>JACDOX010000369.1:0-107873 GCA_014549065.1 Cardinalis cardinalis
AGTCCAGGAAGAAATTTGGACTGTTTAGCTAAGCTAGCTAGGAGCTGAAGCAGAAGCAAGCAGAAGCAAAGCAAGCAAGAGCAAGCTAGCGAGCGAAAAGCAGAAGCAAAAGCTGCTGTCTCGGTGTDCCAGCCAGGCTGRTAAGAAAACCAAAACAAAACTTTCAMTCCTCAGAGCCAGTCTTAAAGGTACAGAACATAATATCCAACATTAACAGAACACATGAATGGGGATACAAGCGTCACAACGTCACCCTAGGACACCACCTCATACAATTAAATATTATACCTGTCCTTAATCTATGAAAAATTAATATGCAGAGCTGTCTTACAACTTTGGATATGCTCTTCTTAAAAAGATCAATCACCTTTTTTGAGAGAGTGGGTAGGGTTATTTTGGGAGGGGGTTGGGGTTTTTGAAAAATCGAAACGCTAAGGAATAATTAAAACTCGGGAACAGTCTCTGATTATTACCAAGAATACAAGCCATAATAGAAAGTTAATATCTAGATGTAAACACTAGCATTAGTCAGTAGTGCTGCACAGACATAAAGATGTTCAAAATAACATTTCTGTTTCAAAAGCAATATGTTATTTTGAGTAGTTTAAATGTATATATATGACAATTGATAACCTCATTATTACATGTACATACAAGAGAGTTAATACCATTAGGTTTTTAGCATCTTCAGTCCATTTTAATATATTAAAAATAAAAATACTAAAAATCTAATATAGCTATATAAATATATGTTGGACTATTAATATTTCAAAAATTTGTAGTTAGTGTATTTAATTAGAAAGTTGAGTTATGTTAAAAGCACTGACAGCYGAGGACCAAATATAAAGAAGACTTTGAGTTATTTTTTGTGACTTATAAACTGTATGCATGACTCTATACCACATGTTCCACACAGGGAAATACTGATATTTGTATGCTAATTAATTGCAGAACTTCTGGTAGATTCCCAACTGTTTGCCTGCCTTGTAGAGTTTAAAACTACCATCAATCACTTTTTGCCTTTCAAAACCTTGCATTTAAATGACATTTTCTTTATATTTTGAATTATTCTTGTATTTTGCCATGTGACAGCAGTAATATTTTTGTTTCCATATCCCTTAATTCTGTAACTCAACCACAACTGGAGATGGCACTAAATAAGTTAGACTGTAAATCTGAAAGAATGCAACAAATCCAAAAGATATTGTTTTCTGAATTAATAAAAAATGAGACAAATAGAAATGTAATTCTCAGAAATGCTTTCAGTTCCACAAGTGTAGATTGGGAAGGAATGTGGGTTTTTTAGTCACTGCTTATAGTCTCATTCTTTATTTCTGTTTTGAGGAAAATGTAATATATTTTGAGAAATGTATCACATACATAAAATCAAATAGAAACTGAACATTCAAGATAACACAAGGTGATCCATAATTTATGTAAGTGAAATAAAACACTCAACACATTATTTAATTAGTAATACAGATGTACCTGCCACTGACACCATCAGACTTTTAATCAAAAGTCTTTAAGATCATCTTTTTACTCATTCTATTCAAAATCCTATCTGAATCATGTAGATACCAGCAATTTTGAAAAGTACTTAGAGCAGTGTTCTAACCAACTACCAGAACCACCACCAAGGGTTTCAGAAAGTTTTGAAAGAGCTGATTATTTCTTTACACCAACCAAAGTATCAGGAAAAGAACCCATAATTTCTTGAAGAGCTCAGTAAGTTTTTCAGATAAACTTATTGTTTTCTTTTATACTTATTAAGATTTCTTTGCAATATTCCAGAAATTCAAACAGGATTTTCTCTAGAATAGATTAATTTATAAGAAAAACAGACTGGAACATAACTATGTAAAATCATAGGTTATATTTGGTCTCTTATGAAAGACAAATACCATTTTCTTTTCAAGTATTAATACATTGCATTTTAAAAGCTATTAAGGATGATGATTTTTTTTAATGTATATTTATGAACACCAATCATACAATGCTGTTTCACTCTAATCCACACCAAAAGATCTGTTAACATGAACCTTAGTTACTCTTGTCTTCTGGGGCTGGTCATAACAGCATTGAACAACAATACAGGGGTCTGGCCATGCCTGCTTACTAGCTACTGTTAAAAATTTACTCTGTCCCGGCCAAATCTAGGACATGAATCTCGTTCTGCATATGGTTCTGTACGTTATAAAGAGGAAGTGAGTGGAGATACTGTCAGGCCAAAACATAATTAAAATAAAATACAATTTTATAATAGTTTAAATAAAATAATAGACTTTGTAGACATGTTCAAAATTTCCCTGCCCTTCACATCCCCCCTTCTTCATTATTAATTTTTATTGAAGTATAATTCTAGTAAAGTCAATGGCAAAACTTTTAATCATCCATTTTATTACAATAATAGCACAATTGTTACCTCTTCTGTATTTTTTACTCATTAAGAATTCAAAGCTGCATAAAGTTGTCTTGTTCCTGAGCAAAAAAGGCTGAGATTACCAATAGAAGGTATGTCTACATTTTATGAAGCAGTGACATGCACTGAACTGATTGGGTCCCAAACAAACCCCACAGCCAGAAACAGAAGAGATTCAGCAGAGCAAAGAAGATCAATTTTTCCAGACACAGCACGTCATAAGCCAGTTTCTAGGATGTGAGATAGCATTGCTTCTTTGTGCAATACTCTGCCATCAGGTTTGTTGCTAATTCTGCAGACTGAAAACACTGTTGTACGCAGAGCCGTAAAAAAAATGCTGAAAGTCCTTCCACTGTCATAAATGACATTCTGAATAGACCCCTAAAATGAATTAAAGCCCAAAGGAAACATATGTATTTGGAGTTTCCTAATCTCTTAATAATATTCTTCGCATTTTTATTAAATTGTACAAATAGTTATGTCAGTTACCATAGACACATATAAAAACTAATGTTTGGAAGGCACTCAGGAAGTCATTGGTTCCARTTTTCCACTCAAAGCAATTTTTATCAAGGTGCTTAGAATCTTGTTTTCAACACCTCCAGGAATTAATTTCCCACAATCTAGTTGTCTTCGCTAAACCACTAGATTGAAGGCTACATTTACTGCCCCACCTACAAATGTAAGCTTCTATAGGCATAGGAATGATCTAAAGAAGATTTATTAAAGTTCCAGCATTTAGAGAGTAGTTATTTTAGAGCAAATATTCTAATGCTTTTAGGATTTCTCTTTCCCCATTTTAACTTCTCCATAACAGTTCATTTATGTTATTCATCTATTATTTTGACTCCCTATAAATTGTATTTCAGATCAAAAATTATTACAAAAGTTTTCTATCCATTCTTTGAATAGTATGTTGATGTTATCTTAATATTTAAAAATTCATATCACTCTATTTTGTGGAGATTCTACACTTTCTGCACCTAAAATTTTTGAGTTATCATCATTAGCCTTCTGAAAATTTTACCTGGCAAAAATTACTCCATAGATCAATAGTGAGAATCATTATCCTTTTCTTGTTTATTGTGTACTTTTTCCTGATGTTTATCCCTGTCTTAGTTGGAAATTGCTCAGCAGATAATTTTCTAACAGTTTTTCTATTTGTGTATAAAATACATCTAATCAAAGATTTTTTAATTTCCTTTTTTTCTTAGAGTGATATTTCATCTCACATATAAAACCCAAGAAGGAGGACAAGCAAGAATGACATGATGGATTAGCTCATGTAATGTCACTTAAATTTCAAGGAATAAAATGAAAGATGGATACTATAATTAAATTTTGTAATTAACCAACCTATCTGGTGTGCCTAAGAGCATAATATTAGAAAGTTGTGTCTTTATATATTTAACTTTTCTAGTCCTGAATTTTACCCAATTGTAGTGAAGATATGCATGCTGTAAGAATGAAGAATAAGGAAAAAAAGTTTGATTTCTATTTCTTAATAATTTCTGATCCCAGTTTTCTAAAATTCTATTTTTTTTTCTAAACTGGAGATAGAAAAAAATATGAGTTTCAAAAGATGCGAACAGCTCATCTGTATTTACTTCAGTGGGTTTTTTCCCTAGTGAATAATAATAGAATAAAGTAAAATAAGATTGTAGTCAAGAACAAATTTCTTATTATACATTAACTATTCCTAAAGACTATTTAAAAAAACAAAACTAAAACCAAAACCACCATCATGCCCTCAGAGAGCTCATGGGATCAAATCACACCTGGAACCAGTGTGTCAGAAAAACGGAATTATTTGTAGACAGAAGAAGAATCTCTGTGGTTCCTTTCAGGAACTTGATAAGACCACTGTTCTCTGATACATTCTAAATCACTATCACGTTATACATATTAAAAGTAAATAAATAATCCAAGTCTACTTTTAAGTGTGTAGTGTAAAATGTCTGTGTCACTCAATGTCACACTTTAAGCCCAGGTATCAACTAAGTCCACCCAGCTGCTCAGTCACTCTCACCCAGTGGGATGGAAAAGTGAATCAACAAGGTAAAAGTGAGAAAACCTGTGGGTCGAGACAAAGACAAACTAATAGAAAACAGTAAAAGCTGCATGCCCAGCAAAGCAAAACAAGGAATTTACCATTTCCCAGCTTTAGGGAGGTTTTCAGCCACATCCAGGAAGGCAGGGCTCCATCACACAGAATGGTGATGCTGGAAAACAAATACCGTCATGCTGACTGTTGCTCTCCCTGCCTCTTCCCTCAGCTTTATATGCTGACACCATATGGTCTAGAATATCCCTTTGATCCATTTGGATCAAATGTTGCCTCTGTGTTCTCTCCCAGCTCTTGTGCATCCCCAGTCTCCTCACTGATGAAGTGGACTGAGACAGAGGAGAGCTTGAGTCTGTGTAAGCACTGCTCAGCAGCACTGAAAGCATCTCAGAGTTATCAACAGTTTCCAGCACAAATCCAAACCATGTTGCTATACTAACTACTATACTGAACAAAACTAACTTTATCCCAGACAAAACCAGGACACCTCTCTTAACATTTTAAAACCAAATGTAAAACCTTTCAAATGAAACAGAATGTTTCTCTTTGATCTTTGTTTAGTAAATATCATTTTAGGAAAGTTAACTCGCTAACCTAATGGAAGGACACATGGATATTAGGAAATAATAAAACTGTAATGGAAATGGAGCAGGTAGGATTCTCTTTGTGTCTAAGAATTAAATGACATATTGCATGTTTTTGTTTTTGCTGGCTTTTTTGACTAAACTTGTAAAAACTTCCATCTCAAAATCACACTAGAAATACTCAGAACCATTTCTGTTTACCCTTTAAGTTGAATTAGTATATGTAAGTATTTATATTATTAGTATAATATAAATTAATTTGTTCTCACAATTTGCATTAAAATTCATTAATTAACCCCATTCCAAAAAACTGAATTCACACAAAGTTTTGCAAATTGCATACTAGATATTTTTTTAGAGAGCAAATAGTATTGAAATTTCATTGCTAGAAAATGTATTGTATATTTTGCATTGGTTTTAGTCCCAGGATTCTAATTCTTTACCAAATGTCTGAAACATACAGTGTGCAGAGAGAATCTGGYAGACCGAAGAATGACAGCACTGAGTAGTGAGCTGTCACTGGAATATGAAAAACYAGCTGCATAATTAGCATAATTACATTCTGGGAACTTCATCCAGAGTCAGAGGGAAGTTATTGAATGTCTGAATCCACAAATAACACTTGAAGACAACCCCTAAAGCTCCACCTCCAACATGAATTTTTCTCAAAATTCATAAGTTTTACCTAGATATTTTCCATTTTTTTCCCCTTCTAATTCTCTTGTTTCAGTGTTCTTGTTTTTCATTGTAAATGGAATAAAATTTTTTTCAACTATGTTTGTTTTAATGCACCCATTTAGTTGTCTATTTTGTTTACATGTTCATTTTCCTTCTGCTCTGAAATTTTAAAGGGTATTAGATTCGTGAAGGTGTTTCTCTTTTCACAGATTACTCAATGTATTTTTTATTTTAGTACTAATCTTTTTGAAATACTAATTTTTTCTGTAATATCTGCTTGAAATTTTAAATAAGATTAAAATATCTATAACTATCATTATTCCTCAGTAGCCAATTTATGAATATATTACAGCTGTAGAATGTACTTCAAGATTAGCAATGACCTATGTCAGTTTTCAACAAGATTTTAAAATAACAAATAACTGTTTCTCTATTCTGCTGATTCTCCAAAAAAATGGAAAAAATTAAGTATTCCACAAGTGTTAAAATTTTCTCCCTCAGGAATTATCAGTTTTTGCCTCATATTCTTAAAAATATGATGACATTAACACAAAGGTGTCAAATATGAGTATGGTTAAGTATATAATTACATGATTAATTATAAATTATATCACCTGCGAAGTTAGCTTGATGGAGTAGTGCAGTAGTCTCCAGTCACTGAATGTAGCTTAGGTTTTTTTACCAGGCGCTGTAGCTGAGAGCTCATGGCAGACTTGATAGTCATATGAAAAGCGAAAAAACCCCCAAAAACCTTTATGGTTAACCCCGGGGGGGGGGGGGGCAGGGGGGGAAGCATTTGGTGAAGATTTAGTTACAAAGTTATTTGCAGTCAAATTTGATTATTTTACCCCTAGTTTTAAAAAGAAAATGCCTCTACTAATACTATAAAAATTGTCCAAGTTAAACCTCCTAGAATCTAACCCTCCCTGCCTCCTGCCCTTGTGCTGCGCTCACCCTTGAAATGCTCCTTTGGTTCCTAAATTCACAAATTCTAGTCGGGTTAAACTGCATGGGGCTTAGGAAACAAGAAGACAGAACACAGCAGAATTCTTTGGGGTGGAATATGAACAGCTAAAAGAAACTAAAATCAGATCAGGACAAGACAGATCTTTAAACAATGTACTGTCAAGTAAATAAATGGCCTATGAACTTTCACTACTAATGAAAAAAAATCATGCATATTCCAAAGCATATTTATTAAAATATTGAAATTACACCAGTTCTGACTTTATTATTTTTTATCACTGAAATCACTCAAAGAATTTTCTAATAATTTTTTAGCCATGTGTATATCAAATGAAAAATATGAGTCAGCATAAAATTGATAAAGATAGTTAGAACTCCTTAAAATTCTAAGAAGTGATCCACAGTAGACACAACAACATTAGAGGGAGAGATAGAAAAATATTATTGAATTCCAACAAGAAAGGAAAAAGTCAACTGTCTTTCTAATTGCTAAGAAGAAACTATTGTGAAATATACCCTAGTAGATATTCTAAATCTCTTCTCATTTTATGCAAAAAAATAGAAAAAAAACCACCAACAGAAAAAAACTTTTTTATAAAGCATTTATGCTTATTCTTATTGTGAATATGACATCAGGCAAGAATACAGCAAAGCTATACTGTCTTACTCTAAGTTTGTCATTACTCATTGTGAGAAACTGCATATGAAATCAGTGCATGAAATGTAAATTAAAGGATGTGTTAATACTTACCCAATTGAGATAAGTAAGATTAAAATATTATTCAAATGATATTTCATTTTAATTAGATTCTCTTTGTCAAATATTGTATGTATTCCAATATATTCAGAAAATTAACTGTAGTCTTTGGAATTAATTTAGCAGTTTAAAATAAATCTTACTTTATTATGAAAAGTCTACTCTCAGCAGTAGCTTTATTAACTTGTTATTTTTTTTATGAAATAGATTCCAATTCTTCAGATAAGGTTTTGATTTTCAGATTCAGAGCAGGTAAAACTTTCAGGATGGTATTTGAAAACTGCAGTATTTGCCATTTCCCTAATCTACTAGAAAATTTTCTTAAGCTTGACATTTTGCATGGCAGTGATTCATAACAGACTGCACAAAAATCTATTTGTATATTGAATATAACTATCATGAGTCAAGTTAATTGCTTTTTTGACTATGATATCTAATATTATCATGTTTTTCCTAAGAAAAAATTTTTAGTGAAGCGTAGGTCTGATTATATTTTTTCCCCCTGGGTTTCAAATAGTGATGTTGTATATTTTGTCTTTTCTCTGAGTCTTCTATTAATCTGACTGAATGTTCCTCTGTCAAAAGAATTAGAAATATTTGCTTGTTGAGTGAGAAGTTACATTACTATTACTATTATTACAAGGAAATATGATCATGCATTGTGGTTCTAACATGTCTATAGCCACAAGTAGAAAATAAAAATACTTTCAGCAGTATAGATTGGAAATCTGAGACATATAACAGTAGACATCTTGTGTGCTTCATTTCTAAAGTTTGAATATTCACCTCTTAAGTGTGTTGAGAAAACAGAAACAAGGAATATATACTGTTGATTCTTCAAAGAGGTACAGAAGTATCAGGTTTATGTTTACCACATTTTATGGACATTGAGACTATTGATGGAGTCCTTTAGGATTTAAGGGTAAGATACTTCCAAGTGAACAAAAAGAACCCCATCAAATGTCATAGAATTTTAAGTAACTGTCATCTTTTTTTCTCCCATAACTTGCAGTTAGTTTTGACAAAACTTACATTTTTTACACATTTCACCTCGAAACTTGCTAAAACAGCTACATATCAATGCACAAGCAATCTRTGATTGCATTGATGACAATTTCCCCAAAAATGTTGTTCAAGAAGCTAACAAGGAAATGTTGTCACCTGAACTTGTTATTTCCAAATGAGGAAGAATGGGCTGTGGATTAGAATCTGGGGAAATCTTGGCTGCAGTGACCATGAGAAGGTGGAGGTCGTGATACTAAGAGGAAGCAGTACAAAAAGCAGGGCCAGAACCCTGATTTTCAGGAATGAAAACTTTAACCTTATATTAGGTTTGTGTGGCAAAGTTTTCCTGGATAGAAAAGTCAAATGACTTCTCTATCAATATGTGAGAGAAATACCCCTGCAAACACCAAGGTCACAAAGAAAGAGGGGGAGAAGGCGGTCCATGCGCCAGAGCGGAGATTCCACTTCAGCCACTGATGAAGACCACAGTGAGGCAGCTGTTCCCCTGCAGGGTCTCCTGCTGGAGCAGCTCATGGAGAACTGTGCACTGTAGAAAGGGAAGGACTCACGTTGGAGAAAATCAATGTTACTGACCACTAGGATCTATTTTTTACCCCTCCTTCTAAAAAGGAAACTAATTTTTGAAGAGCATTAGGTTTAAAACTTTTATCTAGCTAGCTGCAGAATCATCTTCTTTTATCAAACTAGCTGCAGAATCATCTTCTAATAATTTCTTATAGAAAAATCAGAAAAACTGTGGCATAAACAAATTTTGAACTAAATTGAGCCTTAAAATTATTAACTGGATGAAAAGGGAGTGGAGTAGGGAGTCATTTTATGAGAATACTGAAGTATAATGCTAAATAGGAAGTTGCTTTTATTCTCTCTATTAAGTGTGTAATACATGAAAGAAATGAAAAGAATGAATCATGATATTTCTCAAAATTGGGTTATTCACTTTGGGAGAAGTTTATTTTTATTCCTTAATAATACAATTGCTATATTTAAGCACCTTTTTGGATTAAAATTAGTGTGGTTAGTGTGGATTTTTAACTACAGAGTCTGGTATGGGTTTTTTCCATTTCTTTTTGTTTTCTTTCCTCCATGAGTCAGATGAAATAATTAAATTTCTGGGGTTCCTGTAAAATCATTTTTGTAACTTTCTTACAGTTTCCCATATTCCATCATGCAGTGTGGAAATTATTGTTCCCTTTATAGATAAAGAAAATTCTGAATAGACTTTCTTTTTTCTTTTTTGTTTCTTTTTCTTTTGACAATTTACATGCATTAACTAAATCTCTACTTTCTTGCTAAGTGGACTGTATGATGGGAAAAGCACCCTCTTAAGTAGGGTGAATATAATTGATTAATTTATCTTTAGGTTTTAAATAGTTTTACATTTCCAAAATGTTACTGTACAGAGAGGGGAAAAACTGAGAGAGGGTGGGTTTAGAATAGGTATTAGGAAGGAATTCTCTACTGTGAGGGCGGTGAGACACTTGAACAGGTTGCCCAGAGATGTTGTGAAGGTCTCGTTCCTGGAAGCATTCAGGGCCAGGTTGGATAGGGCTCTAAGCAACATGGTCTAGTGAAAGGTGTCCTTGTCCATATCTGTGGGGCTGAAACGAAATAATTTTAAAGGCCCCTTCTAACCCAAAACATTCCATGAACCTATGATATGCCTAAACCCTTCTGGAGGGGCATCTGAAATTTAAGCCAAGAATTTAAGTGCAGGCTGGAAGAATGGACTGTGAAGTAGATTGAGAGCAGTATGAATGGAAGGTCTCAGAGGGATGAGAGCAGCTACAAAGATTATTTGCAGTGTTGTGGTTAGTAATTAGGCGCTCTCCAAGAGACAATATGAGGTTCAGTCTAGTTAAATTTATTCATTGCTGACTTGCTTAAAGGGACAGAGTGTAACATCAGAAAGTTTTGGGGTGACAAAAAGCTAGCAGAAATGGCCAATACCCTAGAGTGCTTTGGAACCCTACAGAAGGACCTTGACAGGCTGGAGAGCTGGACAGAGCAAGGCCTTCTGAAATTCAACAAAGACAAGTGCAGGGTCCTGCACCTGGGGAGGAATCATCTCATGCCTCAGTACAGGCTGGGGGCTGACCTGCTGGAAAGCAGTTCTGCAGTGAATGACCTGGGGATCCTGGTGGACAAGTAGCTGTCCATGAGCCAGCAGTGTGTTCTGAGGGACAAGAAGGCCTGCGGTGTACTAGGAGAAGCACTGCCAGCAGATCAAAAGGGGAGATCCTGCCCCTCTACTCAGCCCTGTTGAGGCCATGTCTGGAGCACTGTGAACAGTTCTGGGCTCCTCAGCACAAGAGAGACATAGAGCTCCTGGAGGAGGTACTGCAGTGGGCTATGAACATCATGAGTGTAGGCACACAGTTTGTGGTAATTGGGAGTGGGGCTGCAGCAAAGCCTCATCCCAATGGGCTACAGCTGTGCAGGGCAGGTGAGCAGCATTGAAGGTAATGAGCCAGGGAGTGCCAAGGTGCACTGAACAATCACCAAAGGACACAGAGGGCACACAGGTGAAATGTATGAGCAATGAGGGATATAAAAGGCTGGGCTAAAAAACAAAAGGGGCTGATGCCTGAAGCCTTGTGATGTGGTGTTTCTTTGTATGGGTTAAATCCTTCTGATATTGTGTGATTGTACTCTGTGTATTTGGGCTGACTTGACTGTGGCTGGCATGTGCTGCAACAGATGAGGATGTTTGACCATCTCACTTTTAGAGTGTTGGGCCTGCTCAGACTTGAGAAAAAAAGACTGAACAAAGGTCTTTTCAATCTGTGGAAATATCTGAAGAAAGGATCTGAGAGGATGAAGCCAGGGTCTTCTTGGGAGTGCTGAGCTGCAGACAAGAGGTAAGGGGGAGAAATTGGAGTACAGTGAGTTCCACAGGAGGAAGAACCTCTTTGCAGTGAGGATGTTAGAGAACTGGAACAGGCTGCCCAGAGAGGTGGACTCTGTTTTTCTGGAGACAGAGATCTGCCAGCTGGACACAACCCAGTAATGTTCTCCTGGGGACACTGCTTGACAAGGTGGGGTTGGACTAGATGACCTACAGAGGTCCTGTTCACCCTTATGTCTCCTGTGATTCTGTGATATTAGGGAGGATTTTAAAAGGCATTTTACAGCCTTAGGCAATTGAGTTCAGCCTAAGGAACCTAAGTGTGGGTAATAAAAAGGCCGATGGGTGAGAGTAAGCATTTCTTAGATGGACTGCACCATTGTTACCCTGACTAGAATAATGAAAAAGAAAATAAAAAAATATTCTTAATCTTACCTCTGGTTTTAATAAGAAAAAAAACAATGACAAAACATTGCTTGCAAATAAATCTGATGACTTATTAAGGGATAATAGTCTGCCTCAGGTTGCTCAGTGTTATATTACCCTTTCTTGTTAGATGAAAGAAGAAAGTTACAAGCAAAAATGAATATAATCACTATTAAGCCAAACAGACAGAAGAATATAAAACATTGGGATACACTTAGTCGCTCATAACTTTTGTAAGAATGTACTTGAAGAGAAAGTTATTTCAAAAGCATTTTTTGTGCTCAAAGCAAAACACCAGAGTAGTTTTTAGATTGATTTTCTTCCTTGTAACATTTTAACTCGCTGACTTTCATCAGGAACTTTGCTATTTCCTTAGAGACAGGTATGCAATAAGTAGAAATAGCCCTTTATTCAAGGAGGGGGGTTATTTACATTGCTTTTGGATACTTCATGTAGCATACAGTGAAGACAGAAGCAAAACCATATCTGCCAGAAGTCAAACTTCTGCCTTTGAAATAACAGACTTTATTTATAGAAAACTGTAACGAATGTCTGATCTCACAGCAGCACAGGACAACATCACTATCTGGCACCTTTTATTTCTGGGAAGAGGGAGTAGGGGAGTGAAGAAGAAGGTGCTGTTTTCCACAATCATAAAAGTATCTGTATATCAAATAAAAACTAAAATGCTCACTGAGAATCTGAAAAGTATTAAAATAATGCCTTCCAACTTCTAGTTGCAGAACAAGGAAGTGCAATAGCTTCCTGGTATTTGCTGTTATTCATCTTTACTTACAAGGATCAGAGACGGCCGATATTGATCTAATAAACTTACATGGTATTACATAATTCAAATATTTTTTTACCAAGTAATACTCTCCTTCAAACTCAGCAGTAGACTATGAACAACTAAATCAATTCATTAAGTGAATAGACTAGTTCAAACTCAGCTTTTTCCTAATTTATCAGAACACCCCATTTCATCTGCAATGCCTGTCTTGTGTCCAGCTGCCCTGAGATTTTCTCTAAAAGCATTATTCATCCATTCCTGAATACTTCTTTAGCCTTCTGCTCTTCATTTTTGTCCAAGTTCCTGTCCTTTGTTTTAAGTGTATATCTTCATAACAGAAAACATGCTTTGCCCATGTTCAGCCTGTGCAGCTTGATTTTCTTATATTCTTTTTCTGTCTCTCCATTTTATCATTATTTCTCTACTGTTTCCAAGTAGCAGTGAATGACAGAAAGGTAGGAAAAAATTGAAATATGAAAATGGTTTTTCTTCTCATTTTCATATTTTTTCACTTACATAATAAGGAAACATGATCATTTCATACGATGTGCATAATTAATTTTTAAATTTATCAAAATATTCCTAAAGCCACACATACAAATACAGACAYATACATAGGAACATACATGTTCATATCTACATATACATGAAAACACAAATATATTTTTATCTTTATACTGGTTTTTTCATGCATGCAAATGGTGGTTTTTTTTAAAAAAAAAAAGTTCTTCCCAAGTAGAATTTTGTGTGCTAAAGGCATGCATCAGTGCCCAATAATTTACTTATGGTGTAAGTTTTGAAAAATACTTCAACAGCTTCTATTAAATAGCTTAATTTCAATCTCTTTAAAATATTATTTCTTGCACTGCCTAAGATAAGAACATTTTCACGTATCTCAAGGGCAGTGGAAGGTAATGTTTAAAGATATTTTGAAATTTTCATGTAATTTTTTTGTAGCCCTTAATTTTGTATGTATATGTGTGCAGGTTTTGGCTGGGGAAGAGTGCATTTTCTTCACAGTGGTTGTTATTGGTCTATGTTTTGGATTTGTGGTGAACACAGGGTTGATAATATGGAGATGCTTCTGCTGTTGCTGAGCAGTGTTTACCTGCTTTTTGTACTCCCACAATGGCAAGGAGGTTGGGGGTGCATGGGAGGTTGGGAAGGGGGCACAGCCAGGATAGATGACTCAAACTGACCAAAGGGATATTTCAGACCATATGACATCATGCTCAGTAAACAAATTTGGATATGGGAGGAAGGATGGACATTTGGAGTTGTGGTGCTTGTCTTCCTAAGTCACCATTATGGATGATGAAGCCCTGCTCTTCTGGAGCTGACTGAGCACCTGCCTGCCCATGGGAAGTGCTGAATGAATTCCTTGCTTTGCTTTGCTTGTGTGCACAGCTTTTGCCTTCCCTATTAAACTGCCTTTAAGTCAACCCATGAGTTTTCTACCTTTGACTCTTCCAATTCTCTCTCTGATCCTGCTGGTGGGGGAATTAGTAAGTGGCTGTCTGGGTGTTGGCTGCTGGCTGGGGCTAAACCACAACAAAACAAGCAGCAACTTCAGGTAAACTATTACATATCATGAGGCTACATGGGTATACTTTCAATGTCTGATAAACAAAGCACATAATCTTATGAACATCCAAAGATACCTACATATCCCCTCAAGCACTAAGCCCTGGAGAGAGAAATATACATTTTTCTTTTCTCCAAATTCTCCCTCTTGTATTTCTTCAGTTTATCCTTAGTTACCTAAGGATTTAATATAATACTTGTACAGTAAAACAACCTGCTGCATTTTTTTTCTTTTTATTAGAAACTAGGATGCATATGCTATGGCTTGATGGGAGCTGCAGTAGCAGTGTTAGCCATTGTTATAGTTTGATACAGGAGGGATTTAAGGAAGTGAAGTAATGCTTGTGTTTTACATAGAGTTTTTTATTTTATAATGGAATTTATTAATTCTATTGAATTATTTCAAGCTCATGGAGAAGCAGGGCTGGGATGGAGGGAATTAAATGGCAAGATTGTACATAACATACACTAAGAATTAGTTCAAAATTTTAATAATTTCATTAGTTTTATAATTGTCATAATTTTCATAATTTTTTGCTTCTTTAGATGCATTTCTGTATTTTGCACTCAGTAAAATAACAGTAAATGTTTGATTGAATTTCAGCTATCTTACTAAATATAGTAATGGAAACCTTGACAGAAATGGCAAGAAATTCTAAAAATATACAGTATTGAGGCAGTAAATGGTAACACATCATGTTGTATGCAGATKATATGTTGCTGTTATTGATAGAAAAGTCAATTATTAACCTAGTCATAACGGCATATTCAATATGAATCCTGATTTTCCTGAAGATCAATTTAGACAAATCTATATTCAAGTTGACAGTGATATGAAGCATAAAATCTGAGTGGTTTGCACTTTTAGATTTTAAATGGAGTATATGACAAAAAAATATAAATATGGAAGGGCTTTTTCTTTTGCTTTATTTAGCAAAGTTGCACAGCTTACTATCCCTTGTATCTTCAAGAAAAGATACAAAAGAGAACTGAAAAGGGAAAGACAAAATCAAGTTTCTTACAGTTACTGGTGCAGGAAAAATTGATGCAGTTTGCAAAGTCACCTTCACATGATTTTTATATTTGTCATGGTTGCCTTGTGTAGTCTGTTTCTCAAAAATTGTTGAAGATTATTAAAGATCTTATCTGAGAAAAGCAAAGTGGTCTCTGCTCTCTCTTAGATAACTTTAGAGATGGGCCATCCCTTTTTAAGCGATCTCACTGGGCATTTGTGCCTCAGGGCAAAATATGTCACCTTCATACCTCTCCATATAAATCACTCTATGCCTATAACACGCACTCTGAATTCCAAATGGATCATCAGACTCTTTAAAAGTAGTGACAACACATTTAGTAGCTAGTGAAAGATATGTAAAATGGACTAGTGCAGAAAGAAAAGAGAAGCTTTTAAATACTCATGGTTCATATTTGATGCACTATACAATTTTATTCCATGCTAAAGTTGTGGAAGAGAATGCCTTTGAGTTTGTTTAAATCTACCCAAATGTCAAAAAGGGAAAATGTTACATCTATATATGTCTCAAATTAATGCTGAGTATGGTTTTGCTGAATGAGTTAAAAAGAACACCAACTAAGCTTTAAAATTATGCCTTTCTCTTTCCTAAAACTTTCTACACTCATCACCTTGAGAGGGGTCACCTGTGATTGAAATTAATATCCATGCTGGTGCAAAGCACTTGTCTCTGTCTGCTGGATACCATGTTGTACCACAATGAACAGTGTCACTGTGTACCTGAAATAGGTGTATGTGTTGGAACAGGTTAGAGTGTGGAAATGTGCTATATACCGTCAGTGTTTTGAAGAGTGGTTGGAGATTATGGAGGTGAAAAAAGCCAAATATGGTGAAGGAACCTACTGTAATTTCAGATTAGTCTTTCTTTGATCTTTGTTTTCTATCGTTCTCTTGCCTTGAAGCTTAACAGCTAAACAAGAGAAAAATTGCACAAGGGAAAAATCTGGAGATTGAGCAGTATCAGTGTTGCAGTTTAAACTGAGCTGGTAAACAAGCTTTATGCAACCACTCAAGTTGAGCCCCTACCCAAGCTGAGATAAGGAAAGAAAAAGTATTTGAAACAACAATGCGATAAGAAAACAAACAGTAATAGCAACAATAGTATTAACAAATGCATACAAAACCAGAGTTATTCTTATTCTATGCAAAATGCTCCCTGAATTTCACTGACCCAATGTGAGCTGGTGCCATGTGGCTCCCAAGACAAAGATGAAAATGGCAGACAAACCCATCTGCATCCATATTTTTCCCACAACCCTAAGGCGAAAAAAAACCAACAATGTTGGACAATTTTTTTGCACCTATGCTCCTTCCCCAAGCCCCRGATGACAAATAAAAAAAAAAGACAAATCCCACCACTCTGTTCACCATTTAGTCCCCTGGAAAGAAGGAGGAAATATGGTGGTAGAAGATTGGTGCATCCCCTTTTTCTTCCACTTGAAGCCAGAGAAGTGAGAATCCCTTATTTGTGCTCCTGCAGCCATGATGCGAGTAGTGTAGAATAGCAACCTGGACATACCCACACAGCTCYGTGCTCCACGTCCCACCATCCTTGCCCAAAACTAGGACAATCAGCAGTCACTGGCTTGTTGAGGGATGTTCTGGGAGACTCAAGTGTACCTAACAACCAGTCTTAAAGAGCATGTGACATCACTGGGTTACTTTCAGTTCTGTGCCTGGTGGTATGCTTCATGCCCCTGGCTATGCCTGTAAGCTAAACAAAAATTGATAAACGATCTATGATCCTTCAACCAGGTTATATCCATGATGCACAGAGCTAGCTCCTGCTACAGCATACTGACCAAGAGTTCTCTCTTCCTTAGGAGACCATCTATCCCTGTCTGAAGTTTCTATCGCTCAGTCACCACTTTGTGGGAAGCTTTTTCTTTTGACCGTGAAATTCAATGAAGAATGTATTGCATGCAAGAAAAATAATGTGTGTTAGCAGCAACTATTCTACTTTAAAATTTTATCCTATCCAATGGTTCTATGAGGTCTGCCAGATATCAGCTGCATGATTTAAGGGATTCAGGCAGAAGGAAGACTATATTTCCTGCGGGAATGCCATGGATTCTAGACTATTTGCTAGCTACATTTTGTTGTGGATTTTTAAAATATCATATAATATTTCTAGGTACAATTTTATTGCCTGAATTTATTTTCTTCATACAGATTATTGGTTTATTATCTTCATTTCTTATTTTGAGAGGAGATTATTTGTATCATAGTCTTTTCTTTCCTTGAAAGCTGCTAGATTCTACAAGCAATGTTAGATATAATAAATTAGCAATATTGTATGAAAAAAGAAAATCTAATAGCTGGAAGTTTATTTGTTTGTTTGTTTTTCATTTTTTGGGGGGGATTTTTCTTTCCTTCTTCAGTTTATTTTTCTAATCTTGACCACAGCATGAAAAATTTGATTTAGGAAAGTATACATGAAGATGGCACATTCTCTGATGCACCAAATGGTCTAAAAGGCCAGTCCTATAAGTTTTCAGATATTTGCTTGCTTGCAAGTCTGCCAAATATCCTACCGATTTTACTATATTTTGAACTTTTCAAATGTAGAATGGTGCTGTGAGTTTGAATCTAAGAGCATTAATCAATGGGGCTGAAAAATTATATATATTCTGACTTGTTGCAAAGATCCACTCAGTCTGTATGTCTGTCCTGGCTGTGTTAGAAAAACTGGAACTGGATTAATGCAGACATAGCCGTGATAAATCAGTTAGCTCCATTGCTAGGATAAATTGATAGTGTTTTAAATAGCCTTTACAAATTTTACATATCCTCCAGACTTTATTGAATAAAGCAAACTTCAGTAAAAATGTGTGCTTACTCTTTGATTGCTGCCTATAAAATTACAATTTTTTTATCTGCTTCAGAGAATGTCTTTAAAACAAAAATGATATTGTTTTAAATTTTATTTATTTATTTATTTTGAGTCTTACAACTTGAATATAAATTATATAGAATTTTCAATACTGCGATTTGGACACAGTATTGTGCAAATATTGCAAAGGTTGACTGTAAGCACAAGTTCTGAAAGTGTTCTCATTCCTGAAAAACATTCTTCAAACAGCGTTAGAGGGTTGCATGTTAAGAGATATAGAAAAAAATTATTTTACCTGGACAGTGGCTTTTTTTTTCCTCTAAGGGAATTTTTTCTTTATATGGGAAAGGAAGGGAAATATTTGTGGACACATGACTTAGCAATAGGAATAATAATTGTATTTTGAAAAGTTTCCAGCTGATACAATATTTTGCAATTTTTAACGTATTAATGAATCTTGTGAATACAATAAAAATATTTTTGGTCTGATAAATTCTTACACCCAGTTATAACCAAGTGCAAGTTCTTAGCATGCAGTGGAAGAGGAGGTCATATCAGAAGCCTCTTCAGCAGCAAAAATTGACTGCAGTGTGTGTATCTAGTATTAGTGTGAAATTAATTCAATTTCTTACTTAAGGTCTAAAAAAAAGCAATGTGCAAACCAGAAAGATTCTGATCTTGTCTGTTCTTACCTAGTAAACCTAACCCACACAATTATAATCCTTTCTGTTAAAGGACATTGATTTAAATGTACTATCTCTTTATGCTCATGTTTAAATTAGTAATAATAATAATTAAAAAAAATGTTCTGCTATACTCAGTGAAGTCAAGAGCACATAGCAGAGTGTGAGGAAAATATCTGAGAATATATTCTATTTCTCTTTTATTTTCATTTCACCATATATTATATTTTTATGCATTCATTTTCATTTTTCTTCCTTGCCATTACATTTCAGTTTCTGTTGGGTTTAATGGGAATTATCCTCAGGTTGAAATTTTGTATTTTTTTTTTTATGTCATTGCAGATAAAAGGAAAATACATTGCTGGAATAAGATAGCCTACTTTAAAATTAAACCTCAAGATCCAATAAATAATCTAAATGCTTGAAACAAAGAAACAAGCAATTCCTTGTCTCCAGTGTCCTGTATTTTYATTAAATTAGGTATTATTTATGTGTAGGAGATGAGGTTTTTTCCCTGGTGGATTAATTAGTGCAAATGACTGCTTTTGTAAACTGTGATATTTTTATTGTTATTTTAGACCAAGCAATGTCTCATTTACCGTGATATTTTTTACTGAGTAGAAGAATTTCCTCAGAAAAACGTACAAAAGCAATATAAGTCATGCAGAATTTCAAGGACTTTCACAACTTTTTATACATTCAGAAATTGTCTTGTATTTTGTAAAGAAAATAATTTCTCTAAGTTAAAGAATGGCTTGAAAATGCTGCAACGTTCTTTTTTAGTAGACTGGACACCTTGATATTAATCCAAAGATTTTTAGTCAGGTGTTAGTCAAAGTGTTAATAGTGGGATACTATTTATAAAAAAATATTTTTAGCATAACTTGCTGGGCTTTAACAGCTCAGTTTGGTGAAGCCTTAGGTGCTAAGCTCTGAGCTTTCACCTAGATATGGTGAACTTTTACCTAGTTAAATAAAAGAAGGCACTAGAGATTGTTCAAGACTGAAGATAAGAAAGATACGATCATCAGAGGAACCTGCAGCCCAGAGATAAGGAAAAAAAATCGCTAACCTATGAAGGGACTCAATGAAGAACAGAAATACACCAGACCCTAATACATCTATTGACCCAAATTTTGTGTGATGGGTGGGGATTCTTAGATCATAAGAGTATGACTGCCTGGGGATTTCTTCATTCAGGGTCCTTCTTCAGACACAGCTTGAGCTGAAGTGCTATTAGTAAAAGGTATTTTTATAGTGGAATATGTTGTTTTGTTTATTTATTCAGCAGAAACCTAGTCCAGCTCTGCTATAGTGGCTGGCATGCATAGTTTCTGTAGCACAAAAAAAGGAGTAAAATAATCCAGAATACTGCTGATTAAAAGAGAGCAATATGGTTTGCATCTAATTTGTCACATTTGGTCTAATTTTTCCACATAAACATTTGTGAGTTATACATGTATGGCTTGCTAAAAATATGTAATTAGGTTTAATGTATTAACTCACGTGAGTTATTTTCCTGTTTGAAATAGAAAGGAGACAATTTGCTTTTTGATAAATACGGACATGATAACAGTGCTATATACCAGTATCTACAGAAAATTTAGTTCAGCATCTGGATGAAAATATAGATCATTATACTCCAAAAACCAATATCCCTTTTCTAAAAAACCACATTTTTTTCTTTCCACTAGTATCCTTTCAAAGTCAGAATTCAGTCTGGTCACAGAAACCAATAAATGTATATTAGCAAGACACTTCTCCTGAGCAATGGCTTTCCTCCATTGCCTTTTTCTTTATTTTTATATTGGGATGTTTCCCTCCAGGCTTCAGAAAACAGGAATGCTATTTCATTTTTATAAGTGACTTCCTCTCCTAAACTCCGTATTTTTAGCATTACACCTTTGATATAATTTTAACCTCTGTGAACTCATTATCATTAAATTTCTTTCAAAACAAAAGAATAAAATAAAGTTCTGAGTTTGGTTCAATAGTTGACTTTTTTCTCTTGTTAGAAGGAATTTGGTAAAATAATTTTGAATCCTTCAAATATGAAATGAATCAGAAAGAATTGTTGGGAAATGTATTGGTGGAAATTAATCTATTTCTAGCATTGATTTTCACCAGTTCTAAATTCAGAAATGGTTCAGGGAATTCTCTGTGTTTTTGCTCATGGGCAGTTAGTATAAAAGCAGTTCCACTGACTTCAATGACATTCCTTAGGCAAATAATGGTGGAGCACAATGAATTATGTCAATACTGCCAAATAAAATAGGGACAGGATTTGTTCTTTTTCTTTGAGGCTAAAAGAATAGTTTAAGTAGAGTCACATGACATTGCACTGGCACTGGGTCTCCTCTGGATTGCATATGCTGCCCCTATATTCACACAAGGAGGTACATTTATATACACATACAGGCATGTATGTACATGTGCACATATTATTTTCTGGTTTTAAACATCTGAATTCTGTAAGATCTGTGTAGGAGTTTGCCAGGCTGACATTTTACAGAGACACAGGAAAAGGGAACATTTCCTCAAATCCCAAGTGCTGGATTAGTGTGTCAGCACCCCAGGTAAGCTGAGACCCTTGCGCCTGACCAGTGCGTCAGTATCCCATTGTGGGGACTCCCCTGAACAGTGTGCTGCTGGATCAGAGATCAGTTTAACTGACTTACTCAGGGACAGATGCCAGCAGAGAGAGATCTCCTCATGGGTCTCCAAACCTTTACTCACCACAAGAGACTTCTAGCACCCTTGAAGGATTTGCAGTAAGAGTTTACAGAATAATATTCTTTAATAGTAATATCATGACAGGTTAAAGTTCAAGGATTGCCAGTGATAGTATCTGACTCCAAAAATGCATTCAAAGCAATGCACAGAGAAGTTCTAATGCCTAACAAAAATTACCTCAAGATAATCATTCAGGGCCTGTAGAGCATGGTTCTTACTCAATAGATGTCCCCGTGGAAGAGAAGACACATTCAGCCTTATAACAGTTCCAAGAAGTTACCATGGAGTCTTTCCTAAATTCTCACCATTCCTAACTTTCATAGTATTTCTTTGCCTTTAGGTAGAGAGTGAGTGATTGTAGTCATACATCTTATTCAGTGAGCAGTAGTCATATTTTGGGGGTGGGTAATGTCAGCACTATATCTGAGATAATCTTGGGATAGGATACATATCAGTCCAAGGAAAGTGATTTTGCCACAATTGCTGATTCAAAAGAAGACCATCTTCCTTTATATCTCTTGATTGTCAGCTGCTGCAAGGCTTATCAGCTAAAAAGTACCACCAACTTCCCCTTGGAATTCCGCTTTTCATCCCCCTTAGATTGTATTCTTTGTTGGGGAAGCTGGGCATGTTAACTACCTTCCACCCAGGAAGCAGCAAACACATTTCCCTCAATAATTTCCATGTAGTTATAACTGTGTCTATAACATTCCACTTTAATTATGCCCCCAGTCATTTTTCCACACATAGCAYGGCACAGAAGACATGGCCTGGAGTGGAGTGAAAGGATGTAGAGATGCCTGTGCAAGTATAGGGGAATAATTTTGGAACATTGGGAAGTCAAACGAGACCAATTTTATCTGCACTACTTACTGGAGGCATTCTTTGATATATTCTGTCCTCTGAACTATTTTATTTTCTGGCTTCTACAGCTGTGGATCAAAATTGTATCAGACAGTGTTTTAACAAGCTCTATGGAGAATCAGTAGTCCAGTGATGCAGTGTGCTTTTAGCCTGGTTTATTTAGCAATATGGATATGTCATTTCTCTGTAGTTCATCCAATTCTGTGTGTTATGCTGGTTTCAGCCGAGGACAGGGTTGACTTTTTGCAATAGTGGGAGGGGGCAGGGAGAAGGGGGTGTGGCCAGGATCCAGATGTTTGATTCCACTTCTTTTTGTTGCTGGTGAGGGAGAGGGGGTATCATATTGAGGTCTGGTTCCTGAGCATTTTGCATGTAAATTATCCTCTCTTTTGTACACTTTTGTTATTAATATTGTTGSTGTTACTCYTAMTTTTCTTATCTCATTCTTCTCTTAACTCATGACCTCTGCCTATTGTGCCTCCAAATCTCCTCTCTGGCCATCCATGGGAGGGAGRGATGGATTAGGGGGAGGGTGAGTGGAAGATGAGGGAAGGGGAGTAAGCCAGCAGCAGTGTGGTTTGAGGAGTCTCAGTGGGAGAGCTACACTGGGGAGTGTCATTCCTAAATCAGTACGTGCATACTGTGTTCTGTTACTCCCTGCTGGCCTGTTTATTATCAGGTGTGCAGTTCAAATGATTATTTCAAAGTAGAATCTTTTTATCATTCAGTCATTTACTCTTAATGTTCTTTTGAAACAAAGATTATTCTTGCACACTTTTTTGTGTACTGATAAAATACATCAATAACTGCCAATAATAGGTGACACAAAATAGATCAGTTTTTAAAAGCAATTTTTGAATTATTGTTTGCACTAAAGAAACCAGTGTGCTTGAAAAGTAAAAGACCATAATTTTGTTATCAATATCTACTTGTATTTCACAAGTGATTGGAAGAAAAAGCAATGTTAAGAAAATTATTCATTCACCTTAAAGGTTAATTTCTGAGTGACAGTCAAAACTGGTGAAACTTGCAGAGATAAAAAAGGCAAGAACAGAGGCACTCTAACAGAAATTACTTTTTTATCCTATGAATATTTTTACACTTAGGTTTTACACAAAGGACCACCTGTATATTAAAGTAAACAAGTATTGACTACAAACAAGTTTATTCCATCAGAATTTAACATAAGCAAGAGTTTTCCTCTTGAAGACAACTTGTACAGGTTTTGCCTTGAGAGGAGAAACCCAACAGCATCCAGACACCCAGTTCATCTTTAAGAATGTGTGTTATACCAGAACTTCATGTAATAGATAGGCAGATTCATACATCTAAAACCAGTATTTTCTACATATTTACTTTTTCCAGATGAGAAATTAAGAAATTCCAGGAGATATTATGCTGATTCATTATAGACACATTTCTATTTTGTCAGGTCAATTTTTTAGTGTTTTTTTATTTTGTTAGTTTGATTTGGGGTTTTTTTTATGTATTTGGGTTTTTTGTTTTTGTTTTTGTTTTTGTTTTTTTTTTCTACAGGAAATGTACCATATAAACTGATGAAAAAGGTTTTCAGGATAATCAATGTTTACAACTTCTGTCAATGACTAGTTACACTTGAATATAAAAGCAAAATGAAACATAAACCTATCATGTCCTTCTGAGAAATGAATCTGAATAAGGTTCTTGTAATATATCTGTTGTAGTTTCATCAGCTTTTTACAGAGATGATGGATTKCTACGGTAAGATATATGACAACCAATGTCAGTCTAGTAATTTGCTATCTGGAGAAAATCAGAATTTTTGTTATTGATTCAATGGGATTTTTTTATGTACCAGGCTCTTTAAAAGTCTGCAACATCTAAATCTATAGGCTGATTTTCAAAAGTATTAACTTTAAAATATTTTGATAATCCATCTATATTTTAATTATTAGTATTATAGAAAGAGTCTTGCTGTCTCACTCTGCTCAGAAAGATACAAGCTTCTGATCCTTGAGATTGATATAATTACAAGTACTAAAGAGAGAAGTACTGAGTAATCTCTGAAGAATGAGAAAGGTGTAAATTATTTTTTGGATTCCCCTCTTCTTCCTGGAAGTTCAGTTCAACATTTTATAGTGCTGATAATTCTCATCAAGACTACTATTTCTTATTCTGTGGACTGTGTGCACATTCATTAAAAAAATATAGACTTTTAGCTCAAAAAATCTTATTCTGTAAATGTCAGAAATTGACAATGACCTATAGGTCATTTTCAGCTGTCCAGGCAGCTGCTCACACTTTCTTTTTCTATTTGTGTGGGTGAGTTTGCTCTGTTTGTTTGGTTTGAGGTTGTTTTGTTAGGTTTCTTTTGGGGGGTTTTGTATTTGTTCTTAAAATAGTGGTTACTTCTCTCTGGGTTAAAAGTTTATTTGGATGCTTAATTTTTTTTTCTTGGTTCATTGGTTGTCGTCTTTTTTAAAAAAAGAACAAAATAACATACAAACAAAACCAACCTAATCTTCCAAAAAATATTCTGCAGAAAAGGAAAATAATTATACAGTTTAGCCATACTTATAACTAGAAGGGGTTATCACAGCTAGTTGTGGGCATTTTTACACTAGCTAAATCCTAAAAACATCTCACCATTGGCCTTCAAAAAGGCCAGTTTAAACAACTTATTTACCAAGTGGAGGAGAGACTGTGTTAATTTACCACATCTATACCATCCTATTGTGGATTGGAATATGTGTTATCATGAGGATAATCCCTCAAAACAATTTACCTTTAAACTGAATTCTGTGTCACCAAGTCAAGTTCCTAAGTCCACTACTGAACCTTTCTTGTATTAGTAAATCTGAGAATATGTGAAAAGAGGATTTGCCATAGAAAGSCAGTCAACCAATATAAATATTGACTGTGAGGAATATTTTGTAGACAGAGCACCCTGAACCAATCTAGGCTGAAACTGACTTTTGGAATAAATACTTAAATACTTTCCTCACTTCCTAAAAAAAAAAAAAAAAAAAAGAATTCTCATTCTCATAAAATAATATAAATAATATGATATAACTATGTTTAACCTTCTTTTTCAAATTAAAAATTAATACAACATGTCTGTAATATCCCCCACAGAATTTTTTCTTCTCTATTGAGGAATTTTCACAGCTGTCACCTTGCATGGAAATAGCATAACAAACAGACTACGGATTGGAAAGGAGAACCTGGCTAAGGAGAAGGATGGAGGAAAAGATTTGAATCTGAATATGATACTGAGAGGACTCTAAGAATAAAACTATATGTTAAAGCCAGGAGGATTTGTAAAGATGTGATTCTCCTTGACAAATGCAACTCAAGGCATAAGGGACGGAGCAGCCAAACAGCTCTTTTATATTATGTCAGTGTAAATTAGAAATTGATTTTCCTTCACTTGTCTTTTCAAAGCATTTCTAACTATGTTGTCTTTATCWCCTTCTGTAAATAAACACCTTATTTGCATTTTACTATAACCTTTTAAGTTAAAGGTAGTTTCAAAATAACTACCTAAGATATGCCTACCAAAGTTGCACAGATCCAAATAACTAGGTCACAGCCGCATTTGTACACAGAGCCCAACATTCCTACCAATTTCCACAAGGAGACCATAGGGTAACAAGTTATACATATACTAAAGCCTCATAAATCAATTTGAGAGCTAATGTTATAGAGGTCAGCAGAGAAAGCGTCTTCAGTGATCAATGATAACCAGAAAAAAATCACTCACAAGACTGTGAGTTACTGAGTAACATTACTGAAACAAAGCATTCCAAAGGAGAATGTAAGAAATGAAGCATTTTCCCTTGATAATGCTGCAAAATTTCAAATGGTTTCTGTTTTAAGGCTGCAAAACAGAACCCTTAATAAAATAGTCATTCCTATWGAAGCTGATAGATAATACAATTGATAATCATGGAAGAGGAAAAAAAGATAGATGTATCAAAATACATAAATTGCAATCTATGACAAATAGTATAAGTATGCAGTCAGTTCCTGGGCATTGTACAGACCAAATGTATAGTGCTATGTAGACTGTCACTGAGGAGCAGAGGTGATGATTGCTGTTATGTATATTCCTTGCTACAGCACATTTTACCAGGTTAAATCCCGATAAATGAGGAAGGACAATTGACCATGATTTAATGAGGGCTTTTTGGATTAGAGGGTAGGGACAGATGGGTGAAGAAAAGACAGTAATCAGGGAATCTGCTACAGAAAAACAAACCAGAGGAGAAAAAGGAAGTTTGTATACAAAACGGTGGAAGTAATACTTTCAAACTATAGAAATGAAGTGGGGAAAAAAAAAAGATTTCCCAACCTTTCTTTATCTTTATACTTCACCAGTTCAAACTCTATAAAGAGATATATATAGTTATCTTGTTCCAGTTAAATATAAATTTAAATGTGAAAAGTCACTGATTTTTTTTCACACGCTCATCTTGAAGGAATGATGAGAGTGTTGTCCCAGGCTWTAGACTCTTTTTGCTTGTTTGTTTKTTKKTTKKTTTTTTTCATGTGGGGTTTTGTTGTTTGCTCATTTGTCTGCTTTTATTCCACAGCTTTTAAATATTTTAATCTCAAAGGTAAGTGCTTTAGCCCACAACTTTTTTGGAGGTAAACAGTGGGAAGTACAGATCTTAATCTTCAATTTCCAGGATCCATGGACTACCAGAGGGGAGCTTTAAAGGAAAAGTTTCAGTCTTAAATAACTTATATGTTTTTAGCATCTTCCTGCAGTCCTTGATACCCAGGAAAMAGAAGGTTTTTCAAGTTCATTTAGTGTGTTTTGCTCTCATCTGGATGAGAAATGCTTTAATTMATTTCTTTTCTAGAGATGAGCCAATCTGAATAGTTTATGGGWTCTTAAACTGAATATTTATCTCCCTGTGATCCTTGGGAGAATTTGAGAAAGAGCAAAAATTTGCAACAAATTATTTTGATACTATCATTTTTCCCCTAACTATAGCTGTCTTTCCTGAAGATTGGCCTTGAAAACCAAATACAATCCAAGTCAACCAAGTATACCATCAGAAGGGGAACTTGTCTGAATTAATATGTGAATTGATGYTGTTGTTGACTATGATTTTCAATTTTTTTTTCTTGGAAAAGAGATACCCATTACAGTATTTCTTCCATGATACCCCTTACAGAAAAGGTATTTGCTAGATTTATGAGACACTGCTGAAAATTCATGCACRTATTCAAAAGAACAGAAGGCCATGGTATTTGAGTTCTATGCAAATAAGAGATGAAGTAGCTGGTCATACTTCTATGAAGGTATCAGTCAGATTCTGSAGTGAATTGACTCTCTTCTAAGCAGCTGTATTAAAAACTTATAGGTATTGTATAATTTTACTATATAGGTCTTTAGAATCTGTATAGGGTTTATATGCCAAAAGTTTGGTTACAAGGAAACTTCAGGGCTGACTTCTATGAAAAGAGMCTACTGGGAGCTGCTCTTGTGTCAGTAAGAATCAGCTCAAGCTGGCTCAAAGATGGAGGCACACCTGGCAAAACTGAGCCTGTTATCTATGTTAGTGGCACCTCTGTGATRTCATATTTTAAAGAGATGGTAAAAAATCCTGTGTAGCAGGATTCTCATATTTCCTCTCATATTTCTCAATCCWTTCTCAAATATTGCAGATTTGAGAAAGGATTGAGAAATATGAGAGGAACAATGGTTCAGGCACCAAGATCAAATAAGGAGAAGGAAGAGATTCCTCAGGCATTGCAACAAAATTCCCCTGCAGCTCATGAAGAAGACGGAGGTGATGCATGGTATCCCCCTGAAGCCCACAGGGGACCACAATGAAGCAGATATCCACTTGCAGGCTGTGGAGGAACCCACAGTGGACCATGTCTACCATGAATGAAGCTGCAGCTCATGGAAACTCCGCACATGAACAGGTTCTTAACAGGAGATGAGGCCCCATGGAGAGAAGCCCAAATTAWWGCAGGTTTTCTGAAAGAAGCTGTGRGATCCATATTGGAGCAGTCTGTAACTGAAGGTCTCCAAACTCTATCACATGGAAGAAGCCCACAATTAAGCCGTTCTTGAAGCATTGCAGYCAATGGGAAGGGATGTTGGAACAGTTTGGGTAGGACTGTATCCCACTGGAGGGACCTGAAACTGTGGCAGGGTACCAGTGTGAAGAGGAAAAAACAACAGATATGAAGCCTTATGAACTGATTCAAATCCACTTTCTCCAATCCCCGAAGATATATGAAGGGAGGAGACAGAGAAGTCAAGAAGAAAGTTGAACCTGGAAAAGAAGTGAGCTGGGAGAGGGTAGGTGTTTTTAGATTTGCTTTTATTAACTAGAAATAAATTTAACTAAATTGAATCCAATCTCTTTTGCCCATTTGCCCAGGTGAACGAACTCTCTGTCCTTATTTCAAACCATGACCTTTCTCATTTTTGYCTCAATTTTGCCTCAATTTTTTTTCTCCATTCTTTTGAGGACAAGAAGTGATAGAGTGGCTTAGTGGGCACGTGGTGGCCAGCCAAGGTCAGCCCATCACAGAATCACAAACATTTTCAATAGTTAGAATGCTGTTGCACACACACACACACACACACACACTAGTGTCAGGAGCCTTCTCACTTCCTGAGGAACACACATTTTCCTTCTAAAAAGATAGAATCACTGCAGTATGGCTTTAAATTAACGGAGATCTTCATGTGATAATCCTTAGCTTCTATAAATTTGTGTTCATTACATGTAATCCAATTTTCAGTGCAAGAAAAACTTAAAATTATGTGCCTTGCACAATCATTTGATAAGAAGGATCAAGGTAAGCTTTTTTCAGAAGCACATGCATCAGCGTTCAGACTGTGCTTTATATTGTCAGAGATGAATATGGATTTGGCTGATTCCAGTTTCAAACAGATGTTTCATTTATATACTGAATCATTTCATATAACTGTTTCAGCATTCAAATTACAATAAAATACATTATGGTTTTATTAATAGTTACCTGCTAGATTTTGAACCAATTTGATTTAAAACAACAGTGCCTAATAGAACACTGTTTAATTGAACTCATTTCAGAAATTTCTGTAGTAGGAAAGAAGTCAAGTTCCTTAAAAAATCCCAAAAGTAGAAATATTAGTGGTTTTTGCAYACATTGTCCCTCTCTTTCTAAACAGAGGTTTTGAATGGGTTATGCAGATAGAACGCTAAAAGAGCTCTATTTTGCTGGATTTTAGTATAGGATTGCTCTAATATTGCTACCAATTTGAATGCTACTCAACAGCCTGCAGGAGATCTGCATTTTGATGCAAATAGTGTTATCTCAGTCATTAGAGATTTTAGGGTATAGGCTAGGGATTAATATTTATACCTGCCTAGAGAAGTGGAAATTAATCTCACAGTGAATTTTAAGACTTGTTTTCACTCCTTATTGGAAGGAAAAAAAAGAAATATAACAGTTTTGAAACACAGCTAAGATACCTGGAACACTGAGCATCACTGCATTTTGCAAGTCTATAAGGTTAAGTTTTCTGCTCTAAAGCAGATAGGTCAAAAACATCTCAGAGTTTTGATATCTTTTTCTTTCATCAAAATTCTTTTTCAGAACTGAGAGATAGGTTTCCAAACCATTCCATTCTTCTGAAAATAAAAATTGCCAATTCTCATCCACCACTGCACCGTCATTTTTCCCAGATCACTTCATAGCTCCCCAGTGAACCAAGGAAGATGTGTTGCAAGCATCGTCATACCATGAACCTTACAAGAATTTCACATTAAGTTAATAGTAAGAGAGATAGTATTGATTATGGTCTCTCTACCGTCTATCTCTGTCGAAAAATATCTCAGACAAAGCAYTGAACAATCAGTGTTAACAGATTTATGCAACTATGAATCAAGACAAGGCAATGATAAGAAAGTTAAGAGATAGAATCAATATATTAATAAATCTCAGGTTTCTGTGGGTTTTAAATTCAACTCCACAACCCGATTTCACCTCTTCCTTTAAAATGATTCTTTGAAAGGAAAAATCCCTAAGGAATATGGCATTTTCATTTGAACAATAAAGTGAAAATACTTCTTTTATATAAATTTTAAAAGATGATCAAAAAAAGAAATATAGATGTGAAACAGGGTTTTTTTTGTTAATTAAGTCAGGTACCTACATTTAAAACTTCCAGCAGTGAAGAAAATTCTCAATAAAGGAGAGACCTCAGATGAGAAAGTAAAATCCCTCCAAAGACTACCGGACACGCTGGGCAAAGCACAAATGTGCTTTCAATAGCTTTTCCCTGGTTAATAAAAGGTTAGAATCACCTCCATATATTTTAAACACCCCAAAATTAGGTAATCTTTAGCATAACCCAAACTGTAACCTAATTTTTTCCCCCTCAATATTTAAGAAAATTAAAACAACTGTCCAAGGCAATGTGTCACACTGAACACCTATGAAACACAATGCTCRTTAAAAAAAATTTGCAAAGAGTTAAATATTTGAATAAAAGCACCACTTTGCTTTTATGAAGAGTGAATTATTGAGCTTTTGGGAATTTGGAGTTATTGAGCAGCCAGGTGGTAATTTGTCTCTTAACCGAGACAACCCACCACATCTTGCTTATATTTTGAGCCAGTTTAGTCTGAAAAGGTGCATTAGCTTCCTGGACTGCCTCTGATAGGCCTGAGGATGAACTCTAAAAAGTTCTTCTATTTCTGTCTGTGTAAGTTTGCCCTTAAAATGGAAGTGCAAAGCAACCTTTTCCATGGCAACTGAAGCAACAAAGTTTAACTCATGCTTTATATTCCCAAATAATATACTGCCCATGACAACTTGACCTCAGAATTATCACTTTCAGCCTCTTCCCCTGTTCTTTCCAGCCCTTTCACAGAAATGGTGACTTGCTGACTTTCTTTTTCCTGATGACAGAGATTACTTGTATKTCAATGAGTTTAGAAATCTGCTGGCTGTGACTGATAGCCTGACTGTGTGTCCTGATAGGCCAGCTGAATAAAATATTTAATATTTCTTAATCTGTCGCTTTTTTTCTCAGAATCCAAAAGAACTTTATTTCTTTTTTTTTTAATTTTGAGGCCTTCATCCTCTGCAGCATTTGAATGAAATTGATCAGTTGCAAACTTTGATGGATAAAAGAGAAAAGAGAATGATAGGGTAAAGACCGTTTAAGTCTTGTCTTAAATACCCAGGAGAATCTAAGAAAAATATGTCAGAAGYTAATCAGTAGAGAAAATTGCAGCTAGACAGAACTTATTCATATTGCAAGTATCTTCCCCAGCCGTGTCTAAGCTCTTTTCTCAATTCTTGATGTAGGGTTCAGATTTCTTYACTAAACAGCAGTCTCTCAACCACCTTTTGTGTAAAACCACATATTGAGCCTTTAGATAGATAGTGGGACATCTGRGCTCCTTTTTTCCCAATAGCCTAATGTATATAAAGACCGTGCCCCTTCAGTGACTTTCATAATCAATAAATTAGACACATTATGTCCCCCTCTTGTGTGTCCTTTTTATTGTTTGCTTTTTTGGGGGGTTGGTTTTTWATGTTTTTTTGGGAATCTTTTTTTCTTACCTATTACTTCTTGTCTAACAATTTAGGTAACAAAATATCCACAACTTTGCATTCAGCCTGAGTATTAGTTTCCTGATAAAAATATTCCTAGGAAATAAAGGATTTTTTTTTTTCATCTAGAAAGGGCATTGAACCTAGCAATCTTTGATAAAGGCAATGTCTCAACCAGAGAGGTGTTCTTAGAGCATGACTAATACACAGTGACAGGATCTGACTCTTTACAAACTATCACTTACTTTTAAGTGCCATAACTGTCAGCCCAAAAGTTATTCATGTCTTTTGGACTACTCTTCATTCYGCCTATTGAAGCTATGTCACTATGCAGGAAAGAATTCAAGATTTATGAGGTYAGAAAGACTGCTGAGAAGTGAATATAGCTAAATATCTTTACAGYTGGAACATCTACTTCAAAGACGGAAAGTTGATTTTCTGGGGTTTTATTCAGCCTGCTTTGACAGAGAAACATAGTTTATTTGATCATAAAYATATTTTTTAAAAAACTGGATTCCATATCAACCAGTGTGGACAGATATGTGAGGGTTCTGTGTTTAATTTTTCAAGCTTCGGAAACCTCCACAGGCTTAAAAGCTAGACTTGGAACTGGGAAAAAAAAGCTTGTGCAAGTTCATTTTGCTAAATGCTAGAGAATGAATTTAGGAGAGAGAATTTTTGAACCAGCAGTGGCTGAACTTCTGAGGATACACACTTTGTTTTCACATGTCCTGGCCGATAACTTCTTAAGTTCAAGTGCTATGCTTTCTACCTTGATTCCTAGTTTTTCCATCCCTGCAAAATAAACCCTCAGTTACAYGTCTCATATTTCTCTCAAGTTTTCCTTTCTATTATTCAGGCTCTCTACTTTCCAAGCCACTCTGACATAGGGATAGAGTTTTTCAAATATCTGTACTATCACCCCTRTTGCTTTTGTGAAGCCTAATTTCCATTATGACCTTCTTTTACATTTATAGACRCATGGTACCTTGTTCACCCAATCTTAGAAATCATTACTCTTTTACTCCTGACAACATGTAAATCATCATAGTTAAATCTCATATTTAAATAGATAAGCTCTCAGTTGAAGGCCACTGCCCCAACCTGTTTATCCCCTGAGAAAGAAAGAAGAATGAAAAAGAGCATATACCAATTTCTAACGCGTTCTTTAAATCTTCCTGTATTGAGACTATTTCACACAGACAAGTGTGATTATCTTTTTGCTGATAAATCTGCCCACTGTGAAAAAGTTTCAAATAAATACACTAGTGATGTTTACCTACTCCATGTAGGAGAAAAATCTTTGTGGTAGTTTAAGTGCATAAGTATCACTTGGGTTCTCAATGATGGCAAAGGGGATTATTTAATCTCTATTTCTTCCTGAGAGTTGCCTTCTGGAGAAATTTTTGAACCCACTGACTGATTTAAAGCAGATTTAACACAGAGGAGATCTGAAAAATGCATGACTCTGGTTTCACAGAAATAAGTGGATGGCTAGTGCTAGGACAGAGGTTTAATTGCTTTGAAGCTGTCACAGAGCAGTCTTCACTGAGCTATTCTATACCTTCGGGGAAAAGATTCCACAATTTATTTTATTGAATACAAATTTACTGAAGATTTGCTGTATTAAAGTTAAATTGATTAATCAATGGAAAGACACATATCTGTATAAACACGACTTCACCACAGCCAGTGTGGTGCTATTTTGCTCTCTCTAATTTTGCTCTCTCTAATTGCTATGACACAGAGGACTGCATCATGACCTAATAAGGAAGTGAATTTTTTTGTAGTTTTCTTTAATGCAGTATTTTAGATTTTGATTCATTCACACTTTAGATTTGTTTCCATTTGAAAATAAATTATTGACTTTTAGCTCTCAACATATTTTATTAGCATACATTTTAAGAGTCTAAAACATGATTTTAAGGTATTCTGAGGAAGTAGATTTCTCATTTAAAGAGCCGGAGGCTGAGGTTTAATTTGGACCCTGTCTTTAGAATTTCCTTGTGGCTGTGTTGTTACACAGCTAGTGATTTTATTTGGTATCTATATATTGAGATACTCGGAATTTCCACTYTAGTTTGGATAAGTTAGACACATTACTTGAGTTTCTCTATTCCTAACAGGGACTTGACAATATCTATACYGAAGCATCTCACTTTTAGGCATATTTAACTTCTAGATCTAGCTCCAACAGTCTAAATTGAATAATTCACACAGATAAACTAATGAAAGCAAACTGAATTTGGAACTTTTTTCACCTAGAAAGGCAAATTTATGTTTTGAACAAATTTCTCCACCACATCCGTGTCCTTCTTGGGTTGGAGGCACCTGAGCAGGATGCAGCATTCCAGGTGGGGTTTTGAGAGATCAGAGTAGAGGGAAGGAGTCACCTCCCTCTGCCTGCTGGCCATACTGCTTTTAATGGGATACATCTGGATATCTAGGCTGTGGGTGTACATTACACATTTCTAAGACAGTATTTTTTAACAGTATTATCTGGGTGTATATATTTTTAACAGTATTTCCTGTGTGTAGATTCTCAACTAACTCTAATTATATTTAGGCTTTTACAATCAAAGAAAATGTGAAAAAGTACACTCTATGTAAATTAGTGTCAATGAAAAATTATTTCATTTTTAATCTTTAATGTGCAACTTTGAATAAGTTGTTCTCTTATTGTTAGAAAATAACTTATTGATAACACTAAGCAGATATAACAATGGAAAAAAACCAMAAACAACACTATCTTTTCCTGAATGTTCTTTGTGTAGCATAATAACTTTTGATTGAATTTTCTAGCCCCTTATAGTCTGCACTCTACCTCCAAACAATTGGCAAATCTGCTTTGGAATGCTTTCCTCTAATTCTCAGGCTGTACTCCATAATGCCAATCCTGATTTTTTTGAAATCACCTGCACAGTCCTAGCAAACTTTACAGGAAAATTTGCCCTGTTAGCAGCTACTATCAAAAGTTGAAAAAACAATCTGAAGTAGAGAAATTAGGTCCAAAGGCAGAAGGCGGTGTTAGGGTAAGCAGCAGCATACTGGAGCCATAAGGGAAGCTTAAGAGGATAAGTGTAAATAGCATATGTGTGCCTGGAGGCAGAAGATATTTTTTTAAAGGTCACCCACAACTAAACGTTGCCAGTGGACTTGCAATTGTCAATATATTTTTTGTTACTTGCATGCTTGGAAGTCTATCTATATAAATCTTCATTACAAAAAAACACCAACCAACCAAACAAACAAAAAAAAACACAAAAAAACCCCCAAAAGGTAGCATTTTCACACTTTTCTCTAAGCATTGATTCAGACATTTAGGAGAATCAAAATGAATTACAATATTATATTGAAGGTTAATATAACAGTAAAAATGAAGCTGATATSCAGTCTTCTCTTCTACATGGTCAAACAATATAGCTGCTGCATAATGCTGTATATCCTAGAATATTATTTGTCATGTCTTTTTAGAGGTTCTTTAATTTTCCTAAGAAATAAAAACATAGAATCTTTGAATGATTTACAGTAATAAAACATAGAATCTTTTAATTATTCAACAGTCCATTATTTTCTATTAATYTGATAATATCAGGTATATAATTTCTCTATCGGTTCAACTTAAGTATCCTAGTTAAAACAACTAACAAAACCAAAGAGAAAGCTGAGTCCTGTCTAAATTCTGTTACTCTGCCTGACTAAATTCTGTTACTCTGATATACTGTGTGTTCCAATGAAATAGTGGTATTATACCTCATATTCCTAGAACCAATTCTTGAATTATTTTTCCTAATGATATTAATCAATGGGAAATAAATTATAAGTTCCAAAGGAAATTTACCTACTTAMTTTGTATGTGAACTACCTGTGACGCCACTCTATCAAAGGTCTGCAGCCATAAGAGCCATAGGCTGCAATCCATCATCTTGGAGAACTAAGTTTTCTTACTATTGTTTTAGCATTCATGCCATAGAATTAATGAAGTTCACTCAGGAACATTTTTGATTTAAAGAATCTTGCATCATGTTGATAAGTTTAATGGATAGCCCTGACCTTTAAATTATAACATGCATTCAATGAATCAGCAGATTAATAGGTCATCTAGCAAACATGAGTTTTACCTCCAGTATATAAAGAACAAGCATCTAACAAAATCTCATCAGGTCACTGGTAAAATACTTCACACTGTACAAATAAAACATTTGTTTATCCTATTAAAATGTCAAGCTTTATTAACTGGAGGAGGTCACCAGCTAGAGTTCCAACACATATGCATGTTAACTTACTGTGGTATAAAGGTAAAAAAGAGAGTGTAACCAATATATCTTGACACAAATTTATAGTCTCAAGTATTGCTGTTCTCAGGGGAATTAATAGCTAAATGTAGTTAACATTAAGTTGCTCTAGAAGTCTGATGCCTGTGCAATATATGAAGCCTGGCTCAATGCAATCTGTACTGTGGCCCCACACAGGCAGCATGCTGAGCTAAAGAGAAGTGGGGTAAAAGAAGTTTATATTAAATGTAAAAATAAAAAGTCACATAAATAGGTTAATACAATCAAACACATTACTTGTGTCTCCCTTTTCTAAATAACTTTCTTTCTTATTAAGCACTGTCCCATAGTTTTCACTTCTAATTTCAATACAATGTGTAGGAAATCTTATATCAATACATATAATCTATATCAATAGAACATTTACAAATAGGTGAAAGTGACTCTGTACAGAAACTTAATTATAAAGTTATTATAAAGAACAAAGTGAGGCTTTGTTCTTTACAAAATACCAAAAAATATCAGTAAAAGCATGTAAAAACAACTCTAAAAGCTACCAATTTCCACTAGTTCTGTTTCACAGAGAAGAGAAAAAGAGGATGAACTTTCAGCAAATGCTCCCTATAGGAGCATACTAACATTTCCTTTTAGAGCCTAGAATTAAGAGAAGTTCTTAAGAAGAGTTAAACTTGGAAATGGCAAGAAGGAAAACAGGAGACTAAATAAAGTCCCATACCACCATTTCCAAAGGGGCAAAGATAATCTGACATATTCTTCATGCTGAAAAATTTTATTCTACAACTGTGCACATAGGTTGCAATAATAAAGTTWAAAAATACAGTATTAAAAGATGCTGTGTCAAGCCTTATCACTTGCTGGAAGTTATTTTCCCCAATATACCTCAAAATAGAAGAGCTGAATTTCTTTTGAAAGGCTAAATATTACTAAAGGTTATTCACTACTGACAGGCAGATGTATACAATTTTTATCTCACTGAAATACTACACGTGACTAGTGTCCAAGAGGTTTTATCCACCAAGTGAAGGTTTCTGTTATGATTTATAATCTTTGTGAAGAGTATCTATGAGAAGTWAAGGTGTACAACTATTGTTTGATCTTGAGAAGATCACCATTTCGTTGGTATTAAAAACAGGAGACATTACTTTATTTGTCTCTAATACTATTTAAGAAGTATACTGCCAAAAAMCTCATGTTTCTTGTTTTCTTTCCATTGTTATTATTGTTGTTACTATTATTATTACTATTACTATTAATGATAATGATCATAATATTCTTACCATCASTGTAGTAAGATTTTAATRTGTTTCAAWTATTAAACTATTCTTATGTGAAGGCACAGGTTTTACCCTTTTCTGATTCCCTTTCCCATCTCACAGGGGAAGGGGGGAGGGGAATGAGTGAGTGGCTGGGTGGCACTTAGTTGCTGGCTGGGGTGATAAACACAACAAAAACTCGAATTTGACAAGTGTGTATGATCATATATTCAGAAAACAAAAAAACCAAAAAGCCCACAGTTCAATTTTATTGCACTTCCTCACTAAATCCTGACTACKGTAGGCTGACAGCATCTGTAGAGTCTGTAGAAGGGCACAGTTCATAGCCAGACTTCAAAGSAGGGGTATAATAAAAGGGCGGTAGAAGGAATCATGGAACCTGCCCTTACAGAAGCATCATCAGCTAACAGCGCATGAAACCACATCAGTATTCAAAGTGGAAAAATGTACGGTTGTCAAGTACTAGTGACCTATTAAAAAAGAGGAAAAACTATAGAAAAAAGCTTGTTACCACCTGGAGAAAACAGGTTTGAAAGGTCAAAGGATTTTCTTGGGAGARCATGAACTTGAGACAGGTTTTGTGGCTGACCAAGAAAAGTCAAAAGGAGAATGAATACAGAAAAAAGTGCCAAAACTGCTTAGAGCAATCCATTCTGTGCAATAAAAATGAAAGCCCTGATGATAGGTTTAGAACAGTACATCTGAAAATCAGAAAGATCGCTGGCAAAATGTTGGGAAGAGAGTGATATATGTATATTCCTTCTTTAATATATTTGCATATTTCTTTAGACCATTATAAAGAATGATTTTTCCACGAARCTTTGTCTTATTTTTCAACTTTATTGTACTCTTTAAGTAGACTTGTAAACTGGATGATATGTGAAAGGCATAGCAGTGTACTTGTGAAAGGACACAAGTTATTTGGAAGTATCAAACATATGTCTGGTAGGGCAAGAAAATGGGTTTAATTATGGGCTAGATACCAAATTTGGAAAGTTCTGAAAAAGTGCACTTGATTAAGGTCTTGAGGAATAAGGAAAGTCAGAACTGGGTTTTACTCAGATCAAGGGAAACTTGAAAACAGTCAACCGGATTTTCAGACCCTGGAGGGAGTATTTAATTAATAATTGAGATAAATTAAAACATGTGAATGCCATTTACAGCTTATTTTGCAAGACACTTAATTAACAACACTCGAATAGATATTGTAAAAATACTGTGGAATTATTTTGTTATTTCTTTTCTATTGTTTAGTGCTCTTATTCATTATCTTTCTCTAAAATTAATATTTGAAATTTTATTTTAATTATGTTAGAAACCATTTTGATGTGCTACATAGCTAAAAAGAAATAAAGAAATCAGACTTTTTTATGGCCTTATKGATTTGACTTTTTAAAGATTTTTTGCAGCATATTCTGTGGCCCAACAGCAGAAAATCTTGTTGTAATGACGATACTTAGCATTGTGTAATCACTGCTTATGAGTATTAATAGTTGAGATCACAGCTTGACTGTTCCATTTAGCTATAGYTCCTCATTGCTATTCATTATGACCTGAAGGTTGCAAGAGGGAGTAGACAGTGAAGAACTAATTTTGTGAAGCTTTTCACCAGTGGTTAGAAATTTTTAGTGGTTAACCAATATCAGTGGTTAGAAATTTTTAATCTATAAGCATGCTATGTTTCCTACAGTGGGAGATACACTGCAATGCAGAAATGGGCAAATTACTGCTTGCAAAGAAATGCTACATTTTGAAGCTATCTGGGAAAAATGATGCTTGCTTGAGTTTTACCTCAAAGATAAAAGAAAAAAGAAATTGTTCTTCCTCATATAAGAGGTAGGGTATTTTTGTACTCAAGAGAATGGAGACACAAGAATTAATGAATTAAATCAGGGTGCTTTTAGGAACAAATTTTCAGCTGCTGCTTACATGAAACCTAGGGTACAGAAGAAAGCAGACCTTAAAATATGAAAGAATGGTTAGCTACCATTTATGGTTTTTTTTTTCCTTCTTGAATTTGAGTGAAGGGAAGGAGTATATCTTGTAATGGCCTTGCTAGTCTTATTAAACTGAATATGATTCAGGTGTGTTTTTTTCTCAGTACAGATGAAGAATGTTTTTTTTACAAATTACATTCAAGGTATTTTAATGAGGAAAATATGCTGCTCTAGTCCATATTGAGGCACAGGGTAAAACACTAACAAAACCAAGTCCTTCTTGTGCTTTGGATAAGGCAGCTGTGGCTGGCTGTTTTGTTCAGGAAATACAGGCATGGAATCTGATTAAAAAATAATTTATTCAGTATCTGATTTTTGTGTGATCAAGTATATGAATCTGCATATTTTATTCAAATAGACAGTGACAGTTATGTCTGGATAGACTGACTTCTCTGCAGCTTTGATTTTTTTTTGACACCAAGGCAGAATATTAAGATTAATGTATATATCTATATAGTCACCAGATGTCCCTTTGTCCTTCATCACTACCTATTTATGCTGAAGTATGCAAAATACTACTGAGCTCCTCTCCATGGTGTTTTTCACTATGATTGCTCTTTGGTGTTCTTTTTTGTGAAATTAATTTGAAACCATAGCCATATCTGATTATAATTTTGCAGGTAGAAAAAAAATTACTGAACCTATTTACTTTTAGCTGTTTACAGGTCCTAAATAGTGTCCGCAAGAGCATCTTTATGATTACATATTTTCTTCAGATTATTATGCAAATGATGTCTCCATGCAGCTGACCATGTCTCCATTTTCTTTGTGATTCTTTAGGACAAATCTTCTGACACTTCATATCAGTTGCTTAGCATCCTCTGGAAGTAGAGAAGAAATAAAGAATGCATCTGAGAAATATGTTCCCCTGGAAACAGGTGCACAAAAGCTTATGTATGACATTTTTTGCATTCCATGACTATCCAGAAAGACCTTCATATTGGCTGACAAATCCACCTGTAAGCTGTCTTATGAAAAATACCTTTAATTTTTTGAAAAACTGTCTTGTAAGGTTTTAATTCTGCCCCCTTTTTAAATATTTAGTAAGACATAAAAAAGGCAAGAAATATTTCTCACAGCTGTCAGCTCTATAGCTGTCATCCAATTCTTTATAACCCAAATCCTTGCTTTAGCAAACAATGGTGAATGCTCAGGTAAATTGAATTCGTTATAAGTAATATTAAGAACTTTACCTGTAAATAAAACATTATGCTCTCCTCTAGATTAATTCAAATATCTCAACGCCCTTCCTGAACTGAGGGGCCCAGAACTGGACACAGCACCCCAGATGAGGCCTCACAGTCTGCTGCCCAGCCTCCCAAATCATTGTGCAGTTATGGTCATTTTTCTAAAATAGCTATTTGTCCAGAAACATCTTCCAAAGGCTCACAGTCTCTAACAGATTTTATCTAGCTTCTGTATCAGGCCTTTTAGAGCATTCRAGACCTGTATTCCTAAGGTAGTCGCACTGCCTAGACAAGTCCAATTTAAAAAGACGATTCAGAGGTGAGAGTCATATAAACAAGCTTTTGCTTGTGCTGGATATTTCAAGTATTATCACAAAACTTACACAACAAGAAGAGAGGGGAGAACCACAGTCTTCTCCCAAAGAAGATTTTGATTGCTAAGCTGTTACTAAGTTAAATCAACAGTTTATGCATCCAGCAGGATGTCAAAAAAATACTTTTCTCTGTAATGTGGACATTCAACAAACTGTGGGGCCAATATCACTCCTATATTCTAGATTTTGAAAAGGTAGATGAAAATTCATTGTTTCCCACTTCCATACAGAAGAGTGGGTGGGGATTTTAGAGTTTTTACTGGATTATAAAACCTCAGTCTAAGTTTTCTATTAGAGATTRCTCTCTATTCCACATGGGATAACTTCAGTAATGCATTGTTTTTTATCAGAAGAAATAGATTAGTACTTTCAACTTTCTTTTAAAGTTGCTTCCCTAGAGCTAGCAATTGCTCCTGCAGTATTTCAAATGAATCTTTTATAAAAGTTTTATAACCCAGTCTATTTCTCAGCTTTGATTCTACAAAGGTTTCTATATTGAAATGCTTTCCAAAGTGCCTTCACAGGTCATTTGGATCTAGCTTCTCATTTTACTTAAGCCCTTCTCTGAAAAGATAGTGGGAGCTGTTTCAATATTTTTCTGAATTCCAAACCCGCATTTTATTCATTGTATGATTTTTGGCCATACAGTGTTCATAGTTTCTCCATTTTCCAACAAATCCCAATCTACCAGATATGAGATAAATATACATTAGTAGATTTTCCTTGCTTAAGAAGTTGAAATGAGATTTTCAGACTTTGTGTAGGCTCTATTTACATCAGTCTTGTGTTTTATTTAATATATAGAGAAGGCAATAGAAAGACTCAGACATGATTTATTTATTGATTTTATTTTTTGTTGTTACACATGTATGCCTTTCTATGGTTTTTTTTCTTTCAAATATGTAAAATATTATAATAAAGCTTTTTATACCTTCCTTTTGTGTGATGCTCACATCTGTCCCTTTAGTAAAACAGATTTTATATCCTGAAGGGATCCAAGGATGTCATTCCTGTCTGTAAATTTTGGATTTTTTTTTTTCATGTTACATGCAACACTTCATTTCTATCGAGAGTAGCATGAAAATAAAGCCGCTCAGAATGCCATTGCTCTTTTCAGAAGTGTAGTGTTCACCTCCTGCTTCTCATGATTCGGATGTTTTAATTTAATAGGCGTGTATTTACATATGTGCTCCAAGAGGGCAGGATGACCCAACTTCTGACACTGCAAACCTTTATTCTCTCCTCTTTAGTTTATGTTCCCTTGATAGACTGCCTTTATGCCCTCTCGTTTTCAGTATTTCAGTGCTCATTACCCCTTTAGGTCTCATATAATATTTTTTTATCWGTTCTGATAACCATTTTTCTTAAACACAATTACCTTTGTATAATCTTTATTATTCTCCAACCTTCTGTACAGCTTAAGGTGTAGACAATATTTGAAGGTAGCTCAGATTTCCCTGATAAGAGACAGCTATTTAATTTCCTTCCTACACTTCAAAGGAGTGCTGTGAATTTAGAAAATATTGGGTGCATGCATATAAACTTACTGCTTGTAATTTCCTCTAATGCCCATCAGAAGGTGATCTGTTTAAGGGTAATCTTTATTTGTATTTGATATCTTTCTTCTCCCAGACAGCATCTCTGTTTTCTAGTCTGGTGCTGGTCTCACACATTTCTTTCATCTTAAGCTTAAATAGCTGATAGAATATTTTCAATTCAAATCAGGAACTGCAAGATTTAGATATTTCCAGGCACAATTTTAACATAAAAGTGAGAGCTGAAATAGAGCAACATAAAGGAGAACAGTGCATTTAAGCCATAAAATTGTTTTCCTTTTTCCAGCTGATTATAAGATGAGGACTTCTTCTATATTTATTATCTTATATATATCAGTATATCACAATAGGTAGATAAAGTTACCAGTAGATGCCCTTTACACAAGGGGCCTTCCCTCTAGGCCATGGCTTCCACCCTCTAAGAAGACAGCCAAACTCACTCAAAAATGGTTCATTGTTAGCAGTATACGTCTATCAGTCTAAGCTGGTCACAGAAGGAATTGAAGGATAAGTAGGGATCTAAGACTTTTCTGAAAATTTCAGCTATATAAAATATAAGGAAGTATTTCTATTTTAATTTCCTAAGGCTAAAGGCTTTTGGATAGCACAAGAGAAGGAAAAGTAGAAATACAGTAGAAATATACATATGGGTATATACAACTGTGTATAACATACATAGTGTATCCAAAAGGCAAATGAAGTTACAAAATGTTGGAATTAATAACAAAGTAATTGTTCAATTTTCTGACTCTGTATATATAATTAATAAGTATAATCCAAACAGCTCATCAACTGTAAAGCAGAACACAAGAGAGCTTGTGAAAAAATACTGATGTACTCTTTTCATTCATACAGTTTTAAACACAGTTTATCACAAAGTAATTAATCCTGTTGAGATAACCCATGCTGTGGCCTGGAGAACAGGGAAAATAATTAAATCATCTAGATGCAGAAATTGCAAAAATATTGCAAAATCTGCAGATTGTTGGTATGCAAGATATCTTGCAGGTAATCTTTATTACAGTGTAAACATTTCCACACATAAAAGAATGTGCAACAGGATTGAGGCAGAGAGAGGAAATGATAAATCGATATGGAAAGTGTGGATAAGGAGATTGAAAAACTGCAAGCAGTTAAAACACATAATTAAAAAGAAGTGCAATCAACTCCCCATATTAAAAAAAAAAAGATCTAAAAAGAAGTTGATATTTAACAAGAGACATGGCTAGGAATTGAAGACTAAAATTGATATCAGTAGGATTTARGAGAAATGCAAAAAATGAAATAATGCCATACAAATGAAAAACTTTGGATGGTTTGGCTGATGGAGCTTTCTCTCTTTTATCAAAAGGCTGGTTTTTGGTGTGAGGTTTTTTGCATTAGTTTTGATTTAYTGGTAGTATAAGATCCTAGGTTTCTCGTTACTTTTAGTGGTAATATATTTGAATTTTTGAAAGAACAAAATAAAAAAATTGACAAAAATAGAGTATCCATGCTATCTTCACATCCATGCTTGTGAAGATGACCATTATTCCTGTAGTCATGGCCACTTTTTGAAATATATGAAAAGAAAGAAATGTAAACCATATGCTTATAAAGTTCTTTGATATGAAACTACTAAAACTGATCATTTAGCAAGGACAACATAATACTGATACTAGTTACACTACAGCTTGGTACAGAAATAGATATTTTAATTCTCTGTGACACTTATGTGGATCATTGCTTACAACCCTGTAAGCTAGATAGATTTTTAAATGCTTCAAAGTAAATGGTAAATTTTTCTGCAGTTAAAAAAGCACTTATAAAATCTGCCTATGCTTTCCACTAAACTTAAATTATTGTGTACTGTGAGCTGTAACACTCACATAACTTTCTTGTGCTAAACATTTAAAGAAGTAATGCTGTCAAGTTGCAGTAGATATGATATTACATTGTATAATATTAACAAGTCTAGCAAAAATGCTAGAGATGTTGTAACAAGGAAAGGTTGGGTTTTTTTAAAATAATGTAGTAGRGCAGACCTGTAAATTTCAATTAGAGGACACTCTGTGGTATATATTTGTTTACTGCTCAGTGCTTATGACCTGAAGGTGCACTTAAAGAAGATTCAGGAATACGGGAATTTAGTTTCCATTAATTTGTTATCTAGGTTATTGGAATTTCAATGAGCATTTCTGTTCTACACTGCTGAATTCAGAGGGAACAGAAACAAGTTTTACTTATACCTATGGATTCCACTCAACATTTAAGAATATTTTTRCTTGTAATTTAGGTAATCAGTACCTGCACTAAATATATTAAGAAATGCAGTGAAATTTGACTGCTAAAAGTAGTCAGTCATGAACAATCAGGCCTTTTAAAGTATTGTTAAGAAATAAAATCAGTTTGTTTCCCTGTTAAAGCCCTTTCAAGCATCTCTTTAAGCTAGCAAACATAATCAAAACCACAATATTAAGCTTCTGAAGTTCTCTATTATTAAGTAATTTCTGTTGGGACTACTGCTATGTAGAATGTGTTGGATGATGGTCACTTTAAAACACTTCTTTGAGGACCCTAATTCATATTTTCCCTCTGTTTTCACTCTGCATAGGAAAATCATTGTGCACTACTACYTTTTCCATATGATTAAATTAAATTAAAGTTTATGCTTAAGTCACATACACTTCCACAGGAAAAAGTTGGTGTAGTACTCTAAATAATATAATATATGACGTATATAAATGTGAAAAGCAGTTGAGTGCATTTTCTTGCTATAATGTGTTTGTAACTTCACTGAATTAAATGGCTCTTTTAATTATCAGCAATATTAGGAAGACTATGGTATAGCTCCAAGTAATAGTTCTCTGCTCATTATCTAGTGATATGAAAGATCATTACATCAAACAATCTGCATTATTTACATTAGTTGTAGAACCAAAGAGTTCAATTCACCATCAGTGACCTCTGAAACAAAAGAAAGTTTAAGAAATATAATAAGGTGTGCAGATGAATATCGTGTAACTTATCTTTATATTTAAGAATATAAAGTTTCTTTCTTTCTTTGAAGAATAAAACCTATTAAATTAAAAAAAATCTACAGTCCTTCTAATCATTCTTTTAAGGCTCCAAGTTGCTACAAAATTTAGGATTCTGTACAGATTTTTCCCATGATATCTTATAAGACATAAGAAAATGGGGTTTGTGTGTTTTAGCAAAGATTTAAAAGCACTTCAGTGTGTGTTATCTAACTTTATATTTTAGGCTGATGCTCAGATTGTACAAAAGACTTATTTTTTTTGTATAGCTGTAAAACTAATGTGCATATGTTATCTAGATAGGCATATTTCTGCACACTGGGCTTCAGTTATCTATAACAAAAATGTTAGAGGGATGGAACAGCTCTCCTATGAGGAAAGGCTAAGAGAATTGGKATTGCTCTGCCTAAAGAAGAGAAAGCTTCAGAATGACCTAATTGCAGCCTTTCAGTACCTGAAGGGAGCTTACAAGAAAGATGAGAGACATCTTACAAGCACACGTAGTTACAGGGCAAGGGGGTATGGATTCAAACTGAAGAGCAGGTATTGATTATATACTAGGAAAAAAATTCTTTACTGTGAGGGTAGTGAGGCACTGGAACAGCTTGCCCAGAGAATTTGTGGATGTGCCATCCCTACGAGCGTTCAAGAACAGCTTAGATGGAACTCTGAGCAACCTGCTCTAGTGGAAGATGTCCCTACCCACGTCATGGGGGTTGGAAATGAATGCTCTTTAAGATCCCTTCCAACCTAAGCCATTCTATGGTTCTATGAAACTATGATTCTATATACATACAGTCAGGAGAATAAGTATAAATGACATATTAAATTGCCATTCCTATGTCCTGTGACACAGCTGGATGATACCTTTTTAAGCCCTGTGGTTTCCCACACAAGTCGAAGTAGCCCCTTCAGTAGCACCAGACAATCCTGATGTTATTTCAGACAGATCTGCACAGGGGTCCTGGATACTAAAATGCATCTCAAATGTACTAGTGGCCCACTCTAGTAAATTGCATCCCTTTTTTGGTGGCTGTTTCTGTGTTCAACCTCATCTACACAGTACCACACAGACTGGCATGAAGATTGTGCTTGTTGGAACCAGGTCAAACTTCTTCTCACAGAGACCACCCATGCAGCCCCCAACCCTCCAGTCAAAATCTTGACACAAGCACCCATACACTGGGTCACTAAAGGATAATAAAACTGGATTATGCAGGTTTCTTTTGTCATGAGTCATGTTTGAGAAGAAAATTACTAAGTCTTGTCAAAAAAATTCCCTGCTTTTCCCTGTATTACATGGTCTCACGTATGGTAACAGCATACGACACAAACAGCAGAAAAGTGAGTCAGAGAGATTTTACTGCTTTTGTGTGACCAAGCTTTGATAAAAGGGGAGCTACAAGCATGGCTTCTGTGCCAGTTGTGCCAGCAACTTCCTCCATGTCCAGCAGAGCCAATCCCTGTCGCTCCAAACATGGACATGCTGCTGGACAGGGCTGGGCCAGTTAGAAATGCTGATAATGCCTCTGTGATAACATATTTAAGAGGAAGGAAAATAGTTATTGCAGAGAGGTAATTGTGGACAGAGAAGATCAAAGTGAAAGTACATGACAGGAATCCCTGCAGACACTCCAGTCAGTGGAGAAGGAGTGGAAGGAGGTGCTCCACACACTGTAGTTGAAACCTTTGGAGCCCATGGTGCAGACCATGGTGAAGAATCCATGCCTCTGCAACCCAGGGAGAACCACAGACATGGAGAGATCCACCTGCAGCCCATAGAGGAACCCCACACCAGAGCAGATGGATGCCTGAGAGGAGGATGTGACCTGGAAGGAGACCCATGCTGCACCAGGCTTGTGGAGAGGAACCCATGCTGGAGAAAGTTTCCTGGTAGAACCTGTGACCCTGTGGGGACCCACTCCAGAATAGTCTGTTCTTGAAGGACTGCAGGCTGTGGAAGTGACCCATGTTGCAGMAGTTCATGAAGGACTATCTCCCCTGGAAAGGACCCCACACTGGAGGAGGGAAGGACTCCTCTCCCTGAGCAGCAGAGGGAACCATGTGTGATGAACGGACTCTAACCCCCATTCCTGTCTCCCTGCCACCACTAGGGAGGCAGCAGTGGAACTGAGGAGGTGGGAGAAGCAGGCTGAAGGTCTATTTTTACATCTCATTATCCTGTTCTGATTTTGTTAGCAATAATTCAATTAATATCTTTAATTCAAGTCGGTTTTGCCCATGATTGTATTTGGTGAGTGATTTCTCCCAAATCTTTCTTTTCTCAACACATTTCCCTTTGCTCATTTCCTTTTCTCTTCCTTTTCCAGCTGAGGAGGAGAGTGAGATGGGTGTCTGGCATCCAGCCAGGATCAACCCACTACAGAGGTCTAGAAGTACTTATTTTACCAGAGAAAAAGGAGGTGGAATAGATTAGCTTTCAAGTTCTAACAGACCATCCTCTGCTATTGTTTTTATGTATGAATGCACTAGATTTGAAAATATCAGCTCTGTCCATGTCTTGCATTATTGTAGTATCCGAACACCAYCTGTTCACAGAAGTATATGACTTTGTCTGTGTGCATACAAACCATACAAACTCTCACTCTCCGTACCTTAGCTTTTAATCTAATGTCCACCAGGTTACTGTTTCTTTCCACAAATGAGAGGAAATGGACATATGCTATAATAATTCCATTAAAACCTGAAGTGGAGACAATTTAACATACAGCACTACTAAAAAAAAATAAGTCAAATTTTATATGTCTGTATTTTGTGGGGTATTTAGACCTTAGGAATGTTTTTTAAAATCTCTGTACTAAATTCCTMAGGGAAATAATATTTTGTGAACCTGAGTGGATAAAAGTTTACCCAATTAATCATGGAAATCTCTGTATATATACAGAGAACTTGAGATGCTAGTAAAACTGCCAGACAGAAATTTGAATAAATTAAGAATTTCAGAAAACTATACTGAAGAATTAGTTAAATGAGAAATCTTTTATATTTTCTTATTTCTAATTTTTCTCTATTATCCAGTTTAAACACATTAGACTTTTTTTTGCTTCCAGAGGAAGGGTATGATCCTGTCACTTGTCTAAGTGTAGCTCTACTGCATATGAAATTATCTAGTCTGTTACAGATATCTGCCTTTGGATAAGCTGAATTTCATTCAAAATAATAAGTTAGAGGATGAAAAGAATCAACCTTTTCTTCCTGATATCTTTAAACAGAATTCTCTGTCCTTGTCCCTTCCTTTGATCTCTGTTGCAGATGGAAGCTGATGGTATCATTCTCACCTTTAATCCATTCTTGATTGCAACTATATGTTATTAGGTGTGTTAGGCAGGTCTTGCTTAATGCTTATGGAAAGCTTTTGTATTTTATGTCCTCATTAGCAATTGACTGAGATGTGGCACCATGCTGCAGATCACATCCTCTTTGGCATTCGACCTTGGGTTCTGCACATCCTGAACTTTGCTCAAAACTGAGGAGGGGGGCACCTACCCAGATGATCACCAGAGACCTCCAAGAAGGCCCACATGGGTACAGTGAAAAGTGTTATGTAAGGCTGTGCAAGCTAAATAATTATGGATTAGGTGGGAAGTAAAAGTTTGTTAGATAGGTGGGTTTATGCAGAATTCCATGTATAAATTCTCTCACTTTCTATTCCTTTGCATACTTTATTTGTGGAAAACATTCACCTTGCACCCTGCACAGAATAAACAATATCTCCTTTCTAAACCTCTGTGTTGAGAGAATTGTAAAAAATACAGCACCACTTCAAGAGCAGGTGGAAGCTAAGTAGTATGCTAAGATAGGTCACCTCAAATAATATCCAAATACCACATTTAGGAAACTAAATTGATCTTGAAATATCTCAAACTGTGTATATGTAAAAAACGGAACAGTCTTCACTTATATTATAAATCATTGAGCAATCTTTACAAATGAAAATAAAAGCAAATAGGACAGCAAAGTTATTTGTTTTAAAAGTGAGAATAGTGAACTCAGAGGACATTATATTCTCTTAAAAATATTATATTCACTTAAAAAACCCAACATCACCTGTTCCAATACTCAACACAATTTCACATTCATATATACAACATAGCTGGGAACTTAGAAATGCTAGATGGTTAAAGGCAGAGTGTATTCTTCATTTTCACAGCAGAGACCCTTTGTTTTTCTCTTTTGCAGTATAAACATAGCTCAGCTATGTTTATACTCTCAGCTACGATCACGGCCTCACTTTTTCTCTTTCCCAGGCTGGAAGTTGTTTATTTTAGGGTGGAACCCACCTGATTCATTATAAATGGTTTCCTCAGGACAGAATCACAGAATCACAGAATATGTTAAATGGAAGGGACCTACAAGGATCATTGAAATACAACTCCTAGCCCTGCAGAGCATCACACTGTGTTCCTGAGAGCATTGTCCAAATGCCTCTTGAACCCTGTCATGCTTGATGCTGTGACTTCTTCCCTGGGGAGCCTGTTCCAGTGTCCAACCACCCTCTGGGTGAAGAACCTTCTAATATCTAGCATAAACATTCCCTAACACAGCTTCAGGGATCCCATCACAGAGTGTCCAGGTCAGTTTCTGCCCCTCCTCCTCCTCTTGTGAAGGTGTCTCCTCCAGGCTGAACAGACCAAGTGACCTTAGCAGCTCCTCACGCAGCTTTCTCCTAAACCTGTCGCTGTTTCATCAGCCCTCCTTTGAATGCTTCCTAATAGTTTCCTCTCTTTCCTATATTTTGGGACCCAAAACTGCACACATAACTTGAGGTGAGGCCACACCAGTGCAGGAGGACAACCACCTCCTTTAAATGTATAACATTAATAATTCTTTAGATGTGCTTATTTCTGTCTGTTAGCCATAAAGACACCCTTGGGCAGCTCAGATGGAGACGCACTGGAATCATCAATTTTATCAGATGGATCCCATACAAATTATCTTCCTGAATTCATATCTACTGCTAATTTCTATTAAAATGGGTTACTTTAACAGATAGCAATGGTAAAATTTAGCAGAGAGCTAAAAAGAAACAAAGAAGAAATAAAAAATGGTTAAAATCACCACAGAAAAATTAGGCATCAGAAGACAGGAAAGTTGACAAATAAAATACAGAAAGCTCACACTCCTAAAAATGAGGAGAAATTACATTATATGGACTGGCCCTTGTTTGCATAGAGTCCAAAGTTCCATAAAAGTTCTTTTGAATAATTATGCACTTATGTTAAAACAGCTCCGGGGGACTTGCTTTCACAGATTGGGGTTTTTTTCACGACTTCTGTAAACAAATCCCCAGGACAATTGGAATCCATACATACTCTAACATGCCTTCCAACCAATAAATTTAAAAATGCCCAAAATACTTATGCAGAGCCTCCCAAAACTGTAAATCTCTTTTCCTTCTAGGAAACCCTTGAGAAACTTCCTTTGCAGTACCTTGGTACCTGGAAATTAAAGATGGAATGTGAATAGGGTAAAAGCAATAGGAAACTGCAAAATACTCTGTGAGAAACTGTTCTAACATTAGGGGGCAATAAATGTAGATAAAAACTTGATTTTTTCCTACTTTATTTTCTGCCCCCAAGGAGAACAATATTAATGTACCAATACTAATAAAATTAGAGAAAAATAATTCATTTATTCAATCAGCATGTTTTAAAATTTGACATAGATATTACCATCCCTGTTATGTCAATGGAGAAGCAATCATGACACAAATATATATAAATGCCAAATGTTAATTCAGAGTAGAGGTTGGAAAAATATTTGAACCTCCCTTCCTGACATTCCTGCAAGGCTATCTGTTGCTTCTAAACAGTGGTGCAATATTTCAGGAAAGATTATTTGGAAGCAGAAACTTCTGTGAGACCTTTTTACCCAAAAATTTCCAGTCCTTATTTATTAAATGGTTATAAATTTTTTATTTTGACAAACAGAATCTAAAATGCACTCTTTATTATAACTAAATACACAGAAACACATGGGAGAATATTTGGGCTTTAAGAGTTTTTATTCTTATTGAATTAATAAATAAGAAAGTAAACAGTAATAACTATGTCAGTAGTTCCTGCTGGAATTCTCAAATAGTCTGCARTTATGCTTCCAACTTCTGGTCAGACTGATTACCCAGCCCCAGTAATTAGTACCACTTAATGTAAAGTGCTGTTCAGTGTATTAGAAATCTCTTGTCAGAAGATGCCCTGGGCTGACAGCAGGGTGACCAAACTAATTCTCGCTTTTAGAACAGACAGAAATTGTAGGTCAGGGATAAGCAAAATATGCTCACATTTCAGCTGCCTCAATTAGATCTGTATCTAGGATAAAAATGTCCTGTGGTTAAGTCATACATGCAACTGACCCTTTGCCTTCATGAATATGAATGCTCACAGAAAAGTTAAGCTGGGAAAAAATACAGCGGTAATTTCTCAAGAGTAAGTTGGCAGGCTATGCTCATTTATTTATTTATATCTTCGCCAGTCATAATGCCTGCTTTAGGATGCATGAGATTTCTTTTATTCACACTTTTTTTAGAGACATTTAAGAGTGTAAAAAATGCACAAAAAATTCATAAAATAATGTAGCTAATTTTCAACATAAAAATACCTTCATAAAATGACCAAAAATTTCCTGAAAACTATCTACTGAACAAGAGAAGACTGTGRGATTTGTGTTGAAAAGGAGTATTCCTGCCTGAAGTGTTTCTACACATTTTTTTTTTTTAGTTTAACCCTTAAACATTGTTTTGACACAACATACATTTTGAATCATCTCACTCAAGTTCCAGTCTTTGGACAAAGTCTAAAATCAGCATTACGACTGTCCCTGTAAAATAGTTGTAAATTAATAAAAAACCTGATGGAAAATACATCATTAGAATCAATACTGAGGAAAAGAATTTTCATATTCCTAATATTGAAATGATAATTTCCTTTTCTTTTTTCTCTTTTTTTTTTATATCAGGGAGAATAGGTCTATGTTATTTGAAATAAGTTTTAAAATTCCAGCCTCATAAGAAATGACTGAAACATTAGTACATTAATCAATCAATCATAATATTTTGGACCTTGATATTCAGAGCTAAGGATATCATATTGTTTGATATTGTGATTTTCAGTGATGCAATTCCAATTGCAGAAATTTAGATAACTAAAAATAGGATGGATCATAAACTGAATTATTCCATAATGTTGAATTGGCCTTTCTCAGTGAGGTCAAAAAGGTGATGTAGGTCGAACTATAAATATAGATACATTTATATGAAGAGTTTTAACATGTTTCAGATGTATTCATTTATGTACAGCTTTTCACTGTTCTGAATAACTTTAACCTGAAGGGAGTCTACAAGAAAGGTGAACAGGGCTTTTTCACACTGACGTGTGGCAATGGGACAAGGGTTAATAGCTTTATGCTGAAGGGCAGTAGGTTTATATTAGATATWAGAAAGATATTCTTCATTATCAGTGTGGTGAGGCACTGCAACAGGTTGACCAGAGAAGTTGTGAATGCCCTATTCCTAGAAGTGCTCAAGGACAGGTTATTTTGGACTCTGAGCAAACAAGTCTAGTGGGCAACATCCGTGTCCATGGCAGGGGATTGGAACTGGATGACCTGCAAGGTCCCTTCAAACCAAACCATTCTATGAATCTGAGGGCATAAAAACAGAGCATGATATTGAATTCTGAATGACATTCTACAGGAGTGATTGTAATTAATATTAAAATACAGCTTTTTGTCTAATGAACTGTGAATAATCAAGTTTTATTTAAAAAGCCCTAATTTGTTTAGGTACATGCATTGCCTAGTTATCCAATTATTGCTGCAAAATTAAAAATGGGGAAAGTCAAATCTGTTAAATTAGGAAGGTCACCAAAGTAATTAAGACTGCTGAAGCATATTATTAATACTTTGCAGTAGGTGGGGCACTGCTGAAATTTACCTGCTTTTCCTTGTTATGTAAATGACGGGCTTTTGTACCATCTGTGTTTAAATGAGTTAATTTACAGATAAAAGAATTGTAAAAGAGAAGGCAAGGTTCTGAGTAAGAAAATGCTTATCAGCAATAAATAAATTAAAACTGTTTTCTTTCCTTAGTGAGATTGTGCATTGCTAATTCTACGTTGAAATTTCTTACCTGTGGTTCAAAAGAAATAGGATAACAGAAAAAAAAAGAGCAACAGTGTAATAGGTGAAGAAATTTGCATTGAGGATGAAGAGAATGATAAGCATACTCCTGTGGCAAATTTTTATTTCTGGCATTTAATCAAGAACACAGAATTTAATGAATAAGAAATAAGCCACTATGCCCCTTCAATCTTAACCAGAGTTAAATTTTGGTTTACTCTTCCTATTTTGGTGCTGGTATTTTGCATTTTTGACTACAGGAACAAAACAGAGTTTCAGACATATATATTAGGTACTCTGTGAAAAATAGCATCAAGCACTAATTGCTTAAGACACATCAGCACCTAGAATTTTAAATAGTTTGGTGCAGGGAAATAAAGAGTYTTCTGATGTAGAATTATATAAGGTAACCATTAGGGAGTTGTACAGAAATTTTACTAATGTCATCTTGAAACATTTTCATATATCACCAGTTGGTGTAGTATCAGCCASAGAAATAACTATTACAGATATATGGATGTGTATATGAGCACCCATTACTATACCACTCAGTTTTATTCAAGCAGTAAACTTACTCATAATGTATAGGAAATGCAACATAAAAAACAAGGAAGCCAAAATAAAAAAATATAGAGGCCATGGTAGAAATCTTAAAGCTGATAAAGTCAGCCAAATTAAAAGTGAATATTTGCATGTGCATGCATATTTATTCCTGTCCTTTTAAGTCTCACACTTAAGCACAGAGCAATTTTGACGGTCAATCTTTACATCTTTGAAGGCCTAAAACCAAGTTGCTAAATACCAATGATATTTATTTAATTGCATGTTAAACTMTATGACATTAGGATTCATGATCATTCTCAGTTGACAGGCAACACTAAGATGGGCAGGAGTTTTGATCTGCTGGAGGGCAGGAAGGCTCTGCAGAGGGATCAGCACGGGCCTGAGATCAGTTGAATGAGGTTCAACAAGGCAAAGTGTTAGGTCCTGCACTTGGGTCATAATAACCCAACATATGCAACAATACAGCATTTAACTAGAATTCATTTGTTCTCCCAGTCCCATGTAAGGGTTTCTTAGAAGCTCCATATTCAGATTTTGGTGATCTTGGGCATATTAGTTTACTACCCTCTCCTCTCCTCCCCTCCCCCCCAGATCAAGCCAATTAGAAGAGTACTTAGAGATACAGATGCAACATCACCAAAGTGAGGATGAAAAGCTTTGAAGAATGACTGCTCATCAGACATCACGAACCAGGTGACTGAGAGACCGTCACAAAGTGCATTCAAATCTTATGATTGTTAAGCTCCTCAGAAACACAAAAGTGGTGTTCAACAAAAATTGTTAAAAATGTTAATCATTCACACAATCTGTGTATTTTTGTACCCTTATCAATGAAGAAGGTAAAAAGTCAACTGTAACCCATGACAGACTACTGCACTTTATATAGTCTCAGTATTTGCTAAGTACCTAATATCATCCTCTCATCTTCCCACATTTTGCAATGAAAAAAGCTTGAGTTTCTCTAAGTCTTTTCTTTAGACAGTATTTTCATAATAGGAAGATACAGGAAGATTGCAAAAAAAAAGTTACATTCTCCCTGAAAAACTTTAGCTAACTTAGTAATTATGAATGGAAACTACTTTTCCTATAAAAAATTATAAAATAGCTTCAAATGGCCTAGCAATTTAAGTCATCTTGGAAGAATGTCATTCAACTGGTGGGAGATATCTGATCAAGTTCAATCCTCAATCACAAAGAGAAGCTAAGGACTTATGATTTTTAATGCTTTACCCATCAAAAGGCACTCAGAAACAGCTTTACAGTATTAATAGCTACCTTGCTTGTTCTATGATCAACAAAAATTCTCAGAACTACAGCTGTCAGTTGTCTTGACAGACCCTTTTTCACAGGAATGCTCAGTGTTCAAGCTTTTATGCTTTTAAGCAATCAGTAATGTTCTGATTTCTTCCTGTAAAATTATGAATGTGGGTTGCTCTTCTGTTGCATGTCTATTGCTTCAATGAGTTGAGAAACAGTTGAAGATTACATTAGAATACTGAAAATCTACATCTAAAGTCTTGGAGTCAACATTAAATCCTTCTATAACTGTGGACACCCAATAGTCTTAATTTTGTCATTGTCTTTTGTTTTGATTTTGCTGAATGGCTTTGAGGTTTATACGTATGAGTGCATTTGCATTTTAAGATCGTGTTTGATGAAAATGTAAGGCAAGGCACAGTATAGAASTATAAAGTGCAGCAAGAAATAAGATATAAAGATATTAATTTAAATATCAAAACTTTAGATTTTGTTGTAGTCTTGTTCTTGCCTTGTAAGTTATGTTAGGAAAAAAAATCTCATAGTGAAAAGTCTTTATCATTACCTAATGTTATMCTTGTGTTTGTTACTTTCCTTTCAGGGCACATCGCTCTCTCTCCTTAGAGATATGTTCAGTTTTCACTTTTAATCTGAACAAAATCTTGAAGCACGAGATTTATAATAGTCTTCAAAGTTTCATGAACACATGAATGCTTCAGCTGAGCATTTGTTTGAGCACCAATACATTGTGTACCATCCTACAAAYAAAGAAATAGGTATTTTTGCTATGATATAGAATCATAGAACAGTTTGAAAAGGACTTTTTAAATGTCATCAACACCCCTATAAGGAGCAGGGACATCTTTAATTATGTCAGCTTGCTTAGAGCCATGTCTGATCTGATCTTGAATGTTTCCATGGATGGGGCATCTCAGCCACTSGCCAACCTGTTCTAGTGTTTTATCACCCTCATTGCATAAAATATCTTTCTTATAGCTAATCTAAACCCACTTTCCTTCAATTTAAASCCATTACCCCCTTACCCCTTATCCTAGCAGAACAGATCCTGCCATCTAACCTTTTTTCGATTTTTTTTCCAGTTATCTGAAATATCTTCTTTTAACTAGACCTACAAGGTAACAAGGATATTTGTAAAATACAAAAAAAAAAACCACAAAAAACCAAAAAAAAACAGATAATGCCCTTAGATTCATCTTTGGACTTAACTGTGGACAGTGTTTTAATGTGTGGAAGCCAATTATGTTTGTTTTACTTGTAAATAGGGACCAAGAGTAGGGTTTTTTCTGACTTGAATTTTAATAGGATCTCTATCAGAGATGAAATTTATCTATTTTTTTAGTTGTTTTTGGAACACAGCACCAGTGTTTTCCAATGCTATTTATGGTGAAAATTATGCTAACTTCTGGTTATCTTGTAATGTGATTTTTGAAGCCCAGGCATACAAAATCGACACCACCTCAGACAGTCCCTACTTCTTAATAAAGGAAAGTTTTTAAGCAGGAGTTACTGAGTAGGATAAAAATGGCTCTGTTGTGAACAAAAATCTCTATCTTATTTTTCTTTCACAGTCTTTCTTGCCATTGAGACAGCTGGCAAGATAATATCATTTAAAGTGACAAACAATTATCTGTCATCATTACCTGCAATGATCTCAGGAAAGTTAGAAAAATGGGCTTGTATTTTCTCAAAAGTAAATGACAGGAAGGTAGGAAACCTACTTTAAAACAATTTAAAGTATAAGTTCCGCTACCTACAACAGAAAAAAAAATTAAATGTCTATTTTTGCTTCACAAAACTCTGTAGGTAATGCAGCCTGGTAATTTTGCTATGAAATTTCTTGAGTGAATTGTCAATATCTGAAGGATAATTTAAATTTTACAGTCATTTCTAGTGAGAATTTAGAGCTCAAACCACTTCTAATTAAAGCAAGTGAAAATATTTTCACTAAGCTGAGAAGGAAACAGAAAAGGTCATTCTCTCATCTCAAGYAATATATTGAATGGTATGACAGACATGCTAGCATTAATTTAGATTTTTATGTAGAATCAAAAAGGCTTGGGAAATCAATGGTCTATATATAGAAGAGGAAAAGAAAAGAAGCAACCTGGGGGAAGTGTACGTAACTGGATAGAAGAGGAAATGGTAAAATGCAAATTCAAGGCAAAACTTTTCTGAAAATTATTTTATTTCCCTAGACAAAATTAATCCCACTTAAAAGCAAAATCGGCAACTCTTCCATGGATGCAATAAATTAATTACCCAAGAACAGYTTGCTGCATATGCAACCCTACAACAGCCTTATTCACTTTAAAGCTGAAGAACGTAGAAGGCATGAGATTAAGAGAAACTTAAGAAATAGTCATGATCTCTTTCAGTTCTGAATACAAGAGAGCTATTGGATGAATAAACAAGATGCCCTAAATCCTGAAGGTGACATCTTTCAAAAGTTACAAAACTGATTTAAAAGTATTTTTTTTTAATATGTAGATAAAAATCATGGAAGATTAACAGAAAACATCTCTGAAAGTTTAATTTGTCTAGAGCAGAGTGTACTTGGCTTCCAGTGCAAAATAATGCTTCACATAACTGGGTCACTTGCTGTGGAATTTCATTTGGAAACAGTCCAAAGAAAAGTTGCATAAAGTTGAGGTGTACTTGGTTTAGAGTTTAGGAACATATTATTTTCATAATTCACTATGAAAACAACCTTAACTCTAATATTCACCTAAAAAATGAGGAAAAAAAATGTTCAACTTAATGTGAAAAACTAGGAGGCTTGTAAAAGCTGAAGATACTTATCCACATGAAATGAAGCTTTTTCCTTTTATTTTTCTTTTTCTCTTTTTTTTTTAAAATTTTCCTGAGAAACATACATATTATTTTTATTCTAAATAAAACTACACTTTTTAAGTCATAATACTAAACCATTTGAAGCTCCTTTGCTATATAGAGTTATCTCATTCACATATGTGACTTACTCAGGCAATTCAGAACTAGTTGTCAGAAGCCCAGTATTTAGCTCTGAAGCTGTGGAGTATTTGGGAGCTCTCCACTGTGACCTTTTTTGTTCTGCGTCTGTAAGAAATTAGTAAGTAAATTCTGATGGTGGATGGGCCATAATAGTTTCAGATTTGCTTTGTTTTGTCTTTTGAAAATAATTTAGGGAATTGTGATAATTAGATTTGCACTGCTAAAAATTATTTTATTAGACCCTAAGGATTTCAGATGTATTAACAATAGTGTAATATTCGCTCAAATACAAGAAAACACACCAAAACCACACCCCTAGAAGGAACTAGTGCTGGTCTATGAATTTTCAATGCTAATAAGAATAATAGCTAAATCTAGGTATTAAATCTCAAATATTCAATAAAATCAACAACAACAAACACATGATAATAATGAAAATCATGAAAATCATGATAATCAGAGTAGATAGTTGTGACGGTGTTCACAGCGGTCTTAGGATGAGAGAAGAGACAAAGATATGACTCCATGTTTCAGAAGGCTTGATTTATTATTTTCTTATATATATTACATTAAAACTACACTAAAAGAATAGAAGAAAAGGTTTCATCAGAAGGCTAGCTAAGAATAGAAAGGAATGATAACAAAGGCAGCTGTCTCAGACAGAGTCCAAGCCAGCTGTCTGTGATTGGCCATTAATTAGAAACAACTCTATGAGACCAATCACAGATCCACCTTTTGCATTCCACAGCAGCAGATAACCATTGTTTACATTTTGTTCCTGAGGCCTCTCAGCTTCTCAGAAGGAAACATCTTAAGGAAAGACTTGTTCATAAAAATTGTCTGCAACAGATAGTCTTTTAAAAACACGAACAGATCCAGTAAGTCTGGTTTTTGATGGCAAAAAAAAATTCTTTATAGACAGCATATCTATATTCTTCAGGTTCTTCAGAGCACAGGGTTTGAGGAATTAGCCCTGCCTAGTACATATAAGAAATTTCCCAGTGAAAGCTTGAGGGAGTTGAACCATTTAGGTTCTTATGGATGTTCAAGGGGCTAACAATTCCAAAGTCTATCTAAGGCCCTTTGTGGATTTTCTCCCTTATCACTCTGATGTAAGGTTATAAACCTCTAAATCACTTTTCAAAAAGTGCTTCACCAGTATCTACTTAGGAAACATTCTCACAAACAAAAGTATTTTCAAATATATTGTAGAAATAAATTCATTATCTAAACTACAAATATAAAGGTCTGTGAGTGAATGCAGAACAGCTGCAAATTCAAAATGAGATCAAAATTAATAAGATAGCCACATCAAAAYTATCCTCCAGTTTTCAGAATCTGATTCCAATTCTGTTTTGAAAAAAGATGCATCTTCTACTTTAGCTTTGATATATTTTCTGGCTATTTAATTGGGGTCTATTAAAAACYGTGCTACTAGTCAGGATATCTTATACAATGGCTTCTTTCATCCTCACACCTTTTCCTCAAAGCAAAGACACATCCCTTTGCACAGCTTTGTGGGAAAAAAATCAGCAASTAGGAAATAGAAACACACATTGCTGCATGTTAAATCTCTGCTCATAAATGTTAATAATACAACCTTAAAGTTACTCTCCCAGTTCCTATTCAAGGACGAGTTTGTGAAGACAAAAGATGAGCAAATCAGTCTACTCTTTGCAGGTGAACATGGAATTGAAGAGCCTTGGTATTTTTTATTCACACACTGGTTACATCTTGAGTGTTGCCTCAAGGCTGAGATACACATCAYCCTCACCTAATTAACCTTATCCAAAGACTGTATGGAGAAAACTGTAAAAAAAATTTGTAGAGTAGTCAACATAAAATTAAAATTGCTGGAGAAAATCCATAATTCTACTGCATGGGCAAAAGTGGAACAGAAGCTATTAATGCAAAGCTATATGGGTAAAACAATTTGGGGTTTGGTTGTTTGTTTTTTTTTTAATACATATTCTTCTATTAAAAACCAGCACTTCATAAATAGTAACTAAGATTTTTGYGAACAACAGAGAAGGTTATACATTTCTTAAGGCTTCAAATAAAGTATTTGGCTTTTCCAAAGCATCCTTCTATCAAAACATCCACCAACATTAACTTTACACTGAACAGTGAATCTTTCTGATCTTCTTTCATATGCAGAGCAGGAAATAAAGGGCTCCTTACTATAAGTTAATGAATAAAATTTTGTCTTCCAAATTAAAAAATTAAAATCCAGGGCTTTGTACTAAAAACTTTGCCTTACAGCCTTGCAGAGAAAAAGCAGAAGAAACATGTTATATTGTTTTTCTCAAAAAAAAAAATTGATTTTTTGTTCATTTAATATCAGATATATTCTGCAGTATAAAATAGTTATTTGACTATATCAATATAACTATTATGTTTGATAGCACCAATTTCTTACATTCTTTTCAAATTACCAAATCATGCTAATGCCTGAAAACAAGCTGTTAACAAGCCGAAAAAAAAATCTCAAATGCTTCATTTTAACAAATAACTAGAATTCWGTGGAAATCATTTCTTCTAGACATTTTCTCCATACTTCATGGATTTCAGGGAATCAACATATGATTAAATTTAAAAATAAATCAAAGTATAATTTAAAATAAAATATGAGTAATTTTCTTTAAGTATACAAAAAAGTTTCTCTCTAACCTTTGAGTAAAAATTTAATCTAATTTCACCTTCATAGCACCACATTCTAAGACTCACCTGAGAAATATGGACATTGATTAATTAMCTAATTATTACATGAAGATAAATAAGACAGTGAAGCCAGATATTTTGTGAATTTATGTATGCTTTTATTATTAGCAGTGGAAATTTTAATCTGAAAGYCGATTCTTAATTTAGAGAATGCTTGCAGTTTTTAATAGTACAGAAGAGGTACAGCTGAAACAACGACCCAGCTTCAGAAGGAGTTTAGCGTGTCTGGGAATAGTACTTCAACCTACTGTTTCTGGGGCTTTGTTACTATGGGTACCATTGGTTGCTTTGGTTTATTAATGCTCCGGGACATAAAATAACACCCTACAAACATATAGCAACCATTGCAATGTACTGTAGCAAGAGCTAGACATTACAAACTCCGCAAATAAGGGCTTGTTTTGCTGATGCAGGACTTACGTTAGGCACTGCAAAGACAATTACTCAGAACAACATAACCCATGAAGCAAATCTGTAAACAAAGCCATATCTGGGGACAGATGGGATTTTACCTGGAAGGTTTCTTGTTGAATCATTAGATTATGATAATTAGTTTTTGACTAAAACAACTGCAAAACACCCAAGTTATTCAGTTTTAACTCAGTTTTGGCATCCTCCCTCCATTAGATAACTCACTTCTTGCCAAGGTCAACTTGGCCATGCTCAGAAAATTGCAATGCAGATATTTAATTCCATTCCTAAGGTGAATATCCTATTCCCAKAAACTGGTTGCATTTTATGGCAGAATTTTATTAATTTTTCTTCTGTCTGGGAGATGGCTTTTCTGAGAGCTTTTTTTTTCTCCACAGTAGCAGCCTGCTCCCAATCTCAATGGCTGTGTTTTCAACTCAGTGCAAAAGATTATTTTCTGAAGCAGCTGCAAAAAACTGTTCTCTGCYTTGTGCCTCATATATCTGTCTCCATGACTGCTCCAGGGACAGGCAGGTAATTGATCATGTCTGACAGTACACTGGCCCCCACTGGCAGGCTTAGGACAGTAAGGCCCTCTCTGGCCTCTTGCTATCCATTAGCTTTTTGCACAGCCAGTTATGCTTTGGGCRCTTTCTCTGGAAAAAGACAGGATAAGAGACTTACATATCCTGTTTGATTTTTGTTATGTACAGTCCAGAAGCRGATTGCAAGAAGAGGATAACTGCTATTTAACAAGGACCTGCTAGAATCCTGGGTACAGTTACCCTCTGACTCACCTATATTGTTGATATTTTGGATGCAACTCAACTTTCAATGCAATGAAGTCCTTTGAAAGTACTGTGCAACAGGTCTATAGTGTACTGGATCATGAAGAAATAATCACGGAAGAGTTTTCTGCTCTTAAAACTTTGTTAAGGGCAATAAAGTACGCACCTTGTTGAGTTAGGAACCTTTCATTGGTTTACTTTCTGTTTGACCTGCATAATCAAAAATGGAACAAACAGTAACATGAAGTCCWGTTAAATACTTTTAATGTGTTACCTGCCTGCAAATAATATAGGAAAGAAAAGCACTGAAACTTTCGTAAGACTTATCAGCTCTGTCTTCTCCAAATTTTCTTGATATAATCACATGAATATGCAAAGCTAAAATTGAGTCAAAACATTAAGTTGTTGATAGATATAGACCCAATGAATTTTATTTTAAGTTCCAAATTAAATATAACTTTGTGCTTACATGTCAGTCCAGTACCATGGCTGAAAAAATGGTTGCATTTCATATTTTTATCCAAACTTGGATGCAGTATGTTAAACAGATCACTTTAAATCTATAAAAGAGATTTGTATTCACATAAAAGTTTTATGCAATGACTATGGTCTTTATTAATTTTGAACCAAACAAAAACTATCATCTTCCCTGTACAATGCAAAAATAAAAAGAGAATACCATTGATTTCATTTTCATGTGTCTGTCATACCGTGAATAGAAGCTGATAACAAGCTATGTTGTTTCAAGGGACTGAGTTTTTACTGTCACTCAAATGAAATTAAGATTARGGACCTAATGCAACTGTGAAGGAAAACACTACTCCAAAAATAAATCTGAATATATATTGAATTAAAAAGGAAAAGGGTGTTTAAACCACATATTCATAAAAATCAAATGCAAAAATTTAGACTTACCTAAAACTGTATATTTCAATAAGCTCAGCTGCAAAAAGTACTTGAGGAAAGTGATATCACATTGACATTTTACACTGAGTGTTGATTTTAGTAAAAGTCTTTAAAGATAATACTGTGAAAAATTTACTAGTTTCTTTAGTCACAGCTTTTGTATTCCTTAAAAACTAAATATAAACTACCATGCCATAAATGTCTATATGGAATATAACTTTAGGATATTAATTGATTTCACTGTAGTGCTAGTACAGACAGTTTCAACTTAGCAGTGTTACAACAGATATCTGTAGATTTATTCTTAGCACCTTGCAGAAAACCAAGACCTATCATCCTATAAAAGGTTTAGTAACTTATTTTGAAGTCCGGTATCTCTGTCTAGATTTTCAATTCAGCTGTTTTCTTTGATTGCTTATGAATATTATTCATATCTTCCCCAGAATTTTATAGACTAATAAAGCACTGTGGTCTTCTTTGTGATGCTGAATTAACAGACTTCTCCTTGTTACAAGTGCTTTATAATAGGATAATGCTTAAGGATCTGTATAAAGCTGTATTCAGCAGTTCAGCCCACTTTCTTGAGGGGATGATGCTTACTTACTTCATCAGAGACAATCTCCTCACATTCTTCTCTTTACAAGCACTTCACAGAGTAAAGCGTAACTTCATAATTGAAAGAAGCAGTAGAATTATCAGCCCTAAGCATCCTTCAGTGTCTGAATCCAAACACGGTTGGTTACTGTGAAACCAGTATTCCCAACTAAAGGATACAACACACAATTCTTTTTACCCTCTTGTCTTTTATTCTTTTATGAAACTTTGTCTTTTGCTGTACTGTAAAGAGAATTTTTAAGATGTTAATCTATGTTAAAAAAACAACAAAACCACCACWTTTCCCTTTAATATATTGGAATAAAGGCATTATTTTTATTCTGGTTCTGACTTGCATATTGTTTTGTACTTTTTTCAATTGTGTGASCTGCACAAGAGAGAAAGTTAGCTCCTAAGGGAAACAATACTGTTATAGATGACATAACAAGAATGGCCTTAAAGTTTTATTTGAAATGTCATCAGCACATTACATCATTGTCCTACAAAACTGTAATGCATGCACACTTCAGATTCAACTTCTAATCTAAATTTCTTATCTTCTGCTTCCTCACTAAAATCCAAATGTTCTATCTATTCAAGTGTCACCTCCAACCAGAGTAATGACATTTCAAAGAGAAGGGAAGAAAAACAAGCCCTTGGTCTGAGGAGGTTGATGACTGAAAATGAAGTATTTCTGGAGCTGCAGAACAAGAAAATGAAAAATTAAAAGAGTGGCMGAAAATGTAGGTTAAGAAACTGTGTCAATAGGTAATAAAGGAGAGTGACAGTCATAGTAACTATAGAGTTCACATCATGAATATCAGATACATAAATGATGAAAGACAACTCTGGGTCCTTTGGCAATAGGTAAAATGTCCTTTCTCCATCCATCCTTTGGAGGTGGTAATTGGTCTTTCATATCCTTTCATTTTTCTCACTTTCTCTGGCATTCTCTCATACTGCTTCTTTTCAAAGAAGTAACTTGTGTCTTTAATTATTATAAAAGAAATTTCTATGCATTTACAGGTAAAAATAMATTGCATTATTTTTCTAGTCATTAGGAAGAGGAAATGTGTACATGCAATTTAATTGTTTTACGACGAAACGTTGTCATCTTATTGCAAAAGTTCCATACTTGGTGATTTCTCATGGGCATTTCCTCGCAGCACTAGCTCCTTYTTCTTCACAGCACAACCAACAAACTCCATCTCTTCCCTCACCCACCTAACCCACTCTTTTGTAGCACKCATCGTCTTATTGGACACAGCTGTGGCCTATTAAGAGCAGGYCTGTTCCTAATCTTTGGTGATTTAGTATAGCTGCAACTCCTCAGGTGTGAGATTATCTTCTGCACTATTTTATTACATTCTATCCCTCCACAATGAAAACTATGATCAAAGGTAAAACGACATATCACTATGGCATGTGTACAAATTGTCCTATTACCCTCTTTCTTCATAAGCTTTGAAAAGTATTTCAACACCAAATGAATAGTTAAGGAGCTATCAAAAATTTAAAAATKCAACCCAGGCTTTAGGTAATGGGTTTTCACAGATTTTCATGAATGTTTTTAATCTGTTTGTTTTAATTCTATCTTGTATTTTTAGTTGCAAAGAATTTCCAGAATATCTCCTGTATTGTTAGTTTCCCTGACATTCACATTATTATTGGATTCACTTGGCTGCTAAGGAGGAGCGTCATGGTTTAGGAATGCTATTCTTCAATTTAATCCACACTGCTCACTCTCCTCTCCCCCTGTGTGGAAGTACAAAAGGCAAAGGTTACTGGTTGAGATAAGGACAATTTACTGGAAGCAGCAAAGAGATAAGGGAACCAAAGGTTAGTGCAACAATATTAATARCAAAAGGTATAAGACAAAGGAATGATCTACATGGAAAGCCCAGGACAACAAATAAAAATCGGTCTCTTATGACAGGTTTCTCCATCAGAAGGAGCCCTGGAAGAGAGTCCCATCTCCCTCTGCCTATGTCAACAAGTCGGTAYAGAATAATGCCTTATTATGTCTCCCAGCTACTGCAAAAAAATTAACTCTGTCCCRGCTGAATCCAGGACTAAGTGCTACTTATTTCTTTTTTATTCTTCTGCCTGTAAAAWACCTTGACCTGTGGTATATAAAGCATAAAACAAACAGGCATTGAATCATGAATAAGTTAAATATCAATCAGAATCACATTGATTCGCATGGCCACACTGCAACAGCTCTGYTTGTAAGACACCAGTAAATACAATACCCTGATTGCTGAAAATAGTTATAATACTTACAGTTATAGTATGAACAGATTTGTCTTAAACCTTCATCACTTAGTACTAATAGTGCCATTGCGTCACTTTATTTTCTACCTCACCAACCTGGATTTTTTTATCTGCATGGTGAGCAGCACTTATTTTGCCTATACCCGAAAGGAAAAAATAGTTTCATTATTTAATTGAGATGTATTCATAAAACRCACCAAAACTTTGTAACATTTTATTATTTATGCATCACAAGGATGGTGAGTAGCTAGGAGAATTTAATTTACAGGTCAAGTAATTCCGAAAATCTCATCCAAGCATAAACCATTTTACACCTTAATATAAGAAGAAAAGAAAAACTGATACATATCAAACAACTTACCACTCTAATTCATTCCCAATTTTTATTGGGAGGTTTTATAAACGTAATGTTGTATAAATGTAACGCAAATATTACTTCATTCCTGGCCTTTCTTTTATAGGAAACAGACTAGTGCCCTTCAAACTGAAACATGGCATTTTATTCTAAGCTGTTATATATTCAGTGGTTGACCCCAATAGATAGTAGAGAAGAGGTTGTTTCATGCTGGGTTCCCTGTACCTGCATRCTATTTTAATACTCTTTCTGCAGGCTTTGAAGTTTACAGCATTCCCTTATGCTGTTGCAACGTAGGGAATACAAAGCAAATCCTCAGTTTCATGATATACAAAGCTTTCTGATGAGCCAGCTACAGCAAGTATGTTGCTTTTGAGTTACTCTAGTAGTTTCACTTCTCTAAATTAGCACTACTGACATTTCATGGTACCATGTTTTTCATAGGTTTGTCCATACAGAAGATGATCCAGAATACCTTGCACTTAATGGATTTTAGAGAGCCCCCTCACCGCAAAAATGAGTTGTCAGAACAAACRCGTCTCATAAATTCAGATCAATTTTTTTTTTTCTAAATAAGTTTCTTAAAAGAAACAAAAAGATTAACATATATATATTAAGAATTCACAGCCTATTTTCAAAACGAAGGGGGCAGAAGCAAGAAACTGGTTATGTGAGGAATATTAGTTTCCAGAGCAACACAGATATTGCTAATTCAAATTTCACAGCTTTTCACTTATGCTTCACTTTTCCTGAAGTATTGTCTAAAATATCTGCCATCCAACATCAACAATGACCCTTCACACTCTGGTGGGATTAATTTKGACTCTTGAGTGGATTGAAGATGGTTATGTAATATAACGCCCTCCAGTGACCAATGGAAATAATTAGATGCTTCTGAAATAAGGTTTGTTTACCTGTTTTTGTGAGCTATCTTTGTCCCTTCATACCAGGAGATTCACCACCCACCTACCTGGGAAGTCTTGTTGCTCACTGTTGGTGAATGCTTAGTCAGCCAATGTTTGTTGATATTGAACAGAGTCACAGCTGTCCAATGAATAAGCCATATGTATCCACCACTCCCTCAGCTGTTCCCCTTTTGTGTGTATCACTATGAGAACAGAACACAGATATTGTCTGGGGACATGGCAGCGTGTATGACCTAGGATTTCCTTGCTATCAGCACACAGAGCCAGGGCTGAAGAAGAACAGATTTACCGGGGGCTGGGAGGGATGGAATTGTTGACACATCATCAYCTCATAGAGTGCAGCATTTCTCCCTGTGTCTCATGACACAGGCATGTATACAGATTTGTGTGTCTCTGTTCATTTTAAAGAAAATAGGGCAAGAATGAGTCTTCCAAGGTAGTGACTTGAAACTTCACTACATTTTTACCTGATAAGTGATGAAAARCTCAAGGAAAAACAGTAATTCTGAGGCAAAATGAAAGTCAAATGACTGCTGCAAGTTTATGTGYCAGGTTAGTGGTTTTTAATTAAAATGAAACATATTTATAAAGTTTCAAACTTTTYCACTTCTGGAAACTAATGAGGAGTCAGCATGTAATACTTTTTACCTGTGAAATTAAGAGACATATCAGGAAAGTGCTGCTAGAGAAACAAAAAGGAAGAAGAGGTACTGTTACAAATAAAATAGATGCTTTAGATATAGTTTAAATGATATATAGCACCAGCTGCACAATGTCARTGAGTTGTCTCTTCTCTCCCTCTCCCTCTGCTTTTCTTCTTTTTTCAAATTGTAGATTGAGTTTCTGAGACATCTTAGATAAGATTTGGAAAATCTGGAGGGCTGTTGACTTATCAGCAGAACACAGCTTAACATGCAAATGCAATTCATGCAAATTTCCAAAGATAACAGACAGACACATYTATAATCCCAGTGAAAAAGGATCGCAGGGGGTGAGGTGAGAAATCTATGAAACTTGGTTCTATTTACTGACTTGAAACAGATATGGAAGTATGCAAATAAACTGGGCTTCTGTTTAAATGAAATAAATAGATACTCGGACTACTTCTCTTTTATTCAGAAGGTTGCTAATCATAAGTATGGTAGATGAGAAATTAAGAAGTCTTAAAATATGGATAGTAATTGACCTCTGTTTATTATTATTATTATTATTATTATTATTATTATTATTATTATTATTATTATTATTATTACTCGCTTGCTTTGATGATTTCAGTCTGCTAAAAGTAGGGAAAAGTGAGAAAAAATGCTGCCAGAATTCCTTTAATAATCCTTCAGCCCAAATTTCTCACACAATGCCTCTTGTTTTGAATTTCTATCCTGAGATATAGGGTGATATCTCTGAATACTTGTTCAAAWCAAAATGTAGATTCAGATTATTTCTCAAAATTAAATCTCATGTTTCAAATTTTAGGCACCATAGCTTAAAAATTAATGTTCTATAATCAGACAAGAAGTCTTGAGATATTGTGCAACTATTGAAAAAGATGTACTGCTACAAGGGTGACAGAATTCACTGTACTTCTGACTTTTTCTTGAGTTCTCTAAATTAATCCATTTCAGCAATGACCTGCGTTAGCACTGCATGATGCTGTTATAGAGGCATAGACAATTCCTGTGGTCATAGAAGAAGTTATAGGCCACATGYCCAGTTTAAAATCCATTTTCTTGCAAGATACAACTAATTAAAAATATTTATGTCTTTCCCTTGAAAAGGCGGGAATGCAGTTGTTACCTTAAAGCCAAATATTAAGAGACCAAAGACAGAATGATCAAAGGAGAAAAATCATCTCTGTGTCTATATATACACACATATATATATATATATATATATATATATATATATATATATATAATTTAACATTTCTTGGGTGATGTCCTCATTCCAGTCGTGAATGCTAGGCAAATTCTCTCACAAGCAATACCGTTCTCCTCCTTAATCATCTGACTTTTCTTTAAAAGACTGTCAAGCATTGTCACAACCTTATCACCTATTAAGGACTATATCTATCCCGGCCAAAGCCTTTCATGTTCAGTTGAGGACCACACTAAGGTTTTAAACCAGAATGCTCTGTATTGCCCTTACAGAGTTTGCAGCGTCAGCTTTGCAAGTATTCAACTCTCTGTTGCTCTATATATTTTTTCAGAAACTAATTGCCAATTTAGGCAGTGTAAGCATAGAGTAAACAACACAGCGATGTAGTCACGGCACATAAATCATTCCAAGTGATTGCACAGCTGTTGCTTTTTTTTCCTAAGAAGATTGTACTTTGGTAACTTATTTAACAAAACTTTTTCATGCTTTAAAGTGAAGGAAGAAATATTTATTCATGCAAGTATGGAAAACCTGGTGAATTATGAGTCTGATTGTTATAATTTGATAAATAATTTTGGTGTATTCAGATCTATGCAGAAGAGTTGTGCTAAATATTGCTTATTATAAGACGACTGGATTCCCATAAGGTCTTTTTGAATTCTGTTGCATTTCCCTGTTTTAAAAGTTCTTTGAAAAGGGTTTCTCTGAAATATTTCAGGTTTCTGTCATCTTCTAATTTCCTACTGTGGACTGAACATTTTYTTAGACAAACCAGAACTCAAATGCTCTCAGCCCAACCTTCCAGTCAAAAGACCTGGACTCTTTAGGTGTAACTTAGGAAAAGCAATACGCAACCCAAACCAAGACAATGAAAAAATTGGAAYCACGAACCACATTTCTTACTTTCTCTTCTGTGTTAGAAATTATGCCTCTATTTGTGAGTGTGTATGTYTTGTCTGAGTGTGTGACAGAGAGTATTTCACTACTTTAGAAAAACAATAAATTTCTCCAAAGAAAATAGCAGGTCATTAAAGTGGCACACAATGAAGTGTTGATGTCATTTGTTTTTTTCATTAAAAACAAATATTATAAGAGGTCACAAATTCAAGGTTAAGTATGATACAGAGTTGACCTTTAATAAAACGGCAGCAGTGCAAATAATAAACAAGTGAATACCAAAAACAATACTAGAATCATTCTTTTGGAAATGAGTAATTTACCCTCTTCTTCTTATGAACAACACTAGACATGGGTTTTTAGGAAATGAAAAGCTAAAATCTATGGAAAAGGTAATGATCTCTGAAAATTTTCTCTAATGACTAATTTGTGGCTCAGTGGATTTCAAGAGATTATTGGTTTTTGAAATGGATTCTATCAACTAAAGAGATAATGGAAATCATTAGGCTGAATAAAGTAAAACAGTACAGCTCCATGTTATGTGGAGTTCTATTACATGAGTCTCTATTTCCCATACAATTTAGAAGTATTTTTTCTTAAACTGAACTATTGTCTCAACATATATTATAAGACAAATTCTGACAGCACAGCACTCAGCGACCAAACTTTCATTAACCTGAGCTGAACAGAAATTTGACTCTGATTTTTATCAGAAGACATCCTGTGATCAGTGAGAATTTGAGGTGCTCAATATTGTTCAGAATATGGCTTTGAATCATGTTCCAGGTTTTTCACATTCAAGCAGAATAAAAGGATTTTAATCTTCATTATAAACTCATGGACAATATATTACAGGACTGGTGCTGAAGTGAAAATTCCACCCGTAATTTATCCTTGTGACATTTATTGGTCTTACTCACGATCAGACTTATTAAACCAGATGCTGTACAAATTACCAAAAGACAGATCTGATGCTTTGAAAAACTTAGTAATTCAAAATGCAGTATCAACCTGGAGACAATAGAAAATGCTGGAAGTATCCTGATCCAATATTATAAATGCATCTGTATCATTCTTAGCATTTGGGGTTTTTACAATACCTTGCATATTATTTTTATTTTTAGTTCTATGATTTTTTTATTATTTTCCAAACTTAGAAGTAAATTGCTTTTAAAAATGAATCTCTGCTATAAATGTCACTAAGGTATATTTCTATAGCTGTATTTAATATATTATTGTTTGGGGTTATTTCTTGTTGATATTTTGTTTCCTTTAAATGTGTTTTCATTTTTTTTATGCTTGCTTGTTATACAAAACAAGGGATTACTAACTAGACATTTGTTATTTGATTGCGAGATTGTTATTGAAACAAGTTTAGGAAAAATATTTTAAATATAATCTTTCAGAGTTAAGTAAGGGTATGAAGGTTTTAAAGTCTTAGAGTTTTTAAAACCTTGCACTTTCGTCTTTTTTGGGGGCAGGGGGTTGGACAGGGACACATGTTTTGGTTCTTTATAAAGTAGCATAACCAAGTAAAGGATATGATGAGACAAAACATAAAGAATAGTTCATGAGTTGAGATAAGGACCAGGAGAAATCTCTCACCAAATACCATCATGGGCAAAACAGGCTATAATTAAAAATATTAATTGAACTTATYACCAGCGGAATCGGAGCAGGATAATGAGAAGTAAAATGAAACCTCAAAAACTTTCCCTCRTCCCTCTGTCCTTCTTAGCCCTACCTCCTACCCCAGCGAATACAGGGAGACAGGCATCAGGGGTTATGGTCAGCTCATCATCTGATCTTTCTCCCATTGCTCAGGGASAAGAGTCCTTCCCTCCTCCAACGTGGGGTCCCTCCTGCAGGAGACAGTTCTCCATTAAYTTCTCCAGAATGAGTCCATTTCACGAGCAGCAGCTCTCTGCAAACTGCTGCAATGTGCGTCCATCTCATGGGCAATGGCCCTCCCCAGAATGATGCAGCATGGGGTACTCCTCCATGGAACGCAGTCCTTCAAGGACAGGTTCTGCAGCATGGGCTTCTGTCTCCAGGGGCCTCCGACAAGCTTACAGCCTCCTCTCAGGCATCCACCTGATCCAACATGGGTCTCTTCCACAGGCCGCAGGTGGATGTCTGTATCTCCACGGATCTCCATGGGCTGCAGGGTCACAGCTGCTTCACTGTGGTCTGCACCACAAGCTGCAGGCAAATCTCAGCRTCAGTGCCTGATGCATCTCCTCCCCCTCCTTCTGCACTGACCTTAGTGTCTGCAGAGTTGTTCCTCTCATGTATTTTCTCTTTGCTCTTCTCTGGCAGCAATTAACTCTGCAGAAAAACTTTTTTTTTTCCTTTTTCTTAGATATGGTATCACAGAGACATTACCATAATTTCTAATTGCCCAGCCTTGGCTGGCGGCAGATCTGTCTTTGGAACAACCATGGATTGGTTCTGCTGGATGTAGASGAAACTTCTGGCAGCATCTCACAGAAACCACTCTTGTATCCCCCCACTACCAAAGCTTTGCCATGCAAACTCAATACACCAAAGAAACCCACAAGCAGGCTCATTTCCAGTTATGTGTGTAAAACCTTAAAGTAATGCTAACTTTCTACTGAGGTGGAGGGAGACCTACTGATGTGTAAGTAGCAGTGCTGATAATGTGCAGTGTCCCCCAATGTGTAGGGGAAGACACTACTCGGTGAACTCCTTTTTCTCTGGTCTTAGTTTRCCTGTTTGTGTTGAGGTTATACCTGTGTGTTTCTATTTTCTTGTTCCAAGTTKTTTTTTTTTTTTTCCAAATATGAGACAATATACATATCTGCAGAAATAAAGAATTGCTCTTTTTTATTTTTTTTATTTTTTAAGCCCTAAGAACAGTGATATCCAACTCTCAAGGCTACATTTCTTTAGCAATCAGTAACTGACTACGTGCAGTTCACGGAATCATAGAAGTAGGAAGGGACCCATAAGGATCATCAAGTACAAATCCCTGCTTCTCACAGGACTACTTAGAACTAGCCCATAAAACTAAGAGCATCATTCAAACACTCCTTGAACTTTGATGGGCTTGGTGCCCCAGAGGTGCCCCACTGGAGCTGGGGACCCAGTTCCAGTGACCAATCACCCTTTCAGTGAAGAACCTTATCCTAATGTCTAACCTGAACTTCATCTGATGCAGATTCACTCTGTTTCCTCATGTCCTACTTCTGGTCAGCAGAGAGAGGACCTCTTCCTCCATGGTCCCCCCTGAAGAAATTGTAGACTACAATGAGACCTCCCCTCAGACCTCTCTTCTACAAGCTGAACAAAAAAGGTGACTTAAATTGCTCCTGGTAAGTCTTGCCCTTGAGGCCTTTCWCTATTTAGGTCACCCTCCTCTGGACACACTAACAGTTTGATGTCCTTCTTGTACTGCCCAAAACCACACTCAGGACTCAAGATGGCTATACCCTCCTGGGTATTTACCATCCTGTGCTTGTGCGTTCAAGAGCTCTGATAAAATAAACAATGTCCAATACATTTTCAACTATACTGGTCTTTGGAAGAGATTCTTCAAGACTTCAAGCTATCATGTGGGCTCTGGTTCTAGAGAGAGTTAAATGAAATTGAACCATCCAGTGCCTATTTGAGAGTTGAAAAGAGCCTAGAAGCAATGTAAAAATGGACTTTGTAGGACTCACAATTATGCCTAAACTTTCTTGCACTTGCAATTATAAAGTTCCTCTTTTTCTGCACACACACACACACACACACACACACACACACACACACATACACACTCAAAACCATTGAAGACTTGAATTCCAAACAGGAGTTTTGCCCTTCTGGAAGCAATGGAACTATAGTATAGTGGTACAATTTTTTATCATTCCCATCTACATATAGAAACAGTGGTAAAGAAAAAAAAAGAAACTCAGAACCATAATTTGTTCAAGTAAAGAAAGTGCTATAAAACTTGTTAACCAAATGTACTTTTTTCCTCACTCTCATAAATAAATTAAACTTCTAGTTTTGCTTCATAGCTGCTTTGGTGATATTTGGATTTCCTGCATTACAATGCAAATAAATTTTATTTGCTCCTGAGTACCTCCTATCATGGACCAAAAAGCAGCACATTGCTTAYTGCGTTTATATCAAAAGGTAAGTATAGGGCTGGCATAACAAGGAACAGCATATATAAGGAAATTTCATTCAAAAAATTTTGCCTATAGAATTAGTAAACCTGATGTTAAGTTCCAGCCAAATGAACCTTTTTTCCCTCTGTATGTTACTGAAGCCAATGATAACAGGCTGAGGCTTGTGTAATATTGAGTATGTCATCAGAAATAAAAGATTTTGKTAGCACTAGAAAATCACCTGTCATAGAGAGAAACTTTATACTATGAAATTATGGCTTGAATAAAAATTTACAATGCTTGAAAATGAAAAATAGTCTCATTAAACTGAATGTATATGTGCCTCAGATGCTGGTAACTCTTAAAATACTGTGTAAATGTGTATTTAGGAGATTAAAGATTATCGCTGACCTTGAAAAAACAGAGAACAAGTGTTTTTATTGCTTTGAGATAAAGGTTTGGAGAAATGCAGATAAGCAGATGATCAACTGACATTCACATTTTTAAGGAAGGTGAAACAAATTGCATGCCACAGGAGAAGGTTAATGTCAGTTAACTAACACTAAATGATGTTTCCTCTCTGACCTGAAAAAAAAAATGCATCCTGAAAAAAAAWTATTCAAGAGAGATAAGTATTTATGATTACTTCCATCTTGGCTAATTATAGCTTTTCTTTCATAAATCCTATGGGATTTGGCTTTATATTGTTCAYCTTTGTATTATGGTTAATTAACCAGGTCTTAGTCAGTTACTGGACAAAGGGAACCAATAGGATTAAATTTTTGATGAACAAAACCATTTACTTTTCATGTTCTATCTACAACTTAATAGGATTTGTTAGCAAGGAAAAAATTATTTGGTGAAGATTAGACATTTGGAAAATTAAATTTTGATTTAAATTGAATCCCATAGTGTAAAACTTCTCATGAATTCCAAAGTGTAGAACTTCAAAATTTATTTGCAATAGGCCAMATCTATACTTCCAACTAGCAAATTTTTTCCTTAAAAAAAGGCTGGTTTTAATGATATTATAGTAGATGTCAAAACAAGAGATATCATGATGTTTTGCAAAATTGACAAATCTGTGTGGACAAAATTTAAAAAAAAGATTAGTTGACAGAGTGATAATCAGCAAGTAAAAATGACCACAAAACTTGCAAATCTACTGTGCTTGCATTTTTCAAAAGTTAGTTAGATAAATTAGGTCATGTTATAAATTTGCTTCTCATTAATATTGTTTGCAACATGAGCTACATTTCTATAGCAGTAGCCTATATAAGTAGTTCTTAAAAGAAGATCTTAACAAAGGTACTTCCCTGATATACCATTATGGGGTTTGCACATTCTTCACAGCTTAGAAACCAGTGAGAGTAAATGGAGTACAAACCTGAAGAAATTACTGGTTTCATTGCCTCTTCCATGCAAGTCAGAAGGGGAAGAAATGGCAAGGAAGTATGAAGAACGTTATGTCCAGCTAGTAAAATCAATACTTGTTTTCTTGTTTTGCAATGGAAGCAGTGATGGTAGCTTATGAGAATGATTGTATGCAAACGGTAACAAAAGAGTATGTTGAAAACACAGACAGTATGTTGAAAGATTATAGACTTAAAAAGAACATGATTGATTGTGATTTCTGTAATGTTTAGAGCAATATAAAGCAGATCTTGATGCAGATCTTTAGATTCTTGGACATGAACTGAAATCCACACTAACACATTTATAATTAATCTGTTTTTACTTTTTTTTTTTTAAAAAAAAAAAAGGAATTTATATATATTTTACTTACAGAGCCAGGTCAAACAACTCTCTTTAAAACACTAAAACACCTTTCCAACTCAATTACACACAAAAAGAAATTCCTTTTGGCAGTCATTGAAGCTAAAGGCAGAAACCATAAAATATTACACTTTCTTATTTAAAGACCCATATTGCAAATAATTTTTGTCCTGACTTGTGGTTTTTGGGAGGGTTTTGGTTAGTGATTACTTCAGCAAAGGAAGTCTTTATGAATATTTTTGTCTTTTAAAGATTTTGTGAACTTCTGCATTGTGTTAATCATCAGTCATTACAAAAACTTGACATGCACAATTTTACTCTGGAAATGAAAAGCTAAAAGAATTCCAAGTGTCACAAACCATCAGTCTCACAGTAAATCACAAATACTGAATGATATGTAAATAATATCAGCATGAAAGAATAGCAATTTGATAATTAATTATAGTATTTTTTGCACAACAATTTTATACAAGAAGTGCTGCTAGCAAACACACGTGTAAGGTAAAATCCAATATAATTTACCTTATTTGGGTTTAATTAGTTTATTTTTATTTTCAGTTGTGTATATTCTGTATGTGAAGTCTTGGCTGTACTTGGGAACCTGTTTTTCAGCTATCTACCCTGAGCCCACTATGCTGATGTTGATAACAGGTACTCAACAGCCTTAAATCGTGTATTGAACTATATTATCCTCAGTTTGAGATTAAAATTTTGGGCTTCTTCTGTATTTATTAGAGAGAAATAAGTACCTTGCAGAGGTGTTTCRCTGCAGATTTTTTATTTTGCATTGAGACTAATCAGTTATTGAAACTGCCTGTTTATTGCTAATGTCTGCAAAAGGAGAAAGCAGTTTAAAATTATAAACTCTGGTTTAGGTTTCTGACTTAGAAACTTAAATTAGGATAAGTCAATCTCATGAAAATTGGCTGAAAGAAGGGAGAGAAGTAAGGGAAGGAGGAAAATGAAGGACATACACAGCTATCACAGTAATTCCTATTCTATACCCTTAGAATGATTAATGCTACTTTGAATATGACTGTGGAAGTCATAATCGAAACTTTTGTTTTAGTGTTGCTAGACACTAATTAATGTAATYAATGTTGAAGTTTAAGAAAAAAGTAAGGGATGTTCTGGAATTTAGTTTTGTTGCCTATGAAATTGTTCTGGAATTTTCACTTTAAAGTAATGAAATTTATGCTTCATAACTCAATTTTCAGAGGAGATGAAGTAACAAGGTGATATAAAATATGAAGTACAAAGTATTTGAAAGAAGTCCTTACACAACATTGATAATCATTCTCATATTTTCTTCAAACATAAGCAAGATGGATTCATAACTGAACTATAAAAAAGTGTAAGACTGGAAAAGCTCTAAAATTCAGGAGAAATCTTGTTACCATTTTGCCATATTGATTTWAAAAAGGCTTAACTGGGTAAAAATGTGTTAATTTTTTCATTGATGCAGGTAAATTCAGTGAACAAATTCAATTCAACTAATGAAATTGCAAATGTATTTAAATCAATGTAGTTTAACTGTACTTCTAGAGAAACGTGTTATTGCTGCTGAGATTCTGTCCCATTATCTAAAAGTTTTTTGCAAAGGTTGGTGAAAGGAGCATCTGTTCTTTCTTTAATTGTATCTGGTGAATGTATTTTCACTGGAACAAGTGATAAGAGGAAAAGGAAGAAGCCATGAACAAAAATATACAAGGACACCAATCAAAGAGATGATGGCTAACCTCCAGCTATGTCTTCTGTTTCAGAGATATTGATGAAGAGACAGTCCTTTAAAAAAATCCAAATATTATTTTAAAAGGGAAGCTAATTTACCTTCCATCAGTCTGGAAAGATTGCTGTCTGAATGGTGATAGGAGTTTGATTGCAATGACATCTTCATCTGGATAAAATGACACTTCTTGCAATGTTTTCCTAGTGAGCTYATGCAATCCAGCTTCCAAATTGAGCTATCTGATCCCTTCAAGACTGTTTTCAGTATCTGAAACCATGTACAAAACCTATCCTACCTAACTTGACAATGCATAGAAGAAGGCTGTTCTAGATGACCACTTCCTGACTTCCTGACTTCCTGCACTTCCTGACTATTTAAAAGGATTTTTTAAATACAATCGGATAAGTTCTGCAGCAGGAGGCCCATATGCTTGTGTTTAGGATGGTCTTGTTTTCCACACAAGAAATCAACACAATGAAAACAAGGTGCCTTTTAGWTAGTCTAGGCAAAGTAAGAATTGAGGAAATCTCTGTCTGCAGCATGATTATCTGCAGGATGATTAGACAAAGACTGTCCTTTTTAGGAGAGTTATCTAGAGAAATAATGCTTAGAAAGGAGGAAGAAATGTCAACATATTGTAACAAAAATGGACAAAAGCTAATAATGTTCTACTAAGTAGAAAGGTTGTATACAAATTTCWAATTGAGTCATTACTTCTGTTCATCATTAAATTATTTTGTGCTATCTTAACTTTTGCTTCTATTTATATTTAGATGGGTTTTTTTACAATCTAATAATTCCCCAGAAGTGAAGATGTGTAATGGTAGTGAATTGGAGGCATGAGAAATGACATTCCTTAGTTATTGTAATTTATATGACAGCAAAAAAAAATTGTTATTTTATGGCACTTTTTCTTGCAATGTGAGGTAGCTCCCAGGATGGTACCTATTGGGTTAAGAAACATTAGTCCCTAGAGTTCTGTCCATTTTCTAATTTCTAWGTTTACATATGTTCTTGTTAAATTTTTCTTTTAGTCATACACAGACATGGTTTTGTTTGTATTTCCTGACTAGGAATAGTCATAGGAATACATAGACAATGTATTTTATGGATCTGTGATGTTTCTAAATTCCTGTATATACCATGAAGAATTTGATCAACTAGTTATATTATAAATATAGTTTCACTTATTTTGCTTTAATTTAAAGGAAGGACAATTGAGAATTTAATTCTAGTTATTATTAATTTGACAATTTTATATCTCAATTATAAAACAATTTTCCAAAATTCTCAAACTTACAAAACAGAAGGCTTCTCAAATCATTCAAATGAACACTTCAAAACTTACGCACAGGGAGTACAAAAAACTCCCAAAGCATAAAAATCTATATGTAACCTATGCCTGCTGTTGATGGATAGGGAGGATGCTTTTGGGAAAGTTTGTTTGTATTTCTATTGGTTTGTTTTGTAAACTAAAATATTCCTGTTGACTAGGAAAACACTAGCAAGCAAGCAGATGGTCATTTTGATTGCTAAACAGTAAGAAGTGTRAAAGATCTGTAGAGCTTTATGTCATGTCCATAATTCCTCCTCATTGAACAAAAAGCAGTAAAAAATATGGTTAACTTTATGGCATATTTATGAACAGTAGAATCTTGAGAATTAAGAAGCTTTTTAACTTTTGAGTTTTTTTATTTTTTTATTCACTTAGTCACAATTTAATTTAAATGCTCAATAAAATATAATAAGTAAAAGATGTTCTGAGTTTTTAATTAGGTCTTAATGATTGCATAAAAGACAGACCCAACTGTTTGCAGAGCAATAAAACTTACTAAAATTACAACACTTTCCCTACTCATGTATTCCTACGGGTTAAGAGAGATTTAATGAGAACTATCAGATAGAAAAACTTTCAAAATAATGTCAGAAACAAAAATTACATAGTTCCCAGATTTTTGTGAGAAGAGATATGTAAAAGGACAAATATTCACCCTCATTTTGTAGAGCGCAAAAATATATACAGAAATCTGGTGCCCATGTTATTATGCTCCTGTATATAAAYGCATGAAATACTATTTAGTCAAAGCTTTTTAATGTATTGCCAAACAAATTCCACATGCCTACTAAAGAATTTACAGCTTGTACACATGCAAAGCAAGTACCTTTTGAAGTACAGTTTCATCATGCGTGTCCTAGAAGAGAATGAAGAAATCAGTGCTTTAAAGAGCAGCCTGTCATCATAGTCTTTCAGTATTTCAGCAGGAATACTTTAACAAGTATCTTAACCTGCAGCTTTGCTTCTTTAAAAGCAATTTGATAGTTACATCTTAGCGACATGACTGCTATTTTGGAAAATATCTTTGAGTCCCCAATACTATTTTTGGTTGGAAAAAAGTATTTTKCTTTATGATTAAAAGTTAGTTAATGAAATAAAATTTGGTTCTGCATCTGGCAAACAGCAGATTAATAGACATTAGAGGACAAACAGATCTGGTGTTCCTTGTGGAGTATCTCCAGTGACGTTTTTTCTCAGAAGACAAATAAAGAAAAGGAAACACTTGGACAAACAGAAACAGTTTATCAGAACAGTAAATAAAAATTTAGAGAATGTGAAAGCAAGAGTTAGGGTTAGTTTTGACCTGGTATTTTAAAACATATTGCTCTTCTTGCAATAAAGATAGGATTGGTGRGGTTATAATTTTTATTCCATTGTTTGTTGTTTAGGTTTTTTTTACCTCCTATCTTCACCTAATATGAGAGAAGAATTAAAGAGGATCACCTGAACAATTAAGTCAGATGTACAGCTCTACAGAGCAGGTGTTCTACCCAAAAGAGATGTCCTGCCTCTAAACATACTATTCCGAAGAACAAAAAATCTRTATTCTAGGTTCTGTGAGTACTAAGTTTATAAAATCCATTTAAACCAATCTTGTCACAAGATTTAGCTGTTTAGCTGAGTTACTCCACTATGGTGATTTCACACTGCGATTAGGTTATCCAAAATCCTGTAGTGAGGACTTACTCTTGTCTGGGAAACAGCAACCCGGTATAGATGTAGTACTAATTTGTTTCCCTAGCATACATACCTAAAACCCACACTGCCTATGGTGGTGGTTCTTACACCTTTTATCTTTCATGAGGAGTTTGTTCGTTGGTTGGTTGACTGGGTTGGTTTATTTCTGCATCTCCTTTGCTGCTGGATGCATGCTGTCTCTGGGACTGATTCTCCACCCAACAATCTTTCTGCAATTTTCTGCACTCTCAGTTCCAGAGCAGACCACCTGGCAAGGAAGATGAACAAGTGGAAACAGTAGGAAAGATGTATCCACAAGGCCATATTTAGCTACAGAATGGAAAATGCCTGCCAAGAGGTGACCAGAGCACTCTCACATAGGAGTCTGATGTGGAGCTATGGCATCTTCTGTCATCATCGTTTCTCCCCTGACACAGTCTACAAAATAATTAMCATCTTTTCACTCCCTGGGACACATAGACAGCCTTGTCCTGGCCACATATCTATGTTTGTGAATATCATGACAGATCATCTTCATGGAAGATGCAAGTGTGGAACTTCCCGAGTACACTTTTTCAACAGTCTTATCTTCTATCAGTTTAAGAACTTTGAAGCTTATGTCCAGGCCCTGTTATACATCCTGGACTCTATTCATTATATGAGATCTTTTACAAAAAAACAAAATATTTAATGCTGTGTTACACTGAAATTTCATACTTCCTAAAATATCATGTGTTGATTTTCCTCTTTCTCCTTTTAAACTCTTAGATAATTCTCCAGAAATTAATCCAAAAGTAACATTTTAATCAATAAACTACTCTTTCAGATCTAGCTTATTTTTGTTTTTTCAGCTGATAAAAAGATGAATATAATAATAATAGTAATCATCATCATCATCATCATCGTTCAGTGCTAAAGAAATATTTTCTTTGGATTAAACCCCTGAAGTTTTCAATTTCATATCGTCTTGTCRTTCACTTCAATATTTTCTTTCCATCAGGAGATAAGAAGGCAATGTGGCAAGACTGCTGGCATGTGATTGTTTATGTTTCAGCAGAAAGATGACTCTGACCAACTGAATTGCATATCATGCTAATTTTATTGCTGTTGAATAGGTGCTAAAATTTGTAACTTAGTAGCAAATGAACACGGGGGGTATACCTGAATATACAGCAGATGAAAGTTGTTATATTTAAAATGTTTTATATTTTATTTAAAATATTCTGGACCACCTTAATCTCATGAATATAATGAACAGAAAAGATGTGTGCTTAACTTAACATTTTGAAGAGCAAGATTTTTATCTGTTCCCCTGGGGCTAGATTTTTCTGTGTGATTTGGGTTTGTTTCATAATCRTAAAATTTGCTGCCAGCTGACTATTGGACAAAACCAAATCTCTATACCTTTGCTAATGGTCTAGAGAATATTTAATAAAGGTATCTTAAATTATTGTCAATTTTCAAAGGAAAATGCAGAAGGAAAATGTATTTTAAAACATTTTTTAACATTGCTTAAATGTAATACCCGCTGCATAAATCAGGAAAGCAATTATTAAAGGTATAGAATTTTTTTTATTATTACTTGTAAAAGTATATTGCAGAAAGCAACCATAAAAATGCTCAAATTAAAATGAAATGAGGAGGAGTACTATTCTTGCTTTGTTTCAAAAATCAAAAATAAAAACAAACAAAAATCCARCCCTCATGTTTGCCTCAAGCATAACCAATTTGGCAAACAGATTTGTTTTCACTTCTGTACGACATTTGTTTAATGCTTTTTACTAATGAATGTGTATTTATGAAAAGGCAGTATATCATTCAAAAATAAACTGAAGCAAGCTTTGGCAATGTATCAAGGCTGCATGCCATTTATTAATTTCTTGGATAAATGCTGCTTCATTTTAAGGCTAAGAATTAATTAATTGCATTCTGTGCCACCTATAGAGAAGAGATACACTTTATAGAAAATACTCTCATAGATAAATGAATACACAACTCTAATTTTTTCCTTGGGAAAGATTCCTGGCTGCAGTTCTYTAGCTAGGGGAACATTCACTTTTCTGTCTAAGAACAATATCAYGCTTTTTGCCTTCCAGTTCATGGCACTTGAATGTCATACCCTTCATGAAAGCAAAGGATGCAAAGCAGTTACAAATATTTGTGAAGACAATAGCAGGCAATATATCTCCTCCTTGCAAGCTGCAAATACTAATATATTCACCAATTATGGCTCACAACAAAGAGAAAATTGCACTTCTGTATCTTGAGACTAGAGCTGTTTTATTACTGCTGCATTTTATTCAGGATGGTCTAAAACAGGTTTTACTCTAATGAATACCACAGGCCAAGTTTTCAACAGCTTTAAGCCTGCTGGGCTTATGGTGGCACTGCATTTTTTTATATAAATACTATCTTCAATTCTCTGCAGCAGCCTGGGGCAGTGTATGTGTGGAAATACCACTGTAAGTGGAATATCTGTTAGACAAAGAAGGTCATTTCAATGTTGATGATGTTTGAGCTTGAGAGCTCTACATCTCTCCTCAAGTGCAAACTTTTCAGGAATGTAATTGCTATTGCCACAGCACTTGATAACTTTGCCTGCACAGGATTTTCTACTATTTTCTAGTACTTATTTAAATTACATCTTCATTTTATTCAATCCAGCATCAATGAAACAAAATGTCTGTCACATTGTTAGGCAAATATAATTGATTTTTTTTTTATGCTGTTTGTATWAACTTTGTTCAAAATCAATTGCATGAGGATATAATTTTTCAAGTAGAACTACCTGTTTATTTTAAAATGTACCATGATCTATTTGACTACTGTATTTTTCAGGACTGCTGATTACCAGTACAAGAAAATCTTGCAGTCATAGCGTCCTTTGCACATTAGCAACACTGGCTTGCTGATTTTKTTGCCAAGTGTTGCATCAATTCCAGTGATGTGATTGAAATATTGACTGTAAAATTTATTGAAAATAATTTTTTGGGGAAAAAAATGGCACAGGAATTTATTAAATGCATTCTTGACTRTGATGGTGTAAAAAAACTTAAACATCTGCTTACATAGCAGCTATCTGCCTGTCTGGACTTAAAATGAAGGTATTGGTAAAGTTTAGAAAAAATAGTTTTAAAAAAGTGTTCTTGTAATGACCTGTGCTTTGCATCTTAATCTTCAATCTCTTTATTGCTGTATTTCAAAATGCWTTGTTATTATATAAATTGGGTTTTCTTATGCACGATAAAACCAAATCTGATAAAAATAATGAGCAAGAATTTTTGGTTCCGGTATTTGTTTAAGGAGYAGACTTCTTTTTATCCTTAAAGATATTCATTCAAATCCAGTCCACATGGTAGCCACTGAAAATAATTATCTTTGAATGATTAATGAGGAATGGATTGGTAGTCTCAGTTCATTTCYCAGCACAAATCATAAAACTCAACATCAAAACCACTGTTAATTAATTATGCCAGCAYAGAAACCAAGGTTTAAGCGTTCTTGAATGGATCACTATTTTAAGTTCTGACACCAGACCACCAGTTTATGACTGAGGCATTTCTGAACTTGCATTGGCTCTCCAGATTGACGTTTCTTAACTATTGGTTTCATATTTTGTTTCTTTATCTTTCTGAACTACAGATTGACTTTTTATTTTCAAAATATTTACAGATGCTGTCATAAAAAAGCATATGACAGGTGTTGTATACAAAGAAGCCTTTTGTAGACAATTGCGACCAGTATCTGGCTATTTCTTTATTTATGTTATTATATACACCTTTATCAAGCAGGTGGACTCCAAATGGACAGTACCTACTGGCTCAAGAAATGGTGAATTAAGGTAAATTATCCATTCTGTGCAGTYCCTTAATGCAGATTAGATTATTCCTGGTTCTCTCTGCAGCTCAGTTTCCTACACAAGAGAAGAGAGAAAATGTTTACATTCTGAAATATTGAAAGGCTCTTTCAAATGTAGGCAAAATGAGATTTTGAGGATAAATAAATTAGTTAAGAAACTAAATACTCAGTCTTCTTGATGTAATTCTTTTATCACAAACGTTTGGACCTACACTTGATGGTGGAGAGAAGAGGGAAATATTACTGCAAGTATGTTTGTTATAGTTARCTGTATCATAAACAAATTCATACAGATATGAACAGGCTAGGAGATTAGGTTCTCTGGGTATCTTACTCTGGGATGTAAATTTTAACTTGAAAAAGGCTAACACTCTTTTAGTCTTTTTCACCTCGAATTCCTGGCCTGAATTCTGTATTTCCTACACAGGTCAYAAAACCATTATGGGAAGAAGAAAAAAGAACAATGCACCAGACAACCCCAACCCAAAACAAAAAAAAAAAAATCCACAACCGGGCCCAAACAACTGTAGCTTTTGCATTCAGCAAAGGCTTTTATGCCTTAGGACAGAATGAAGGATATGTATCTCATTGTTAGATTGCAAGAAGATTAAAAGAAAGCACTCTGCTGAGAACCGGTATAATGATGGCTCCAAGGACACACGAGGAATTTGTTCCACATGTACGCATCAGGGTTTGTTAATTTTGCTGTCACCCACAGGGACTATTCTCTTTCAGCTAGTATTTAAAAAAAAAATTATCAGAGACAAGGAGTCTGAGCCTTTTTTTTCATTCTGAAGAATAAGTTAATAGCAGATCACACACAATGTTTATAGAATTAGTTTGCTGAGAAGAAATTTAGAGCAAATTTTCAGTTTGAAATATAGAAATGTATGGTATTTCCCCTTCAGTGAATTCATTGCAACTCAGCAATTTGAATACTTTGTATGTGGAGACAAGTGTCAAGGGGGATGTACAACAGCATAAGAATATCAGTGTCACACTTGAATGAATCTTCCTGATTTATCATCCATGACACATCTTTTTTTTTTGAAAATTCTCAAGACAAAATTTTATAATTAGAAATATATCTGAGAGGTTTTGTGAGAGATTTTTTCTGTTTTGTACTATTTCCAATGACCTACAAAATTTGCTCAGTTAGAGTAGAAAGGAAGAAATTGAAAGAAAAGTATTAAGTTTAAAAGCCATTCTGAGAGGCAGAAGAATCAAAGAGAATGAGTTCATTTATCACCACTGTGTAAAGGGTAAAATGCATAGCAGGAAACAGAAAAAAGATTTAGGAGATTTTGAAGGAAATTGTCCTTTTGAGATATAGCTCTCTAGCTTTACAGAAAAACAAGATATGCATATTGCTTACTGGTTTTGAGTTGTCTTTTCACTACTTCTGTTTAAATGCTTTATAAAATTAAGATTCATTTAAAATATCAGGAAGGGATGGTCATTGGCTATTTTGTATATCTTCAGGTAATTTTTCCAGAGTAAGTAGAACAACATTACAAAAATCCTTTAAAAATACTAGTTATATCATGATTAAGTCACAGGGATTTGTTATTATTTCTGTAACAACAACTGAAGAAAAAGCAAAGAGAGATTCTAAATAGGTATTTATTAGCTTAAGGTACTATAGAACTTAAAAGAGCTGTTGTTAAATTAATCTATACAAATGATTTAATCTTTGCATATAAMTTCCTGTCAGGATACTGATGTATAACTAGGAGGGACATGGTTAAACTAGAGAAGAKAATATTCACATTTCTATATTATATCTACCTGTTTCTGGATTTGATTCCTCCATGAATTCCTATTTAACCTGAATTCCAAAAATAAAGATACCACATTCAACAAGAAAGCCAAGAGTATCTACTTGTTTTGTTTTATTTATTTAGGAAAAAAAAAATTTCTGCATATATACAGTGCATGAAGGGTTTTAGACTTGGCTGGTTCACTCATTGTCTTCAGTGGAACAGGGGAAGAAAATAAGATTAAAAAGCCTACGGGTTCAAAAAAGCACAGGGCAATCACTTGCCAGTTACTGCCACAGGCAAAAAATTTGATTTGGGGAAAAAATAACTTAGGCTTTTGCTAATTGCAAATAGATTGGAGCTATGCTTTGGATATGTGCTCAAAACTGTTGGTAATTCAAAGATGTTTTAGTTATTTCACAAAGTCAAGACCTCTTCTGCTTCTCTCACTACCCCTACAGTGAAGAGATTCGGGATGCACAAGGAGTTAGGAGGGGACACAGATGGGACAGCTGACCCCAAATGACCAGAGAAATAATTTCATACCATATGGCATCATGCTCAGCATTTTAAGCTGATAGAAGAAGAGGGAAGGTGGGGGCAGGATATTTGTGGTGATGTCACAAAACCATTCAGTAGGCTTTTGATTCTCTCTCCAGTCTCTGGGGCAGGGGTGATTGGGATGGGATGGGATGGGATGGGATGGGATGGGATGGGATGGGATGGGATGGGATGAGTGAACAGCTATGTAGCTATGTAGCTATGTAGTTTTTATCTTCTGGCTAAGGTTAACCATGGTATGTTTTTACTCTTCTTCAGCATGTTTCCTTCAATGGGATACAGTCCTTCAAGGACTTTTCCATCATGGGTCCTTTCTAAAGATTCCAGTGCTTCAAGAACTGCTTCAGACTGGGTCCTTTCATGGAGTGGAGTCTTAYAGGAATGGACTGCTCAATTGGGTCCCCCATGCATCACCACTCTTGCCAGCAAGCCAGCTCTAGCATGGGCTCCTCTCCCTGGGCTTCAGCTCCTGACGAGCCTACTTTTGTGTGGGCTCTCCAYGGTGCGCAGCTTCCTTCAGGTATCTAAGTACTATGACATGGTGTCCTTCACAAGCTGTAGTATGGACATCTGCTCCAATATGATCCCTCATGGGCTACAGGAGGATAGCCTGTCTCATCATGCACTTCATCACAGGTTGCTCAGGTGTTTGGAGCACCTTCTCCCCCTCTTCTGCACTGATCTTGGTGTCTTCAGGATTGTTTAATGTTTTTCCTCACTTCTCACTCCTTAAATACACCTTCCCTAAGATGTCACCCCCTTGGCTGTCGAGCTCAGCCATGCCCTGTGGTTGGTGGGTTGGAGACAAATGGAACTTTCCCATGTGTCCAGCACAGGGCAGTCCCAGATCTGGACAGAGGCAGGCCTGGGCACCTGCATCTTACAGAAGAAGTAAGAAACCAATATGCTTACAAAAGGAAAAAAAAAAGTAAAACTTCTGAAGGAATCTGAAACCAATTTATCATCAGCCACCATGAAGAGAAATTTAAAACCAGAACCATTCATGTAGCTGGGAACCTTGTTCACAGCAGCTCCTTATAGCCTTTAAGGGGTAAAGGCTATGATTATAGTTTTTAGGTGATCAGAGCAGAGCCAGTGGGAGACTGAGTTGTTCAGAAAACCATAGGGGAAACATTTCAAAAGATCATTTGTTTTGAAAGAGCTCAGTGTAAAAGAAATAAGAAAAAAGATATAATTTCTGCAGCTTTCAGCTTTGCTCAGGCATCTGATTGAAAACTTACGGTACTGTTAGTATACTGGTGGTTTTGCTATTGATCTTCAACAACTGGTTAAAAATCACTTTACAAAGATTTTAGAATCATAAGGATTTCAATTTCACTCTAAAATTCTTCTGAAAAGCTTTTTATCTCAAAAGGAAATTAATGGAACTTTCTGAAAATATTCTTCCTTGTTTGCATTGATGTTAACTGTGATTATCTCACCGTCTATACAAAAAACCCTCTTCTAACACGACCAAGGGCTGTTCTCTAACAGCCTTTTCTTGAAGTGTGCATGAAGAAGAAAAGCTGGAATGAAATACCTCCARAAGTACAATGGCGTACAACAAAAAGAAATCCTAACTTCAGGAACACTCTGTGAACATAGTGAGAAAGTTTATTGCATAACAGGTTATTTGAAAGATAAGAAGGTAAAAAATAAAAGCTGACATGGGTGACAGGGAAAAAAGAAAAAGTTGTACTTTTTKTGTTTGGATATTATTTATATATGTTATTTCAGGACTGAGATATTACAGGCAGAAAATGAATGTATTCTTCACTGACATTCTATTGATACTCCCAGGTGAGTCATTTCATCTTTYATATAGTCCTGCTGATAAATCAATGAAGTTCTGCTTCAGCAAGTCAATATACACTGAAATGTTGCAATTAAGTTTTAGGTCATACTACARAAATGCACATGTTGGATGAATATTGAACCAGCATTTATAAGGAAATGAGTGGACAGGCATGAAATACATCATCAGATAAAGGTGTCCAGAGTAGCTGAACAATATATTTTCTTATAACTCTCTAATGAATTTTGTTTAAAAAACAAAGAACATTATTAGTTGTGAAAAATAAGATTGAAAGAAGTTTGAAGCCATTATCTACTCCATTCCTATAATGCAATGTCAACTCTAATTTTCTTATTCTTACAAAATGTTTATTTATGTTTTACAGATTTCCATTAATGAGGAGTGTGGAGCATATGCCCCTCTCCTTCCCTCTATTAAAAATGCTATATAGTTTTTATGAAATGAGAAGTTCTGTTTGAGGTTTCTTCTTTTATCTTTTCCAAAGTTATTTGTCTATATATCTTCAGTCAAATTCTTTTCAAAAGTGGTAGATAAATATCAGTGTTGCCAAATCTGAAAYGGACACCAGCACCCTATTACTGAGATGTCTCCGTGTGTCAGCACTTTGATCTCTGACATTTCTACTTGTGGAAATATGTATAGCCAGAAAAATCTGATTTATTAACCTGACTTAGACTGCAGAGATCATAAGCAGGGCTATCCAACGGATATCCCCAAACAGAACCAGTCACATGACTTGCTATCTCTTTCCTATTTCTTGACTCTCCTTCTAGCTGTCCTCATACCTTCCTTTTCCCTTCTTGGTCTCCTCTCAAGTATGTAACTCTCATTTAATTACTTTTCCCCTTTAGTATCAATTTTGTTATATACATACCCAAATTTTCTATTTCTCATATACCATTAGCAAGGTAATCTCTGACCTTACAGTGTTACAAATGTAGTTAYTAAGGTGCTGTTGACATCAGAAAATGCTACCTGTATAAAGGCTCCCAGTACCCCCTGCCAGCAGTCTGTGATAGTTAGTCAGTTTTCACAAAACTGCCCCCTAAGCAACTGTGAAATGTTATGGTCCTTCATAGTGCAACCATTAACATTTGCCAGCTGTTGCACTGTTATCTATTACATCCAAAAATTTTTCATGTCACAACCAGTAGTTTTTCATATCCTGTTCAGTCAGCTTAATATCAGGCCAGGTCATARTCAGTGGCTCACTCACTTGCCCATCTCTGTAGCTTAACATTATTCTCCTTTATTGGGGGTAGAGGGCATGTGAAGTTCATAATACTAATATTTAGCCAAAAAGGATGAAAGCTTTTAATTCCATTACTCTAGTCTCAACAAGAGAGTCTACAGCTTCATCACAGCACAGAGCATTTCTTGTTGTCAGCTTAGTGAGAAAGGTAATTTTTGTTTTTAAACATTAAAGTATGTTAAAATATGCCCAATATCCAGCTCYCTTAACTCCAACAATACCTTTCTGTGGTCCATTAACTACAGCACAAAAAATATACTAGCAAATGGTTTCAGATGCACTCTTCTGAATTTATGTAAAATCACTAGMATATCAACTGCAGCTATCACACTGTTTATAATGTGTGATATTTCCACAAAGACAAATTCTTTCTCAGCAAGCAGAACCAGAGATGTCCTGTAGCATGTGCAGCAAAATTGGTTTTGTTGATTAGTYAGCTCATGCAGTAAACAAAACACTGAGTTCTCAACCATAACCTCAGGCTGTGAAAGTCACTTTACAGTTAAGTTCACAGATAAGTGTTGTTATAATACTTATGCCTTACTGTAAATATYCCCTAACCACCCTTTTTTCCCAGCAGTTTTACCTTAAATTTTGCCGATGCTWATGACATAGATCTCATTACTCATCAAACAAAAATACATGCAGGATATAAATTTATTAAACCAATGTTGAATATCTACTATTTTGATGAAATTATGGAGAAAATAAGTAAAATCCCATCTGCCCATTAAAGCAAAAATACAGAATTTTAAATAGAAGTAGTTTTGATTGCTTTCTTTACATGTATATCTTCAGCAGTACCAAAATAAAATTTTGCAAAAAGCTTCTTTTGTTCTTTTTGTTGTTGGGATCATGGTTAAAAACTAAGCAGGAAGAGAAAAGCCTCATTAAMGAACTACCTTTCCATAGCTCTCTTCTGGGCAGAGACTACAAACCAGCAGTCAAGAAAGGCTGCTTGCCTCCCCTCCAAACGAGAGGCTGAGAAAGTACTAATGATTCCAGAGAACGGTGAAAAAAATTAACATCAAATTATCACTAACTTTATTAGACTAGATCTGTACTTCCCCATCTGTATACATCCCCTTCTGGTATCCAAGATCCAGAATGGTACAAAGATCTGCTGATGTATTGTAAGAAAAGTTCAGAGAGATCCCTGAGTCTACACAGGTATTTGATTCATTGAGAGACTTAAGTCAAAGTYATAGCAAACAAATATTTAACTCTGTGATTTTCAAGTATCTTTCTACATATATCAAGTAACATGGTTTAAAACAGATTAGGATTTGTAATTTATCAATGCAATTCATCAGTAGTCAGTGAACTATACATCCATGATCAATATCAGAAATAAAACAAGTGTCAATGCTATAAACTGACAAAATATGAATAAAAAATTACACTTTTCTAAAGATTCCTCTACAGCTATCTAGAAAATATTTTTATCATGTTCAGTTCCAGTGATTTTTCCAGTTACATCCACATTTCAAATGATTTATGGATGTGATAAAAACCTCCTTCACACTTTCAGTGCATAGCAGGTTTAAGAACAATCATTTCCATGGGGGAAAGAATGAGAGAGGGCTGAGTCTATAGTGAGTGGTCAGCATCTCAAATAATTYCCTAAGAGAGATGTGATGATAATGATGGCTTCTAATTTCTTGCTCCAGAATCAGACTGTAAAAATTTTTGCATGTTGCTACTGCACATTGTTTTTTCTTCATTGTTCTACAAGTCCATCTTGAATCTGAATTTACTGTGTATCAAATTCATGGCATTTTATGCATTTTAATGTAAATAAGATATGAAACTATTAAATATAAGTGGAGATAAACAYTAATTACCTATTTATCTAAATACATTCAGGTAATCTATGCTTCTTCCGGGTCAAAAACTAAAACAAATCTAAAGACACGTGGGTTGGAACCAGGGGAAGGAGCTTTTGGATTCAAGTATTTTTTCCATATCATGAGCTGAAAATATTTTGCAGAACAAAAGCCAGATGAAGTTTAAATCAGGACTGCAATAAAGAGCCAAAAGGCACTTATCTTTAAAATTTTAAGACACATAACAATTCAAAATAAATTGCCTGTCTCCTGGAGTAGAATTCAAAAGACAAGCATCTTTGTTTCCTGTAGATAGGATATAGACAAAGCTTCTAGTTTACTAATGTTATTCACAGCTTCCAGTACCATACTACAGAAATGCCAAAATCAGTCAATGAAAAGTATGCCACAGGGTCATTTTTTTTACTCCTCAGCCTGAAACTTGTATTCATTACTTACAAGACTATTTTACATATAAGATCTTAAAAAAGGAACAATTATTTCATTTTCCTCTTTTAAGGATAGGGAGACAAAAGAAAGAAGTAAAAGACAGGARTGGTATTCAGAGAGATCTTTGCAAGGTGGAGAAGTGGGCTGTCAGGAATATAAACTACAAAGGGAACTGTAAAGTCCTGTACTGGGAGAAAAATAACCCAATATATCAACACAAGCTGGAGTCAACCGGTAAGAAAACATCTTYTCAATGAAGGATCTGAGAGCTGAACATGAACATGAGCCAGGAGTTGCCCATGGAGGGAAAAAGGTAGTCTGGGCTGTATTAGAAAGATGGTGGACACAGCAGGAAAGGACATCTTCAAAATCCACTGTTCCATATTCAAAAATTAAAAACCCCATAGATGTCCCACAATTGGTACCAGTAGTTTTTATCCCTTAAGAATGAGCCCATGATTGGACAACATTGCCACTGATAAGGAATTATTTGATAAAATCAAGGTCTAAAATACCAATAAGTCTGTTATCCAAATACTGTGCTTCTTTTTGAGTGTKTGSTTTTTTGTTTGTTTATTGGGGTTGGTTGGTTCATTGGTTGGTTGGTTTAGTTTGGGGTTTTTAGTTTTGTTTTTATTCTCTGAAACTGCAATGTATTTTTTGTATATTTTGTATTTTTTGTATTTTTATGCCTACAGCTATGTCTTCCATTTTATATTGCTAAWATAATGCATGATCCTGTTGATTTTAATAGCATGTAGGTCAAATTAATAAGACACCTGTTTGTCATCAAATCTATTAATACTAAAAACGCCAACAATTTTTATTTAAATTAACTTCACAGATATTTTCCACAATCAAAAACTTTTGCAAAACTGAAGACTTGTGGCTTAGCTGCAGAATACATTTTTGGTTTTGTACAGTGACTTACTCCAGACAATACTTCTACCGAGTGAGATTCAAAAACGTATACCTGTTCAGGAAGGAGACAAGAAGTTACGATTTAAATTTAGTATTTACTCTTATTCATTTTTAATAATTCAAGATAGATGATATTTCCTTTTATTTCATCGAATTTTGCATTTCCCTATGAAGGAACTGGCTTCAAACTTTCATTCGTGTCCATTAGATTCTCAATTTAATAAGTSGTAAGATTTTATTTGTCATGCGGATGAATTAAATAAATCTTCCTTTTAGAAAAGTAACAAAATAAATCCTGCTGGTTTAGGGAAAATGAAAGTCTAACTAAGCCTCATAAAAATGACAAAATTTTAATTGTGTGTTTTAGTTAGGTCTAGTGAAAAAATCATAAGTGAAATCTCAGTAACTAAAATGCCTAGAAGCTTGCCTCTTCTGAACATCTTCAAAAATCATTTGCTCTCTCTCCCTCAGTGAATATATCTTTATGAAAGGTATCACTTTTATAAACCATATTCCATCAAATCAATGAATCTTGAAATGCCTTAGGACTTCTGTAGTATACTCTCTAGTATACAACATTCCCATGCATAAATAGTTTCAAAATATTTTGAACTATCATTCTTTGTCATAGCCATTATCCAATTATTCATTTATGGTGACATGATATAGTCTTATCCTCTTGCTATTAACTCAGAAGTYCTTTTCTTTACTTTTTTCAAAGTTGGAGCTTCARGAACAGAGACTCCTGTGACAGTAGAGCCTGGAAGTTCACAGCACCTGCTCCATCTGCAGAGTCCTAACTACCAAATAGGGTCTGTGACTTGATTCCAGAAAAGAATCCCTGAAACCTCTGAAACATGGAAGCCTGGAGGTTTTTCTCATCAGTCCCACAAGTAAGGAGAGAAAGGGCTAATAGCTGTTTGTGCAGCAGGGGTCAGAAACAAGGTTTTGGTTGGTATAATTATACTGAGTACGTGAAAAAGGGGAATTGCTCTTTATGTGCAAGTGCAGCAGGAATGCATGGAGGTTTGTGTACGGAGAGAGGATGAGCCAGCTGAGACCTTATGAGTCAGAGCTGGCAAGCAGAGCAGCAGGAGTGATGTGATATTGCAGTTATCTGCTACACACTGCCAAATCAGGAAGAAATAGATATTTCACAGTCACAGGCTTTGATCCTCATGTGTGGCATAACCATCCTGAAATATTCTGGAAGGATAGCACAGAAAGACAAAAGCRATTCAGGAGTATGTTGACAACATCTTTTTGTCACATGTGATTGAGAAACTGATAAATGAAGACATGATGCTGGTCCTCAAACTTACAAATGAAAAACCAGTAGTTGAAAGTGTGAAGGCTGAGGGCAGCTTTGGCTGCTGCAACAATGTGATCTCCTGAGAAGAGGGAGAAAAAAACATAAGGCTGCATTTAAATAAAAAATATCACTGCATTTCAAGAGATACCATTTTGGACTCTTCAGGAAATATCTTCTRAGAGCTCAATAAGACATGGCTTGAGGGTAAGAAGACTCTGTAGAGGGATCTGAACCAGTGGTCCTATGCCAATTTAATRAGGTTCAACAAGGCCAAATGCTACAGTCTGCCCTTGGGTCACAACAACCTCATGAAACACTACAGCTTGAGGAAGAGTGGTTGGAAAGATGCCTGGTGGAGAAGGACCTGGGGATGCAGGTGAACAGCCAGCTGAACATGATTCAGTGTGTGCCCACATGGCCAAGAAAGGCAATGGCATCCTGGCCTGTATCAGGAAGAGTGTGGCCAGCAGGGCCAGGGCACTGATTGTCCCCTTTACTCGGCACTGTTAAGGTCATACCTTAAATGCTGTGTCCAGCTCTGGACTCGTCACTACAAGAAGGACATTGGGGYGCTGGAGCATGTCCAGAGAAGGGTGACAGAGCTGGTGAAGTGTCAGGAGCACAAGTTTTATAATGAGTAACCAAAGGGAACTGGGAGGCTGAGGGAAAACCTTACCACTCACTAYAACTTGCAATTGTTGGACCTCAGGGCATAGGGCTGCAGCACCCTCACATTTCTTGGATTGTCAGATTTGCCTCAGTACTTTCTTCTAACATAATCATCATGTGTCCCTCAGATTGCAATCTGGATTTCTTATCTGTCAACAAGCTTTTTGACAGGCCTTTCTTAGTACTCTGAGCTCAGCTTATAAAGCTGTGTCATGTCTCAGGTGGGCCCTGGATCCAAAAAACCTCTGTGGGGCAGGCTTTGGTAGTCACATCTTATATTTGGTTTTACAGATAAGAGCTATACCCACTAACATCTTCCTTAATGTCTGTCTTTGCAAAAAAAAAAAAAAGAAAAAGCATATTATTTGCTTGAAGTCATCCACAGAAACCATTACCCAAAGAGACAAGTAGACCTCCGAAAAGTAGGAGTCTGGGGACCTTTTAGAGTTCAAGAAACAGTGATAATTCTGGATATTTTGTTCCTGAAAGCACAGTGTTTCCCGCCATTACATGCTAAGTAAAGTTTAGTGGTTAGTCATCTGTATGGCTTTAAATAACTCTTCTAAAATTGATTGTGAATATTTTTAATGAGTTATCCTTCATGCTAATTCATGCACAAGAAAATGCATCACCCACAAGCTGTAGTCTGTTTCCCTTATGCATGCTGAATAGTTTCTGCACCTTGAGAATTCTTCMTCATTTCAATTCTAACTCCTATGAATAAGGGTGTGATGATCTGTATTAACAGCAAAGAATTTAATACCTGACAGACAGACATTGTGATCAGATGTGTCATTTGAAATATGTCCTATCAAATAAGGATAAAAGCTGTCAGAAATGTGATAATATTTTACACAAGCGTTATTTAGTATAGAAGAAAATAATCTGATGGACAAAGCTCAGTCTTCTCTATGTATATTTTGTGCCATTTTTTTGTATGTGTTTACTTCCACATAGGTGTCAAGGAAAACTCATTGGGGTTATTAGGCTTTCAGTTTATACTTAGGCATGTGGGAAAGTCATTCCAGGGATAACAAAACAAGATTGCACACTGAGATCTCTAAACAGCCTCCAGAATGAAAGTTCCACAATTAAGAAAGGCTAGTTTTCTGTCTTTAGCAGTTTCTTCCTGCATATAATTCAGGGAAGTAATATTTTTAGGTGCAGTTTGCTTTATGGATCTTCTTATAGTGCTAGTTCAGAAAAGCAATTACCCATGAGATTTACCAATGCCAATTTGACTGCAACGTGTAAAATATGGGAGACAGCTATCCCTTTGTTTTGAGAAGKTATTTTCTATTTTAATTTAGGACCTACATGGGGAAACATTATTTATAACRGATCAAATGTGATTTATCAACAATCAGTAGAAGTGTATTTAGTCTTCCTTATCTGTGATATTGATACCAGTATCAGTTATTTCATAGACTGGAGATTGCCTGTCCCAGAAGTGAATCGCCATATGAAGAGTAGTCACCATATCACTAATGTAACTTTTCATAAAATGAAAAAAAAACTATAAAATAATTTCTCTTCTTGTTTTCAGGTTCTTGATGTGTGGGTTCACTAGCAGATTTATTTTMTGACTAAAGCATAGCAGATCCACATAGAAACTAAATTTACACAGGAAAAGAGATATAGTGTCCTCAAGACAGCAGTAAACATTGACACTTGGTGCCCTTGTTAGGAACATGAAAAATGCTGAAGATCATAAAATACATGAAACTCCATAAGAAACAATAATATCATCCAAAAGACACATCACAACAAAATGATCCGTTATAATGACATGCAAGACATTTACTAGATAAAAGGCATGATCTCCAGTTTCAGGGCTTTATGTTGCTTTACTGCATATCAACTATTTTATGATGACACATAAATATTTTCAGAGAAAKGTATATAATATTTTTTTWAAATATTAGTTATGTGGGGTTTTTTTCCCTTTATARACTCCCGACAGTAATTTCCTTGGAATGTAGTTCCAAGTAGAGGTTGGCAAAAAGTTAAAGCTGCATCCAGTTAATATATGATTAAAGGATGAATTTTTCATAAGCAACTTTGTTGTTATTGATGCATTGAAATTATGACAGCAACTGGGATACTTATTCAGAATGTATACTTTTATCATAACATATCAAATGCTACATTTTCTTTTAACATGTTTGCCTCATTTATTTCTAAGTAGTAATATCTTTCCTTCTGTTATGAGCTTAATAAGAGTGTCACGTAAGTAAAATTTTATTTAAAATCTTGGTGAATATGAACAATCTCAAGAAATATTTTCATTTATTACAGCAATGTTGTTATAAATGCAGAAATGCAATCTTTGTATTTTTGTCATTTTTACTTCCCACAAGATTTGAAAATATTTATGGCCAGCTTTCCAAAGSCAAAATTTTCATTATTGCATGGAATTGTCTTGATCTATATCTCTTTCCCTCCATGCCATCTGTGATGTCCCGTTCCCACGATCCCCACGTGCCCAAGACCTAGTYTGGTTTCAAATTATTTTTAAATAAGAAAACTTGACTCACCTAAACACCCCACAATCGAGAACAGAAAGTTAATCTTGAAATCTTGAATCTTCTGTGGTTTATGCCTCTATAAACATAAAAGCAGCTTCATAAAAATCACTGTAGTGTTTTGTTTGAAAAAGCCTTTAAATGAATAGAAATATTTATACTGACACAATGTATACAATGTTTGCAAAGGGGCTCTCCGTGTACACTGCAGAGGCAAGTATTGTCACACTATGATGTACCAGATTTATTATTTCAGTCATGTTTGATTACAAAATTTAATGTAAAGGAGACCCATGTGTACACAAACACAGCAAATAAGAAAAAYAATAATTCACTTATTTCACTTTAAAACACACATGATCCTGCACTACAGAAGACATCCAAAGCAACTGAGGCAACATTTTAGTCAGGACTATCCYTCTGCTAGATATTCCTCTCCAGGACCTCACTTCTTGGACCTCCTGTTGGATTAACTAATTAGTTTAGAAGCATTTCATTTTATGTTTGTTGTCCTATGAAAGCCTGCGCTGTCATCCAATCTAGGAGGCCAGCTCTTCATTAAATGTGAAATTAGATACTCAGTTAATGAAGCTTTATCTCTTATTTGATGACTGACAGTAAATCTGGTATGTTCTCTGTCTGAATCCCTTAATAGGTTTACAGAGAGTTAACTCTGACTTTGGTCTTCCATTAACAGCAAGACTTTGCTGGTTTGAATGTTCTGCTTGCTTAATTATTTAGTGGCTTGGTAGCACAGACAGCTTCTGCAAAAGCCAAATGATCGTTCACAGCAACAAATGAACACCATAATCTTAACAAGATTATCATAATAAAGAGTCATCAGAGAAATTAAAATTATCTGCTTTAATTATGAAATTATAACCCCATTAACTCCTCTGCAYGAAAAGCAGGAATTGGGGAATAGAAAAGAAGAACCCAGAGATGGCTATTATAAAGTTGATAGCAAATTAAAGAGGGGGTGAAAGAATTTGCTGTGTGGGCTCAGATATTGCAGGTAATTTATTTTGCAGCATATGTTTCCTATAGATTAGGCTTTTCAAAATGAGACCATAAAAACTGTTGGATTTTTCCTTTTCTTGCATTTTTTTGGGCCTTTTTTCACCCAGATTGTGTTTACCAGCCTATGACAAGCTCTCTTGAAAGCTACAAAYTTAAAAGCAAACCCTTATTTAAATATGCCTACAGCTGTAAATTAATTATGCCCTAAATAAGTTATTTAAACAATATTGCCACAAATTCATTATTTATGGCTACTTGTTGAAAAGTTTGTAACTGCAGAAGTACTGAACTGACATTTCTTAAGACATTAGCATGAAAATGAGGTGAATTTAAAGAGAAAAAGATATTTAATGACAAGCTTTTACCAAAGTAATCTTCAATAATGCATATGCTAGCCACATTTTTTTACTTCTGTACAAATGCAATATTCATGACTATTTAATTATTTTTATATTACTTTTTATTTGATCAATAAATTTAAAAAGCCTCTCAAAAGGCCTCCTCAAAGTACCTTTATACCTGAAGAAAAGTATTTGKTATTCTTATCTCATAATGCAAATTTATTAACAAAAATTTTAGGTAATATATTTTTTAGTAACAGGTATTGTCCCTTAATTTTAAATTTAATGATTTTCTATAACTTCAATAAATTAAAATCTTGATGAGCAGGAAAATAAACGTGAGGCATACAACTTCTCTTTTATATAGTTAAAACACTTCTTTAATCCRACAAGAACAGCAGCAAATTAAAAGCTCTCTAAAGGTATGTGACTGATGCTCCACAACATAACCTGACTCTTCTCAGCAGCAGAATGTATGGAAAAGGGCAAAGGCCAATTGCGTCTTGGGGAGTTCAGACTGGACATTGAGAAAAAAATCATCAGCAAAGTACTGCATTTAAARGAGTACAAGATAAAAAAAAAAGTGATGGGATCTCCTTCCTTGGAGAAATTCAAGATCTTGCTAACCAAAGGCCACAGCTGACATGATCAAGTCCAGGACATAGATATACTTGGTGTGTCAGGAGCAGGATATTCAGAGAATAATTCAAACCACTTTATWTTACTTTTTTCAAGTTTCCATTGCTGATTCTTACTGATAACTATCAGTCTTTTTTAGTCACTTATGGACAAATTAAAAGTATATTTATATTATATGAATTTCAGTGCACTTTGATTATTTAACTCAGGTTCAAGAGATGGGAGAGAAAATTGTAGGCACAATGGTTAGAGTCTATCCCTGGAAACTAAGCCTAATCTCCYGAGCCACAAATCCATGCATTTCCTCCTCGCAAGCAAGTATCCTTGGGTTACACGGTGTGGAGCTCAGAATATATTGAATTCTCTTATTTTTTTAAGGCTATCAGGAGAAGATGCTGACTTTTAGCTGGAGCAGGCTTATACTATCAGCTGTTAGAATTCTTAGTACAGTTCACAGAAAGAGAGACCAAGCCAYGTGGACTTGATTAACCTTTTCAGGTCCAGAAAGGTGTTATATATAACCATGTACGATTTATCCATGAGTTTATAGTAGAAAAAAAAAATCACTTCTGAAACAACACACACAGTGTGAAACTTTACATCATCCTCATAACTTGTGGTCCATCTTTTTTCAGTTCTTGGGTTTTTTCTCTCAACTATTAATATTTTTTCCAATTTTATATCGATATACTGSTTTAAAGTTCTGCTTCCTTCAGGACCACCAACCAATTTTTAGTAAATAATATTTCGTTTTCCTGTAATGCTTGTCAAATACTATATAGTTTAGGAATTCTCAGTTTAAATTGTTTACAGCATTATTTTATCTACCCTTTCTCTAAATCYGGAGAGGCCTTCTGTCCCACAAGACATAAAAAGCCTTAAAAATTATATGTGAATAAAAATCAAAGATTACTGAGATGTCAGAACAGGAAGCGAAATTGTCTGGATCTGAGATATTACCAAAAAAAAAATATTTTCTCCTCTCCACTTCTCCTCCTAGTCAGACCCTCTGTAAAATTATATGCTGCAACAATTTTAAGAAATTATATAAATAAATATAGAAAGTTGATGAACAGCAAGCCTAAGAGACTTTGACAACTGTAACTGTGAGAAGTAAATGCAAGTACTGGGAAAAACAAATATGGATAGCATGACAGAAACAAAATAGGGAGGTAAGTGACAAGTACATCCACTGAGCTGCCACAAATAGYGATTATATCCTAATGATCAAAAGACAAGCTGGCAAACATAAGAAACAATGCTGCATTGAAGGAAACAAAGCAAATTATCCTGATGCAAACTCAAAACCAGACCTTGGTTCCACTACAAATTGTAGCAGTAGAGGAAGCAGCAGCTGTATTGCATAAAAGTGTCCTTGCCAGTAGCAAGAATAGCGGTTTACATAGCACACAAGTGGGAGATTAAAAGAAAATGGAATACAAAATCCTTCAAAACATTGACTACAGAAGTGTGAGGCAATAATAAGCTAAAGAAATGTATGAATCCTAACAGCAAAACACAGAGAAGAGGTCATGGTGTGAATATGACTGTTTTCTTAGAATATTGCCTTGCTACAGCAATTAGATACAGGCAATTAAATTTGCAATAGTAGTGGAATGTTAGATCTGAGCTTTCAAACCATCCATCATTATTCATTCAAAACATCCATTATGATTCCAAAGAAGAGATTATGTGTGTCTTCATCTTATGTTCATCTTCTCCAGAATATTCTGTGATTCTTTGTGATTCAGTAAACTTTATAGCAGCCCACAAAATTTGTAACATCTGCAACACAGGAAAACCTGGATTGCTTATTTTAGGTTTCCAACTAAAAGCCTGAGCATCAGTAGAATGATCCAAATCCTCTATGTAAAGTGTTTATGCTCCTCACAGAATTGATGGGGAGAGGTAAATGCTTTTACAAATGAAAATAGAAAACCTGTAGAAATAYAGGCACCTGCTTAAACTAAGCAAAAGAAAATCCCAGCATTTCTGATTTTTTGCTACTCCTCATCCTATTTTCAGGGGTCTATTTAGGATCTAAAACGTGTTGTAATACTGAGAGTATATGAGCTTCACTGTTTTGAAGACAGAAGCATTAGAGGAGACCAGATTTTGCATAGAAACTTTTGCAGTGAGACAATTTATGAAGTCAATTAGAGAATTAGATTTCAACTTTGTCTCCAGACTGAGTCTTGGTTTCACATGTCTACATCCTGAAAGATTTCTCTATTTGTCCAGGCCTTAAGGACACCAAAAGGCTTCACCATCCCTGCCCAAGCTCCTCCCTCCACCCTGCCCATGGTCCAGGATACCAAACTGCCCAGACCAAGGCATCAGTCCTTACACCAGGGGAGCTGTGCAGCATTTGCCAGTCTCCACCTCCGCCTCTGGTGCTGCTTGCTGGATGGACCCAAGACCAAAYCATAGCCTTGTTCTGGGCCCTGATGCACCTGAAAAAGTAGATGTTAAGAAGCTGATTCTTATTTATGCTCAGGCTTCTTTGGTTCATTTTGGCTGTGTAARGGGAACTAATTTTTTAAAGCCTCACCCAACTAGTCACAATTTTTTAAATTGAACTACAGCTTCCATTACAATTTTCTTTTACATTTAGTTGGCATATACATTTTCATATTTGACATCAATCTTTGTTCTTCTTTTAATTRACATTATAAATAGAAAATCCCAAAGAAACACTAAAAAACTGTATTTGAAAGTGCATTTCATTTTTGACYTTTAAGTAATACATTGATCATTAATACTTGGTAATATCCTATTTGGTAAAATAATTTTGTGTATGATAACCAATAAGTTCAACAGAAAAATATAAATCAGTCAAGATTTAACAGTTACACTACATAAATTGGATCAAATCAGGACAACATACCAATTTTGTAAAAAGGTTTTGCATGAAAACATTTTTCCATCTTTCAAGGTATAAAACTGTTGTTCTAACCACCTGACACCTCAAGGAAATATTCTGTTGGGCTATAYATTAAGCCAGAAGCAAAGTTTATTTATAAGCTGGGCAAACACATGTTAACTGAAATTCCCTATTCTCTATTTAATGCCTTCAAAAGGATTAAAATATTAATAACAGCTATTCAGAGTGTTARCAAAGAAATTAAGGACATATGGTAAACAAGCAGTTTTCTGTGCTGGAAAAGAATATTTTAGGATCTATGAACACAGTTTTTCCCTGTTTGTACTAATAACATTCTGAGAAGCTCCAATATTTCTTTCTAYTTGTACAACCTCAGAAAAAAATACTTACTATCCTGTTATACACATACTTCTTTTCTTTTTTTTTCCTAGCCTTAACTTCTGTGTACAGCAGAAGAAACTCCTCTTGATATGGGGRTGGAACTTCTAATCTAGTAAAGGAATAATGTTGAAATAACAGGAGACATCTCACTACAGACATATCAGAGTGGAATACRGGACAATGCATCAACAAAACATGATTATATATTTATATGGATTACAGCACAGCTTCTGACTCACCTGTGTCTGTTCCCTTTACAYAAAGCCTAGCACATCCTCTGGTGTAGAAAGATGGGTGTGATTTTCCCCTTATCTAAAATCAAGTATCATAAGTTGATACTGACTTCTTAAAACTTCTCTTTAACTTCTCACTCAAGGAGGTTCCAGATTAATTTTAAAGTAAGTTCTGGTATAAAGTACCATGGAAATTGAGAACAAGTATATAGTATAATTGACTAATTTTTCATTATAACTTATTTTCGTAATATCTCAGAAATGGTAGTTGCTCAGTCATAATAATGCTAATCACATGGACTTCAGATATATATATATATATGAATGAACAATTCAGTTTTGTACTTGTTAAATATAAAAATATAATTACTCCAGTGGTTTAACCTTGGTCAGCAGTCCCACACTTTAGCCATTCTTGCACATCCTTCCTCTCTCTGTGGGATGGGGGAGAAATGTAAAAGTGAGAAAACTCATGGTTTGCAATGAAAACAGTTTAATAGGTAGACCAAAAGCTGAGTTCCCAGAAAACAATAAGGAATTACTTTACCACATTCTGTGGGCAGGCAGGCRTTCAGCCATCTCCAGGAAACCAGGGCCCCATCATGTGAAATGATCACTTGTGGAGACAAARCACTGTCCCTCAGAGCACTCTCTGCTTCGTCCTCCATCTTCCAGCTTTATATGCTGAACATGATGCCATGTGGCATGGAATATGCCTGTGGTCAGTTGGAATCAGCTGTCCAGGCTGTGCCCCATTTCAACTCCTTGTGCACTCCCAGCCTCACCGGTGGAGTGGGGTGAGAGGCAGAAAAGATACTTGAGGCTGTGTAAACACTGCTCAGCCACGCCTAAAACACCAGTGTTATTAAAGCTGCTTTTACTCCCAAACCCAAAAGATAGACCCATTCTGACTACTACCAAGAAAATTAACTGTACATCAGTCAAAACCAGTGCATGCTRGCATGGAGTTAAAGCAACTAAAGAATGGCATATTTAGCACTACATAAAGCACAGGTCAAGTTGCAGGCCTACAACAGCTTGCAAAGGGAGCAAGACTGTGGGAAGAACTTCAGACTGATTTCCTCAGTACCATATATTTTATCAGATAAGAAAGAAGTATCACCTCTATAGAATTTGTAAAACAGTATCTGTTTCAAAGGCTTCTCAAGTATTCAAAACCAGGAAGATTTCATATCTGCAAGTCAGAAGAATAGAGCTGTTTGTTTGGATGTGTGAGCTGCTACCTTAAAAACACCTATTGTTTCTCACATATATCAAAATCAAGAATAAATGAACATATAAATCATCCTCTTCTAACTCTCTGGAGAATGGCTGTAGATCAAATGGAATGAACACTGCTCTAGTAATGGAAAAACAACTAAAAAAAGGAGGGRAAAAAACCATAAAAGAAGAAAAAGTGACATGTCAGTCTTCACAGGCATCATGGCTTCTGTGGACATTAAAAAAAAAACTGAAAGACCATCCTCTTCCTCCTTCCAGGAGGAAYATCCCCAGGAATAAAATTCCTTTCATATTGCAGCTTGTCCTTCATTTCCATCTTGTCTCAAATCTATCTATGTATCTGTGAAGATAAGRCAGCCGATGGTAAGGAAAGGAGGCCTTTATCCAGAAAAAAAAATAACAGTRTCTTAACACAATGCAAAGGAAGCCTCAGAAAATGGAACAAGATAAGGATATAGCCCCTTAAAAATAAATGGTAAAGACAAAATTGTTTCAAGACATACATTTTGCAACATTAATTTCAATCTGTGCTCCTACAGCCCACTGAGGAACGAAAAARCTGAATTTCATCCTTCTGTGATAGACATCCTATAATACTTCATATTAGTTAAAAGGTACAATTCCTTGCCATTTCTGAAGTTCACATCAACATAAATCAGAGGGGAAGCACTACGTGGTAGCAATTCTCAGTCAGGGTTTTTAGATATTTTGTATGCTGTGTGAAGCTACTTAGAGAATCAGAATGTTAGAATAAATCCTGGTGGACAGGGTTCAGTGGTTACAAAGCAGGTGAGGTAGCCACAGGTGCATGGTAAATGTAATTTGTCACATTGTTCAGCAGTTTAACACATGAGTAGTTTCACACCATATGCAGTACAAATGCAGACACATACAAACCACCAGCTTGTGCCAGCCTAGCCATCAGTGAAGCCTCTCCGCATGAATATGAATCGCTATACCAACTTCATTTTGCTTAATATACAAAAATATTTAAATTAATCTAGATAAAAACCAATACATAAAAACAGTGGAAAGGGAGAGTGAGACTACCAATTTACTTGAGAAGAAAATACATCCATCACCTACAGGTTTAGGAGCTCATTCATCTGGTCTATAATGAATATAGACATAGTACTATATGAATGAAATAATAATGTTCTCTATTATTCTTAGAACAATAAAATTAGATCCTTATCAATGTTTAACTCTGAGGTCTGTTCAAGTAAAAGATCACATCTAACACYTCTGAAGCTTCTTCCTTTGAATAGGATAATCTTAAGCTTTATACATGGCTTAACTASTAATATTCTTATCTTTCTGTAAGTATAGTCATGTAATAATATCAAATTCACACTTCATCCCCTTCTTTAAGCTTATAAACATAGTGTGGCATATCATGGATGACTTAACCTCTTCAAAGTATTCAGAATTTGCTAAAAAATATTTAGCTAGCCTGTAACTAAAAAAAAATGAGAAGAGCATTTTGGTTCAATGTTTCCAGTGGGATAAAATGCAGGTTAAATATCTTCATGCACTCATCTGGTGATTTGATATCTTTCCAGACCTGGCCTCATGCACATTCTACACTTAATTTCTAGAAAAAGGAGCATGCTTTTGAGAACAGTATTTTATTTATTTATTGTTATGTTCGTAGCATTTTCTGACAATGAAAGACATTTATGGCAAAATGAAGGTACATTCCCATAACTGAAGGACTTAGCATAATTCTGAAATTGCTAATTTGATCGAGATTCCTGATGAAAACTGGAAAAAAGCAGATTGTCTAATGTTTTGTTGAGATTGTATAATTGTATTATTAGTCATCTCTGGCAAAGAAAGCCTGAAAAGTTGAATTAAATGACAAAAATTTAGAATATTTGCTGAAAATAGAAATKATTATCATGTTAATTTTACTATATGACTATTATTATGTTTTTTAAGCATGCTATCTTACAGGAGTGGAATAAGCATGATAGTAGGTAACACTTTTCCTGTATGACCCTGAAACCAAAATGGATGCCATTAAAAGCCATCTGAAAATGMCATCTTTATACAGGAGAATGAAAGCAAGCAATATCAATTCATAATGGAAGACTGACTGTTTCAACACATCAGAGCTGGACAACTGCAAGACAGTTATTCTAAAGTAATTCTTTTTAGGTAGCAATAGAACAGAATTTTWGACTTTTATAACAGTATAATAGTTACTAGAAATTAAATAATGACAAATCTATATGTAATGATTTTTTATTTTCCTAAAAATGGCACTGCTTGCTAAAAAGGCAAACCTTCCAAAACAGCAAATATTTTTAATGGAATTTTTTAGTTGCATCTGCACATGTTTAATTGGGCAGGGATCTTTTTAATTTGAGTTCTTTTTGTGTTGCTTGATGAGTAAATTCATTAAGGAAGTATGAATTAAGCTGAATATCTTTAATGAGGTATGCTAATATGCAGTGATTCTAAACTGCCACAGGGTGGTAGAAGATGCACTTTCCAGAACATTTATCTAATTTGCAGAACTAAATGCTTTGCTACACTTCCACATTATTTAACTGCCTTATTGGAACATATGTGAGTCCTATAGCTCAAAAAGTGTAAACCTGTGTCAAAAGATAGCTTTTACACCATCACAGAAAACCACTTTAAACATTTCCAACAGATGTCTGTTTCCTATTATCACATGCAGGAGATTTTGTTAGCTTATATTCTTCAATGTCATCTGGGGGCTGTGAATTACTGTGCAGACAACCTTTAGCATTGGTTCTGAGGAAACACCTTTGTTGTGATAAAATACACTCAATTTATAGGAAAAATATAATTTTATGTTCTTCATTCTTATGTCAAGAGTATCTGAAAGATTCATTAAATTTAGATCTCTCCTGTGTTTTGATTTAAAAAAATATTTAAGAATCTGTGGTGGCATAGAATTTAAATTTTAACTACAAAGTTCTATATGCACTTTACATTTATAATTTTCTTTTCATTATYATTAATTCTGAACACACCCATCATTTTGGAAGTATGTTAGTAAATATTTATACTTAGRGGTCTTCTAGTTAAGTAATCCCAGTTACAGGACTATATGAAGTTGCTTTACTGAATCCTTAACAAGTCAGAGAAGTCTAGTTTTACAAGTAGACCTATACCTCTTTGTGAATTCAATTATTTTGCTTGAATGTTAAATAGCAAGATTGGTTTTTTGTAATCAAAGCAGTTCAAAGACAACATGATACCTGAAAAAAAAACTTATTCTATGACATATGTGAAAAAAAAAGACAACATAACACTCAAAATATTTT
>JACDOX010000369.1:115312-140208 GCA_014549065.1 Cardinalis cardinalis
CATTTATAACTGCCAGATTGAAAAAAAACAATCCTACCAAATGACCATTGTATTGAGAGAAACCCAATGAAAGTGGGAGCAGAGTAAAAAGAGGTTGGAGGGGGATTTTTCTTATTCTTCATACTGTCAATCATTATTTGATTTTTCATTTTCATAGCATTCAGTGTCTCTGGTAGTGAAGTAAATAGTGATTAGAAGTGCTAAACAATTTGAGAAACATATTGTGAAACTTCCAGTCAAAGAACAAGAAGAAACTTATGGAATTATCATGAGAAGAATTATCCTTGCCTCTATTTCTATTCTGTAGAACGCGCCTGGATTTGATACATCAGAGATAAATACTCAGCCTGTGAAGTGTTTCAACTACACATATTCTATGCTGAAAATCAGGAGTTAATATTTTGAAGAATAAGATCTTAGCAATTCAGAGGAGGTTTCTAGGCCCATGTCAAGTTTTGAAACTTCAAAGTAATGTGAATTCTAACAAAGAATAATAATAATAAATAATGATATTTAATAATGATATGCACTTTATCTATACTATCACTATCATTCATTTTTAACTATTAATGAAAATCCTTCATCACTTTCTATTAAATGTTGTTTAATACATTGCATAAATATACTGCAATTATGTCTTAGCAATAATAGACTGCAATGAAATATTTCGTAGTTTTTCTGAGAAATTAAAAATGTCCAGAACTTTTCTATTATTGAAAGTGTGGTTTATGGATGAGAATATCAGGAATGATACAATAAATACATGTACTGCTGAAGACTTCAAAAATCTTCATAAACATGAATACACTTACTTTAATAACCGAGATCGTGATCCCACTAAATATTTCCAGTGATTAAATTCAATGAAGCTTGAATTTATTTTCTGCTGCTCTCCATGGGATTGGTACATGGCAAGAATTATAAAAAAATGGCCTCAACTCTTCTTGAATTTTTTAGAATTAATTAATACAATATCTTCAATACATTTAATGAAATCCTTAGGGATCTAAATGCTGTTTATTGTGGGACTATCAATGGGATCATAGATCAGATCAAAGAGATGCAGCCTCTGTTACAAGCTTTTTGATATGCTAGTTTCACAGAGCTAAATGCTGATCGGAATGCTGTCTGCCTCAGCTGGTCAAATGAAACTAATGGAAGAAAGTATTAATTAGCGATATTTTAGAAATTGCTGCTTAAATTACTTTGCTTGGCACTACCAAATGGCTGACTTAAGTTAATGTGCATTTCTCTCAAGGACCTATCGTCACAGACCTCCACATGAAGCACACTGTATGGGAAGTACCACAAAAACTAAAACTAAACCAAAAACTAAACTAAAACTAAACTAAACCAAACCAAATCAAACCAAAGGTTCTCCCCTACTCCACCCAAAAACAAACAAAAAACTCCAAAACCCAACAGCCAACCAGCCAAAATTTTCAAAAATGAACCAAAGTTTTAAACACTATTAGAATGAGTCCAACATATTTTCCAGTTAAAGAGCAAATCAGATGCTAAAATGTAATCAATGATTCCTTAATAGTTTTTTCTCCTCCACTAAACTTTAGGTTTTTACCTGCTGCAAGCAAATTCTATACTGACTTCTAATACTGTTAGATGGAGTAATCAAAGGACCAAAGCCAGGAAAAAAGCAACAGCTGCTGCAGAAGGTGAGTGAGCAGCTAGTAATCATATTAATGACATTACTAATTTATGTGGTTGATAGAATTTAGAATAGAGTGAGGACTCATCTGTCATCATTGTATCATCCATCATAACTATGGCGTCTTAAATAATGTGCAGGCTGTTAAYGATTTTAGTTTGTTTTGTTGCTATTTCACTTGATTTGGTTGAGAAATTCTTTTTAAGACTCAGGAAAATCAAACAGTTTAGGGGGGAAATATGAATATCGTTTTTTTCGGTGGKAAAGGAGCAGATAGAGTAAGAGTATTTTTTATTTAAAAATGAATTCATGTTATTTTAAAAAGCAGAAGCCATAATAAAACCATGTTTTTTCTTTTTTCCCCCTTCAGCATGTATTTAATATTCCATTCTTTGTATAGGTTCAGCTGAATTAAAAGTAGGCATGTTTCCAAAGTGGCATGCTGGAAGAGACAGATGACTGTGGAACTGTGAGTTCTACCTCTGCAGTGAAAAAATACCAGCCCCAATCTGCAGTTTACCCTTGTCTTGGTAGAATAGAATAGAATAGAATAGAATAGAATAGAATAGAATAGAATAGAATAGAATAGAAATAATATATATAATATATATGATAGATTACTGGGCAACACTCTAAAATAAGTTCTTCCCCTTTATTTCATGCAATCCCTTTCCATCAATAAGGAGAAATTAAATATAAACAGAACCTTGGSCTTCCAAAAACTGCCAGGAAAGAGAGAGCTCCCTGATCTTCCAGGCTCCAGCTTTAAAAGGGACTCTGGCAATGCCCCTCATTCTAAGATTCTGGTTCTGGCCATGGCAGAGGGTCTTAAAAAGGCAGTAACAATTTTTTGTGGTGGTAGAGGTAGATATGGAACAAATAACACTTTGGGCTRCTCATGATACCCATGAACTGACAAAATTATTTTCACAAATCTCTTGAAGTTGGAAATTTCCTTAAACTCCAAATTATCTATTTGTAGTGTCAGCATATCAGAGATATTTGGGCTTTTTTTCCATTCTGAGGTAGACCAGTTAAGTAGTTTCAGCATTTTCTTCACAGTTAATATGTTTAAGCAAATGGTTATTTTATTAAATATAGACTAACAGCTTGTTTGTCAGCTGTACAAGTTAAGTGGACAAAAGAGGTTTTTTTTCGGGAGTAAAGAAGGAACACACAGTAAACCATTGCAGTGCATTCATTAATGACAACCTGAGAGAAAGAATAGATTTCATGCAACCTATTTTACTGTAGTGACAGGTGTGATTCAAGTGTCATCATTGTTGATTTGCATTAATGAGGAAAAGTGTCAAAATGTACTTTTGACACTATCACTCCTAAAGTCATAAAACCATTTTTCTCCATGAACAATTGTTTTTTCCTTTGAATATATTAATTTCTTTTGAAATCTAGGACCGGATTATGCATTAGCCTTCACAGCTGAAATCAAGAATATCTGTGAGAAAAGAACAGCTTCTCTTTTTGTTTGGGTTGTGCGAAGTTTGAGTTTGTGAAAGCAAAGTCTGGGGATGTCTTTTGGTAGAGGAGTCTTATGGCTGAGCACGATAAAATAAAACTCAGTAAGGACGGTCATGAAAAAGCAAAGATCTGGGACACTTCTGATCTGGTTCCTRCTGTATCTGTAGCCTCCAGTATCATTTTAGTGTCAGATAGTTTACTTATGGTCGATATCACTCAGACTTTTAGAAGTTCAGAGTTCCACACTTGTGCCAAGTTTTGAGCCTTTCTTCCTATTTCATTTCAGTTTTTTGCTGAGGTAGGGTCACATCCATTTCTGTTTTGAAAGGTGGGAGGAGGAGAAAAAAGTCAACAAAAGGATTAAATTRCAGTACTGTGCATTGCACAGGACATAATTCAAGTGCTTTTTTACCATTATTTAAAACTCTTTATCATGAGATCTTTCTGTTTAAAATTTCCTTGTGCATTGTAGTTTTTCCACAGCATGTTTTTTAAAAAAAATAAATTGGTATTCTTGCCAAGACATTACAGAATGCTTCCAATTTTGTAGCATTTTCTGCTTTTTTTTTGAAAAATTAGGTTTGCAAAACAGTGTCTCTGAGCTAGTCCTCTAGTAGTCCTACAGTTGGAGATAAATGTACAGACTGTAAAATATCGGATTATCTCACTTTTGCAGAGCAACTGAAAAAACTCCAAGTGTCTGATCCTGTAGAAAACATCACAAGTAATTTTTCTACATTTAACAATACCTTAAAACAATATCCAGTTTTATAAAGGAACCCTAATATAAGGAGTTTCCATAATGGAATGTCAAGTCTATTCTTAGAACTTTTCAGGAAAATGGTTCTGCAGTCTCTCTGTCTTGTKTTTATTTCTGAATCAGACTCATTTGTACTTTTGCATACATTTTTTGAGCTTTCTTTGGAGTTCCTTCCCTGTTTTGTCAGATCAGTGTGATCCAGCTTTCTTTGTACAGATTRCACAGAATCATGGTTATGTGGACTGAGAGGAAGATAAAGAAATAATATGGCCAACTGAATTTTTTCCTAGAGTTGCTTTCGTATATTTTCTGATGACAACATGCTTCTGTTTAATTGGGTCCCCAATAAATTTGAATGGTTCAACAGGTTACTCCATCCTTAWCTTTTTCAAAGGGCTGCAGTTTGATGTGTAAAAATCACCTTGGGGTTTCAGACTTTGGCTAAAAGAGATCCTCAGGGCTTCAACTAAARCAGGTCAAGAAACAATTGCTTAAATATCAGGGAATTGTGAGAATTTTGGAACAGTGCATGTTAATTCTAGACAAGTACTAAGCATGGGCAGTGTCAAGTACTTCAAACTGAAACCATAAAAATCCTCAAATATGTTTGCTTTTTTCATTTAGTAAGTGCCTCAAAGAGGATCAAAGATGTTTAAAATGCAAATATGATGTTCTCTTAGTCTATGTATGGATATAACTAGCATTGGGAGTATAGAARACTTCAAGATAAACAAGAAGAAATAAATAAGTGTACATATAAAAGAATTGTACATTTGATCTTTGCTGGACAGTGCTTTCTTCTCAGGCTTGACATAAGTTGTTAATTAAAATTTGGGAGAAAACTCTGCATAGCTTTCTTAATTCTTAAAAAGTTTTCCCATCCACTTTCCAAATAAGTAGTCTGACATCTTKCTCTTAGCACTCTTTCAGGGTTCAAATTAATAATTTATTAACATGGCACCTCCTTGTGTTTGAGGGTCTGGAATATTTAAAACAACTGAAATGCTTCTTCAGGTGTAATAGAATTTATTAAAATGCTTTTGGATTATTGGACAGAGGTTAGATACTCCACCACATATCAATAGCACCAAATAGGTTTATTTGAACTGATTACTTTATAACAAATMCTTGCAGTTTTCCTTTCTCTCCATTTGCCACTTTATTATGGTCATATAACCTCTAAACCTTTTTTGCCATCAGGTATTATCTTTTGCTTTGAAAGCAAATGCAACTTCCACTATTTTTTGTGACTTACATATATCTTATCTCTCAAAGAAGTATGGTATACGACTGAAAAGACAGAGCCTAAATAGATAGTATCTGACACACATTTTCTCTTCAGTATATGAAATGGAAGTCAAAAAAGAAAAATTGTTGCCATCAAGTTCAAGCACATAGTGCTGTGGTAAAAGAACTAAAACTCATCTACAATCATTCTAACTGAAATATAATTAACTATTATTTTAAACTGCAAATAAATATTTTTTTTATTTTTAAGTACAGTTAGTTCTTTAAAATTAGAATATGGTTTAAAATGAAAAATCATAGCATTAATTTTTGAAATAATYGAGAAGTATATCTGTTTGATGAATATGCTTCCACATTATCAAGACAAGCTACATCAATAGCTACAATCAAAYTTCACAGTGGGTTTCCTTTTGGGAGGAAAAAGTATGAAAAAATCTTTTATACTTTTTTGAAGTGATTTACAGAAATCCATTTAAAACTCTATAGTACTCTGAAAACCATGAAATTACAGTTTTCATAGTTTTGCCATTCATTCAAAAAGCTTATCTTCTGAAAGAATTATTAGCATCGGTTTTACCCCTTTCATGTTGTAGGAAGAAAGGCTTTGAGGAAGCYTGATGCTGTGAAGGTTTTATATGATATACATTGGCTTATTATGATGGATAAAATTAAGTTCCTGTGTCATGACTATGACCTGCCTAAAATCCATTATAAATGCAGAATAAGAAGAAATACTGTAACATACACTCTATATCATCTGGAAYATTTTGCGCCTGAATTTCCCTTCTTAGACAATGGCTGATTCCCTAATGATAAAAATTATGTAATAAGATTTTCTAATACTCTGATGCCATCAACAAAGTTTCACAAATAACCAATAGAAATAATAATTATGCCCCCACTATACATTATTAGAAAAGAAAACARTACGCTAAGGCAAAACAAGGATAATTATTTAAGAAGTGGCAGCAATGATAAAATCAGAAGGGAATTCATGAATATTCCTATGACAAGGGAAAATGCTACTGGAAAGGAATAAGCCAKAAAAGTGTGTGCAAAAAGCCAAGTAAATAAATTACAAACAGGAACTAAATTTTTCTGTTTCYCTCTAATTAATTTTCCTTACAATAGTATGCAATACATTTTTCATCTAAGTTTGATTGATTTTATTGTCAGAGTAGGAGTGATCTCCCTTCACAGGGTAGCCAAAAGTTTGGGATTTAGTCTAAACTGGTCTGTGGGAATCCTTTAGAAACCAGAGTTTATACCTCTTCAAAACAGTTGACCTTACCTATCTTAGGACACAGAAAATCATCCTCTGTGTTGAAAATGAATTCTCTGTGAGCAACATTTGTTAATTTTTTTCTTTAATTCTTATTGTTATCTCAACACAAATGCTAATTTAACTTTCTAAACTTGAGTGCTGCTTTGTCAGCACTTATGTATGCCAACATAGCTCATTCTGATTGCTGTTGGATGCTGATTAGTCATTTACAACAGCCTCATGTCTCCATTCAGGCTAATGGCAAATGACTGCATTGTTTCTTGCCAGCAGCAAGATGGAGAGAAAAGAAGGGAGAGTCCTTTAGCCCATGTAATGCARTGATTATAACATGCAGACATAAACTGCTCATTTGCAAGAAAAGTCAGGAGACATTCGCAAGAGATGTCTCACCAGATTTGAAAGGAACATTGCTTCTTCAGGACTGGAGAATGTAGATGCCCTAAAATGAAAGAACTAAACCCTGGAATCCAGAAATATATTTTTATCATATAACCCTTATTATTCCTACATTTGAATCAATTCTGAACATATTCACCTTTTACACAGTGAATTCTCATTAATCTTGCTATGAAGTGGTAAGACCAATGCCTGTTTTCTGCAATACAATTACTATACTGTATAGGTARTTTAAAGCATGGATCTAATAAATATTTACTATTTGAGGTAAACAATCATGGGAATCCATGTACTGTTTTAAAGCACAGATTTTACTGAAACTCCATTGATCTCATTGATATTTTTGAAATTCTGCAAGGGTCTCCAAGGCAGGGCTTGTACATTTATTTGGATACATTTCAGTGTAATGAATGCTTTTGGGTGCAAAGCTTCAGCTGAAAACTTTTTGTGGTGAATCTAAAGGTTAAGAATTGAAATCTGTACATTTTTAAAGAAAACAAACWAAAAATGTTTGGAGAACTTTTTTGGGGGGCTAATAAAGATACTAGAAATAATGATAGAAGATAAATAAGACAGGATTTAAAGGCTGTAAAGTTAGGTTAACAAGCAGTTTTGAAATCAGAGTATATTTCTGATGTACTGTGTTCCTAAAAATATTACTAAAATTGCAACTAAACATTTGTTGATTTCTTAATACATAATTTACATATTTATTACCATTTCTTATATAAGCTAATACTCTTTTTCATCCAAATACTTGGAAAAACCTATTGTTTTCTAATGTCTTTTCCTTGCTTGTTTTTCAGTGCAAATGAAAATTATGATTATGTTTACTGTAAAGTTGCTGTTACGTTCCTGAAGGATTAAAACTCTTCACACAAAACAAAATGCCATGAAACAAAACCAACCAACCAAGTAAAAGAAACCCAACTAAACCCACAGACACTATAGCTAAGCACCTGTCAGCTTTTATAACCACTTTATTTGATGAAATTTGGTTTGGCATTTTAATTTCTATCCCAGGGGAAGTTTGCACTTAAGTTAAAAAGCAAACCACTTTGGATGTTTTTAAATTATGGAACTGTAGAAAGGAAATTCTCAACAGAACCACCTGTTTTCTGGAAATGAAAATGAATGACAGCAGGTTGTATTTGTGCCTGTATGTGTCTTCAGTCTTTGCCACACTTCTTTGTGCTGGTGTCATGTGGATAAGGTAGATGTCCTCAGATCCTTTGTGTTTGGTAACTGTGTTGGTGTCCCAGGAAAGCTGAGGTCCTTGTGCCCATCCAGTCTGTCAGCATCCCGTTAAGGGGCTCTGCTGAATAGTCTGCAGGACTGAAGGACAATTTGACTGACTTATTAAGGGACACAGATAAATAGAGAGACCTCCTCACGGGTCTCCACACATTTATTTAAGCATGTCACCCTCTATCCTCCACTGCCAGCACCCTTGAAGGACTAGCACTAACAGTTTATGGAATGACACTCTTTCTTAATAAAATTGTGACAGCTTATGGTTCRAGGATTCCTGGTGATAGTATCTGACTGCAAAAACATATTCAAAGGGATATACTAATGATCTCTAATCACTAACAACTGTTAGCTTGAAGTATTCATTCACCCATGGAGTATGGCTCTTACCCAAGATATGACCCTATGGGAGAGAAAACAGGTTCAGCCCATCAGTTGATGCCAGAAATTATAATGGAGTCTTCCCTGACTTCTCCCCACTTAACTTTTGTAGTATTTCTTTAGTTTAAGGTGGAGCTTGAAGGGCTTTAGTCATGCATCTTACTCATCAAGCAGTGATTGTACCTTGGAGGCAGATAATGTCAATATTATGTCTGAAATATCCTTGGGATGATATGTGAACCAACACATATAGGTAACCAAGGGAAGGTGTGAAGAAGATGGAACTGGACCGTTCTCAGCATAAAGAGGGCAATGGAAACAAATTCAAGTGCAGAAAATTGTGTTTAAGCTTCAATTTTTTTTTTTTTTTTGCTCTTAGGGCTGCCAGATGCTTGAAAAGATCACCTGGACTTTTCTCAGTCTCCATTTTTGAGGAATTCAAAACTGAGTGGATACAGCCCTGAGCCACCTGTTCCAGTTCCCCCCACTGTGAGAAGAGGGATTAGGACTAGGCAATTTCCACAAGCTCTCCCCAACCTCTTTCATTCTGTGATTACATGTACCTGTGGAAATAAAATAGTAMTGTATTGACTCCAGAATATTTTCCCAAATCCTCTTTTTTCTGAAAGCAAACATCAAAGTACTTGGATAGAAATCAAGCAATGTAACAAACTCAATCCCTTCCTTGCACATCAGTAAAATGTAGCATCTCAGGGAGAGGTGAAATATTCTTCCTATCTAAAAAGAAATGAGACTAGCAAAGTATTCTAAAAATAAAAATAAAATAATGCTGTTCTGATTCAAATAAAACTAAACTACATGATGCTCCTTCTTTTATGCATGCTGGATTTTCCTTAACTGTTTTTGTATTTTCAGGATGTATTTATACTGACACGATATCCTTTCTCAGGGAATATTTCAGAGGGGTTAGAGGTAATGTAAGCTCCATTCGTCCAGAAATTTATAAAGTTTCTTTTTATTTGAATATACATTTAATTTTTTGAATATTGGGGTTTTTTAGACTCAGAAMACTAGTTTTGACTTGAAGGTAAATTGCGGTAGAATCACAGGTATTACAATTTGGCAGTTACTGCATTAATACAATTATATCAAAATAATTTTTTAATACGGTTTATTCAGAGATTCAGCTTGAAAATCTAACATATATGTTTGAGGAAATAAGTATAGAGTAACTTGTATGAACAGTATCACATTTGAACATGGAATGCCTATAAATGTGGTATTTCAGAGTGCTGTAGAGAAAAATCAGAAACTTAGTATGCTTCTCACTCTTTAAATCCCAGAAGAGATAAATATTTCTTGCTCAATTAAGGTTCCTGCCACAGCAAAAAAAGACTTTTGTAGAATAAATTTGTTGAGTTGCTGTAATAGGTAGCTGTAATAGGATGTAGCTGAGAGTCAAATGTATTGCCTAATTATGGCATGCAGATATTATATAGTAGTTATTATATGTTAGCTTATTTTATTTAAAAGGCAAAAAGTTAACAAGGGGAAGGACTCCTCCATTTTCCCTTTTCTTCATAGTATATAAAAACATTAAAATATAAAGACTGAATAGTATTGTAATATTTTTCTTCCAAAAATTAAGCTCTTTTTATTGTAAATACAACAAGAAATTAATGTTGAGTTCRTTAATTGCCCTGAATATAGCTCAGATAAAAGTGTGTTTTGTGAAGCAGAGCTCTCCTTTTTTGCAGGTTGGAGTGTTTATTGGTACAAAATAATAAAAAATTTAAATCTCAACATGTACATTACAGAAAGGATTAATGACTTTCTTCTTTGACCTGGGATCTACATGTATTTTTCTCACTTTCAAAATACAATTTTTTCTGTATTTCATCCTTCTCAGAAGAAGATTTAAAATGAATATTAAAAAATTGAAGATATGTTCGATTAATTTGATTAATTAATAACAAATATTTATTATGAGAAAAGGTTTTTTTTTTCTAAAATAATGAATATGTACTAAGGTGCAGCTATTTATACCACATTAAAACTACTTTGGTTTTATATGTAATTATGAATTAGGATACATTCTGGATTTAGCTGTGGGTCGTGTTAGAATTTGAGACATCCTTTCTATTTTCTTCTCATTCATAATGAATATACACAAGAAATGTAATAAAGAACAGCACAAAAAACTTGGTTTGGAAGCTCTTTACTTCCAAAGCTAGCCTCCACAAGGAGCTACTTTATTTCACCGATATGTGGTCGGTATGTTTGCATGATTCATACAGTATGTATTTTTTTATGAAGGTCCCTGAGATACATCCCTTGCCTTAAAATATTTGTTTCTCTTTCCCCTCTACTACATATTTGTCAAACGGTACTTTTTTTAATTTAAAGCTGAGGTAGCTGAGAGGTATTTTAAAAACACCTTGTCTCAAAGTTGCATACMGACGCATAGTGTGTGAGCCTTCTGTCAAGCCCTCAGAGCTCTCTACAAATGCCCACACATATTATTCTATCAATTAAAGTATTATTCTTAATATTATTAAATATTATTAATTAAAGATAAATATTTGCTTATCTAAACTTCAATCCATTGTGTAAATTTTCTTGTCTGATCTGAGATTCTTAGAGAAGCCTTTGAGAGAAACATTAAAACTGATGGCATTTTTTTGAAAAATAAAGAGAATCATATGAGCAAGTGAGTATAACTAAGTGTATAATCGATTGAAATATATAGACCTAGTGGTATTCTCTCATCAACAATTGAGTTTAAATGTGTATTTCATGTGTAATGAAATCATGCTAGGCATCACTTAATATTTGTTTRTACACTCCATATACACATTAAAACATGGCAACTCCAATGTTGTGTCAGAGTCAAGATCCATTTAAGCCAAATAAAATCCATTTAAGCCAAAGTAGAGCCAGTATTTTGTGCTTAGAGAAATTATATGGAAATAATTAAACAGGAAACATAAAGATTTTCTCTAGGATAGTCCCTAAACTTCTGTCACAATTTTACTGTCATTAAATCAATTAAAAAAACAATCTTGAGCCCTCTTGYATCTAACATAGCTGAAGGTGAATAGACTCCACAAACTTCTCAGTCCTTGTTTTATAGCTTTCTGCTTGGTCCTACAGAAACTGTGGCACAACTTACCAGTTGAATGAAGGGGAAAAATAAGATGCCTGTCTTTCTTGAGACGAAGTATGTACCCCAAAAGAATTAAATAGTTTCTATTGATTCTATCTATAATAGACTTATAGCAGGTTGGAATTTTTTTCAGATGTGAAAATAAGGACTTTATAAAGTGCATGAAGAAATGTATTTGTGTTACTCTTTACCTAATGTAGGTCAGCACAAAACTATTCATAAAATACAAAGATGGATTAGTTTATTTCCCTCAGAAGAATAAGCACAGGACTAGGAAGCTGATTTGGGATATTTCTTGAAATGTGTCTGGGCATCTTTCAGGGTCTGTACCTTATCTCCCCATGAAGCTGCATATTTTAGAAAGACAATATAAATTACKTCTGTAATATGATAATATTGATTATTATTCACCAATTATTTAATCAGACAATTTAATCAATTCTCAGAAACTGAAAGCAGTAGAAACATATTTTCAGGATTTTAGTTTTYATTTGGGTTTTGTTTGGTTGGGKKTTTTTTTTCTGTTTTGTTTTTTGTATTTTTTGTAAACATTTTTTTTCAAAATCTTAAGTGCCTAATGGTGATTAAGTACTTGCCACATTTCATTATCATAAAATCTTCAAGGTGAGGAAACATAGGAGTGTGAGGACAAATCATTACCTAAAGTTAGAAAGAATTTCTGCTCCCATACAGGAACAGAATGGGATACTTTTTTTTCAATCCAGAAATAGAAAAGAACAAACTTATATGCTGGAGACATTTACATAATAATAATTCTAGATAAATTTTTAATTTCATAAAGGTTACAAACCCTGAAAATATCACCCTATATTGGAAGTGATGACAGAATGTTGATTACAGTGTTGTGACTGCAACCTTKTAATTACTGATGCCACATACACCAGCTGTGATGAGTATCTATGAGCACGAGTTGAGCTCCTGCCAGACTATGAGCAGGACATAGAATTTTGCAGTCCATACCAGTGTGCTACCTAGTGAAAGAGAAGTATTTAGTCTTTCCTTTACCTTTCTGGTTTGTTTTTGTTTTTGTTTTTGTTTTTGTTTTTTGTGGTGTTCGTGGGACCTTTTTGTTGGTTTTTTGTTTGTTTACATATAGTTTCTTCTAGTGAGGAGTTCAACTGGACCTAAATGTAGAGGCAAAATGGCAACCTATTGCTAAAATTTACACCTGTATGGGAAGGGATGTCTGCAAAGCTGCATGTGTGTCTTGGCACACTGTCAAAACATTAAAGGATGTCTATCTATTGCTTTGAAGCTGAGATAAATACTGATTTCTGAGAAGAGAGGAAATTGAATTCAGAAGCATTGATCCATATTGAGRTGGCTGGATTGTAGCCACGTAATAAACTCCTCACAGATGAATCGTGAGTGAAGCTGGTTTTCACTGTTTCAGAGAAAGGAATCTGTATTGTAGAAAATGAATGAGAAGGCTTCTCTATTTGGTGCTATTTATTGAACAAGATGTGCATACCTATTATGATTTACACATGATAAGCTGAAATAATGTGTCAGTGCTGAGCTCAATGATTGCATTTATCCTAGCAGAACTGTATCATCTTCTGAGCACTTACTTGAAAGTTGAATTTGTACTATTGAAGTGTTTCTTGTAGCAATGTGAGTTCTTTTGTATTTTGGGTTTTTTAGACATTAAAAAAAAAACATGAAAAAATCCTGTTCACCAGGCAACTTTGGAAGTCAGACGAGTGTGCTTTTTATTGTCTGTTGGCTTATTTGAGCTACTGTTTGTTTATCTGCTTATGACAATTATTGYTGGAATGAATGAACACTGAATACATTATATTCTAACCCTTAGAGCTTTATGCATCCTGGGTTTTATCTGTAAAGTTACAAACAACCAAAATTTAAATATTGAACATTAAAAATAATCCAGCTTGACTGTTTAAATTACTTATGCATCTACAGTACATGCTCTCATGATTGTGTTCCTTGTAAAATATTACCATATGAAATCAAACAGACAATTAAAGTTCACAAATGCAAGGAAAATACATTACCAACATGACATTGTAATTTAGTGACAGATACTGTATGGTAACATTGTAATGGCCCACAGCCAGTGAATTTTTCTGTGCAGATGGTGCCTGCACCTGCAAGCTATTGGAAGGTACCATGTTTTGAATGCTATGTTTAGATCTCATGAGAAGGCCTTCTTTGAATGTTAATGCAATGCCCAGAAATTTTAGCTTGTAGCAATTATTTCTACTATGATGAGCCTGACTTTTGTTTATTCYTCTATTAAAAAGTGATCATGGTGGAGACCTGTGTTGCTAAAAGAATGAAGTTTTAAGAGGCTATGATATGTGAGTAACAAGAAAGTATCAAATATGCCAGTGGTCTGTGTATTTTGCCATCACTGGCRCTTGTTCATATTTGGTTCAAAATAGATGCTACCTGCTCTGCTACAGCTTCAAGCCAACTATTTGAACTCATTCCACACAAATCTCAGTAGTTACATAATAGCATTCAAAGTATAATGTCTTTTTGTTACATTGTAATGTTATTTCTGTATCAGGACGTTGTTAAAGAAACATATTCAGAGTAAAAAGTTAACACATTTATGAACTCCATTTCAAAGTCTACAAGATGTGTATTGGCCTATGTTTTAGGCCTTACCTACGTCATCTGTCTTCAATAAAAATGACCTRTTTCAAACATGATGTTTGTATAGTACCATAAATAAAGGCATTAGCAAAATTAGTAACTAATCTTTCTTTTAACAGCCACATTTGATTGTGCTACTTCTACCCACTTTTGTCTTTTTATGCCTTTTAGCCCCCTTTATCAAGAATAAGAATTTGTAAATTGCTTATAATAAAAAATAATTTGATAGAAATTATTGAAGGATAGTTTTTAACCTTCCATTCGAATTTTGAGCTTTTTCATGTGAGAAATTGCTACAAAGTATTCAAATGTGGGGTTTTTTTTCTTTTTCAAGTGGCTGCACATTCTTTTAAGGATGTTTTCTTTCAGAGAATCATACTTTTATACAGTTGAAACTTTAAAAGCATGTTATCAAATTTCTACACTTTTAAAATTATTATAAGTTCTTTCTAGAGTACTTTGAAAATTTATTCAGTTCAATGTTAGTTATAATTCTCACTTTGAATTAAAAATGTTTTATTCATATATTGTAAARTTCATGGAAATGAGAGATTTTTAGTGGGAAGACAGGAGGTTTTTTAGTATGATCATGATTTTAATTTCCTAAGCAAAGAATGCAACTGCAGTTTTTGAAAGCATTAACAAGACCATATGCCTCCATTCTGGATTGGGAATGGCATTCATTATCAAAGATAACTGGAAAACCCAGCAGAACCCAAAAGAGGGAGAAAATATTACAACCACATTAGTCTCAGATCCAAAACACAGTAGTCTGAGCTTTCTTTTCTGGATCARAAGTCACAAAATAAAGGAACTAGGGCATTATGGACTCTGAATAATTTGAGAAGTTCTTGCTACTCAMAACCAGAAAAAATATCTTTTGAACTGACAGCATTGGTTGTAGGAATGCATTATCTTGGAAAGGTTTTCAAGCTATTATTATAGACTAGATATCTCACTGAGATTAATTTTATGAGGTATGTTTCAAAGGTCTGAAAACCTTGGTGCAAATCAGAAACTCTGCTGCTCATCATCCACASTATTTGTTGTGCACAGAAGACATGAAAAGATTGGTCAGGTCAAAGACASAAAGYAGACAGGTAGATAAATTTCCATTTYGGAATCATATGAACAAAARTACATATTGATGGAGATAAATATCAAAATATCAATTGATGGAGAAAGCAATCAAATTGATGCTAACCAGAGGGAAAATACAAGTTCAACACATACCCAGAAAGCAGCATTCTCACATCCATATTTGTAGAGACATTTGTGTATGGAACACAAGGTTTAATAGGGCAGGAAAATTATGCTAAATYACAGCAGATTAACCTGCCTAAGACCCAATTAGAGGATAAACTCATAACTGTTTAACATTTGCACACAAGTGCACTGACACAAAGGTAAAAAATGAGAAGGTAACACCTGAAGATTTAAGCCAATAAGTGTTGGCTGTCAGGGTTAAGAACATAGCCAATTTCTTCATCGATGCGTGGGTTGTTTTTTTTTTTTCTGTTTAACTTCAAGTCAGATAAACAGAATTACGGGTTTTTTTCTGTATTTTTACTACTATGCTATTTCTTAGGGTTTTGGAAGATATCAGAATTATACTTATCTATTATTCAATGAGAGTTTATTATGATTAAGAGCAAGTGCTTATATCCTGCAGAATGCTGAACAAGAAACACATGAGTTTGTGTAATTTTTTATTTCTTTGCTTTTATTTGTGTTGCTTGTTTCTGGTGCTACAGATTAACAGGAGGACTGAAGTCCTGTTAAGTGCCTAAAACCAGATTATGTTTTCAGATTTCACATAATTACTCTTTTTAGCCTTTCAGACACCTKTGTTCAGATTCATGTAGAATATGAAATATTAAGAGTGCAGGTATTTTTGAATTGCAAGTAAATTTCAGTAGAATTGTCTGTTGAGTGCTGGTAATGTGGGTCCATTATCCTTTTTTTTTTTCTTTTTATTTTTTTTTCTCACAAATTCAAATGGTAATTGATTTAACTGCTACTCAGTGTAAATCAACTAGTGTTCATTGAAGTCATCAGCCTTGTATGTATGTTCTCTGGTGAATGCAGAATAAGAACATCAATCTTCAAAACCAAAGTTTGCTGGTAGAGTTTGGACCAATGGCTGCAGCTGAACTTTCTATGTGCAACAATAAATGGAACGATGTTGAAATTAAGAAAAAAAAAGAGTACCTAAAAATCTCATTCAATAGACAAGATTAAAAATTCAGCTGTGGTTTTTAAAATCTACTCATAAAAATAAAGTTAGGTACTTTTTTTTTTTAATAATGAAATAGCAAACAGGTTGGGACATTTAAGTTTATGTTTTAAATTGACTGAAGTACAACAAAAATGTAATTGCACCTAGTTTGGATTTTCCTTGCATTTTATTTTTTTCTTTACTTCAGTCTCCTCATCAGTAGCCTTCAACAAAGTTAGTGACAGGATAYGTCATTTCTGACCTTATGACACCATAATTTATATAGTGAATCCCTGAGTTGCAAACAAAAGTATTTTGCTTTTAAAAAAAGAGGAAAATCAGCTTAAAGTTATTGATTGATAGTTAATTTAAAAGAAAACAAGTTAATGGTATTCTTAGGAGTATATATGTATGTATATATATGATGAATGAAATATCAAAGGAAGAAAATATTCCTAATTCATTTTTCACTATTTCAGATCACAATCATTATTGAAAAGAACTGATAAAGGGAGAGAGCCATTTGCMAACATTGTGCTGTTGTCTTCTCTCCTGCCCCATAAATACATTGTGAGAAATTACACCGTAATGCAAGTGCTATAACCTTTAATCCTCTCTTTTCTCTGTAGTCCTGGCAAAGAGGGGAGCCAAGTGAGATGCTAGGTAAAAGATGTTGCAGAACCTTCCAGTCACAACATAGTTTCAGTGTGTTTGCCTGTACTTTGTATTAACTGCTAGAACTGGYGAAGAATTTTCTGCAAGAATGATTTTTTGATATGGAACATACTTCGAGAGTGGTACAAAAGCTGTAGATATTTTAAATTAAAACCACTTTTTTCAAATAAAATCAGCTATGGAAACAGGCAAGTCATAGTGACAAGGCAAATAGTCAGATTGAAATTGAATGACAGGRAATTGTATGAGAGAAAACAGAAAGGCTGAATGGCCCAAATTTTCATTACTTAACCTGGCTTCCTGACTAAGCCTGAAAATCAGCTCATTTTGTAGCTCTGAATGTCCAACTTTCGAAAGATCATTGCTCAAARGCACTAATCAAAATTATTGTGTCTTCATAAAGCAAGACAGAATTCTGTGATTCCAAAGAAATCCAGAGCAGGAWTTTTTGAGAAATTGTTATTTCTAACATGATGAGGAAAATACTTGGTTTTTAATTTTCCCATCCAGGAATTTTGACACTTTTTTATTGAAAAAGAATTCTGTTCCCCAGTTATCTTCAGCACACATATGTCTATGTGATCTGTCAAACATATGCAGCACTATGCAGCCATCTGAGGCAATGGCAGACAAGCTCACTAAAGCACCAGGAATTGTACCATGACCTTCACCTAGACTACTGCAGATTGTTCTTCAAGATATCTCTCCTTTTAGAAGTCCACATTACTTCACAGCTGAGTAACTCTTTAGAAATACGCCATATAAATCTATACAACATTGGTTTGTTCGATTTTGAAGCCTTTAAGACAAGCAAGAATTTTAGAAAGATACCTTAGAGTTGTAAATACAAGGTTCAGAAGTCTTGATGTTGATATTTACTACTAGCCCGCATTTTGGTATTTATTGGTTACAACATACTTGTGGGCTTATTGAACCCTAACCAAAAACAAGTGAAAATTCAGACCACAGCTTAAGTTGTTAAGAATTTGTGTTCATATCGCTGTATCTGTGCTACAAGGCAGGGTAAACTGATGAGCATTAGATGCAAACAAAACCATCTTGTGTATTTGGAACAATCTAGTTTGATAATGCACTGAAAAGAATGGCAAATTAGTCAACATTATGGTTGCTGCTGCTGCAGGTAAGATGCTTTTGATACCTAAACTACTTTATTTATGGATTATCCTCTGTACCTCTGTACATCTCTGCCTTTTTAGAGCAGATAACAGCTCAGCCAAAAAAGTTACTAAAGATCTGAAGATGATGTTAGCAAGAAGTAGTGCAAAGTCAGGGCTTTATTTTCTTTATTTCAAGCTTTCAGATAAGCAACATCTGAATGTTCACCCCTTTTTTTTTTAAATTTAATCTCCATTTAAAAAATTGCAATGCTTCCGTTACCTTCTGTTAGGTTTTTGTATGCCAGTGCTTTAATCAGTTGCTTCTATTTCCTGGCTTGTCAGTATAATGCTAATGTAATTAAAGATATTCATCCTTGCAAAATATATGCTGTAATATTAATGTGTCTAATTGTAAAAAACACTGGGAAGTATCRTACACCAGAAAAGTAGAAGGGATTATGAAAAAGGTGCAAAGGAGAATAAAAGAAAAAAAAAMCAACTGTTCACACCAGGATATGTTCTGCTTTTGTACTTTGGAAAAAAGTAACATAGCCTCAAATAGAGGTTTCTCTGTAAATTCAGACAATTTAAGATGAGAAGTCTAAGGTTTTTTCACCTAACAATTCAGATGACTCTTTGCATTAGCTTGCTTAAAATAAGTGTTTGATACAATTCTATAATAGTGATTCATACCTGAAGTTGAAGTAATTTTTCCATTGTTTTTTCTACCTGAAAGCCTAACATGGGGATAACATATTAAATTATCAYTTTCAGATGAAATTTAACTAAGCAGAGATATTATTTGAAAATAATTAACAGTCAGCTAAATATAGGTATATATTTCCAGATATGATTAAATGATGAATTCAGTAAGCATAATTTTTTCCACGAATATTAGAGATTTGAAGCAATACTTAATTAATGAGAAATACCTCAATGTAACTTTCCAACACATGATTGAAAATAGGAAATATACAGTAGAGTGGCTCAAATTTTCTTAATTTTATAATTGTAATGAACTTTACATGAGATTTATTAGCAAATTAGTTGCCCTTCAAAAAGAAAAGGACTATAAATATCTGTACCTAAATGTTTGTAATGTAATCTCTGAAGCACAGAAGTGGGAATAGTGTAGGTGCCTATTCTGGCAGCAAAAGAGTATAAAATATGGAGATCCTCTCAGATCTTTAAATTTCATAGAATCATAGAATAGTTCAAGTTGAAAGGGACCTTTGAAGGTCATCAGGTTCAACTCCACTGTAATGAGCAGGAACATCTACTAAATTAGGTTTTATCTAGTTATGCATTCTATAACAATAGTCTTGCACATGGTGGCTTAAAAGAACAGAGGCATTTCAATGTTCAYRTATTAAAAAAAAGACYCTTAAGTCATTAATACAGAAATGCWTGAAAMRTTAATTTCCAGAAGTGCAGGGCAATAAAAACAAGGCCTGTCCAAACTTTCTTTATCAATAATTAAAGAAGTATGTACATGTGAAGTGTTTTTTAAGTAATGAGTGTTAGTTATAAATATTTAACAGTTGCACTTATGAAATATGCCCTAAATTATGTCCAAATGTTAACAAGAATGCCTTATACTCGACAGAACAATGAAGCCCATAAATATTTCAGAAGTGTGTGTCTGACAGGTGGAAGCTGAGAAGATGCATCCTGCTTTTTGTTTTCTGACACTGCAACCCTCAGGTCTGTGTTCCCTGAGCTTAATACAAACAAAGACCTTCCTATCCAAAGCCAATATCAGAGCTGTTAGTAGATTTCCTTTGGAGTATGTTATCAGGCAAGTACAAGTTRCCTCACCAAAATCATGGGGCAAGAAATTCAAAGCACATAAGCAGTGGCTCAATCCATCCCTGGGCTGACTGCCTTCTATGTGTTTATCTTTATTAGGAATAAAGTTCATAGGAAGTTCACAGGATGTTGACTTCCTATTCCCTTCAAGAGGGAATTAATTGATTGTCCTCAGGAGGTGCTCAGCATCTGTTGCAACAATGTCTTGAAGAATTACATGCCAAGAAAAAAATAAAAATAAGCATTCTAATACACTAGGAGATAACTGATAACATTACAACTGTAATTAGAACAGTTAGCAATGGAAGAAAAAATAGAGAAAAAAATAGAAAAGCATTTATAGGTAAATTCTACACTTAACTCTTAATGTTTCAATTTTAAAAACTGAGGTTTTTGGAACAGTAATCCAGGTTTTGTCCTTTTTAATATTACTTTAAGTATAGGCAGAAAATTTGAAGAAAATAATATGGCCTATTTAGGGAAGAACAGAGTGAAGACACCAGCTGAAGATTTCTGCTATGATGTTGAATAAAATCTTTTCTAACTTTCCCTCTTGAAGTTTTTCTATCTGAAAAAAATGGAGAAATTTCTCCTGGGACATCCCTGAAAACTGTGAGACTTATGTTTGCTGACAAAGCTGACAGTATTAATGGATAAGTTTTTCAGTAATGTTAAAGAAATAATTTACATAGAAGAATAAAGTTCAAAGTAAGAGTGTTGTACTTATCTTCAGGGAGAAATTCTGAGTTTTCCTGAGCTTTTTTCTGGCAGAAAATTTCAGCTTTAGAATAGTCAATGATCCCTTCTRTCACTATAACAATAAAGCCAGAATTTCACCCAAGGAGTATAGAACGGTTAGAATATTCAGTGTATTCTGCCAAAAGGTTATTTTCAAAGACTTCAACTTCCTGTTCTTTCCCTCTCTCTAATGGTTCCCACAGAGCCTACAGCAGATATTTGGGTGTAAAAAYCGTATAAAAGGTGATCTTTTCCCCTATGAAAATATCAAGCTTAATTGCTTTATGAAAGGCCTGTGGGGCTTCCACCTCTATTCACCTAGGCCTCCCACTACCAGAAAATAGTCCTTTGATCTGTTCAGTTCCCTCACTGCTTTATACTGATTTTCTAAAACATTTCTTCTTACCCCAATCCTCCCTCCCCCACCACTGGTTTTCCATTTGAATTGTGAGTTGTATTAGCATATCTTTTATAACCTTTTCAGTAGTACTGGACATATCTTATCCAAATGGAACTCCTGCTGCTCACAGATAACAGTAAATGCAGAAGAAAGTCCCAAATACAGATTCCAAAGTACTTCTTGATATGATCAGAGTGGGTCCAGCTGGCATTCATTTTTGAAATGCAGAACCCTAAACAGAGTGAGGCTCATGCCTCATCAAAGGCTGAAGAAATGGTGACAGAGCAGTACAGAGAATAARAAGATATTTACATGCACTGTTCATTTTTGTTTGAACTTTTTCATGTGATCCGAGTTGTCAAGATGAGAGGTTAAGGATGCGCAATATATATTGAAGTTGGACAATTCCTTACATTTTAGCATAATAGTAGTAAACATAAAGCTTCAACACTTGTAGTGGTTCAATTACGTTATGTATATGTCTCTTAAATACTGAAATGCATGTCAACTACAGAAAATTTTTACTGTTTCATGTCATTACCTGCTTTCCAAAAGTGAATGTAGGTCATAAAACCTAACCAGGAGGATCACAGAATCATTATATCATTGTGGTTAGAAAGGACCTCCAAGATCATCAAATCTAACATTCAACTGAACACCACCATGCCATCTAGACCATTGCCCTGTGACATGTTGAGTCATYTGTTCAACACTTTCAGGAGTCATTACTCCCCCACTTCCAAAGTGAACTCCTTATAAATATTGTATGATAAAGCTAAATTTACATGTATACTTATGATTCAGGAGAAAGAACATCTGAGAGCTCTTGTTATGGTTACAGTTCTCTGTTATGATTTTACTTTGGACAGAGATAAAAGTAAAAACAGACCCTATATAACCTGTCATAAAAAGGGCAGGCTTAAAACATATTAAGAACATTTTAATGGTATTAATTTATGTGGAGGCTACATCCGTTTGACTGTACTATTTCAACACTGTCAGTGAACCTTTTCCAAGTTTACTTTCTTCTTTTAGGATTTTTCTTCAGTTAGTCTAGATTCTCCTTCTTTCCTTTTTCCCATGAGAAATGTTGATATCCCATATTTCACCAGTCAACAGTAACTCTTGAGATATACACCATTGCAGACTTTGACATGATTTGCTTAAACAGCAGAGCAAATAATTGAAACTAGTTACCTTGAAATCAGCTGAGATTTCAGGAGGCCTGAAAAAAAAGAGCAGTTTTGTACCTGAATGATTTCCAAGCAATCTGTTTAGTTCTGCATGTGCTTCAACTCAATTTCATGGTAATTTCATAAAGAGGTTTTATTTTAATCTAGTGTGCCACAGAGCTGAGACTTTTACCTTTTTATTTAAGTAATACAGTTTGGAACATCTTTTATGCTACTTTAGTTAGTAATATGAATTATTATTGCATCACATCTTCAATTTCTTTGCGTTTCAAATATCTCCCAATAGTTTCCTAATTAGTTTCCTTCCCAACACATAGTAGTTAACAATGTATATAAAGTTATCCATTTAATTAATTCAAGTGTTTTTCCTCTTATCTTGTTTTTTCGGGATTTTTTCCTCGAACATTAATTTGTGACRTGCATTCACTTAGCTAATGACAGACAACTAATGTAAGGCTGAAGTAAATTAGCCAGTGGGGCTGAGGTCAAATCTGAGAGAAAAAAATTTTGTGTTATAATGAGTTTTTAGTAATTGAAAGATGACTGTTTGAAATTCAGGTTATAGTGGAAAATTCCAAAGCTAAATTATAGAAGTGTCTCAAATTAATTTACTTTCTCTCTGGATCACTCTATTGTTCATGTTTACCAAGGAAAAATATTTGTTGAGCTGAGGAAACACAAACAACAAAAGTGAATCTACAGATTAATGAAGGAAAAAAGGAAGAGTACAAAATTGTATAATTGTATTACATTATTCATAGTAATTTTTAAAGTAAAAGGTAGAAAGAACAATTTTAAGAACAAAATAGCGGCACATATATTCAACAGTACTTTTAGACCTCCTGGCTCTGAAGAGTTATATAAAATACTCATGATGTTGTCCACTGCACATAGATAAGTGTTCTCTCTTAGAAAAGATTTACCTTTTCTGTCGACAAAAAAAAACAAAAACAAAAAACTACCAATTACTTGTAAAGACTGCATTTTTTTCAGTATASTAATGGCCTTTGAAAATTATGGTTCTTCTATATCAGTGGAAAAGGGTAAAACATACTTCCTTTCCTGTTTTGTCTGGTTGTGATTGGGACTTGAGGACTGGGCTGAAAATCAGAGTAGATAATATGGACTTAATATATTCTCTCAAGCAGTGTACTTTTTTGTTTATATCCTTGCTCTATATGAAGATGAATCCTCAGTAATGCTGAGTTGTTAGCCTTCTACTTTTGCCAAAACTCAGGTTGAGGTTATTTGCTTGCCTTTGTTCTGTTTGTATTATGCATATCTGTATAGAAAGAATTAGATGGAATAATTTTATTCACATGTATATAAAGTTTGCTTACTTTTCTCTCTTTAAGATGGTTGAAATCAACCCTTCAATTCATTATCATTGTGGTATTTTCACTGTTGAGGATGCTTTTTTTATTTTCTTTTATTTTTTTTTTCTTTTTTTAAGAAAGGCTGCTAAGGTAACTCAATCAATTCCGGGAATGTCTGTATCAAGTTCTAAATATCTAGTAAAAACCTACCCCATAAAAATTAAGATTCAGTCTAAATACACAAGGAAGGAAAAATGCATAATATTTGTCCAGGTATCACTTGTTAACTTAAATGAGGAAGGAAATTTGTAGAAGAACATCTTCGAGCAGTTCAGTTTATCAAAATACATAAAGATGTTTTGAAGTACAGTTGTGTTAGCATATGCCCAGAAAAAATGAAGTAGGACTTCATATTTCACATGAATCTAAAACATAATGTATTATGAACATTATTTTAAAAAAATGGTCTGCCTTAAACGGCTCTTGTTACATCATGAACATTGCCTCTAAACTTCCAGGGTTTAAGCCTTGTTTCACAATACAAACTGCAAAAGTTTACATCAAATATTATGGAAAAGCTATGAGGAAAATAAATATCAGGAGGACTTAGCTGAAGATACATGAAAGTGTAGCTCAAATAAAAAATATGACATCCTATAATCTGATGCTGACATACAATTTGTCAGTAGCACTGAGGCAAGATAAAGCAATAGCTTCCACTGTCCAATCCCCACCCTTTTTTTCTACAAAGGAATTGTTCTCCAGGGCATCAATTGAAATCATGTACAAAAGAAATGAGGTTAGTATTATTAATTTACTTTCTTCACAACTGAATAGCCATAGCTTTATTCTCTTATTCCCCTCGGCACTACTTTGTTCCATTCTTTAATAACAGCAAATGTGAAAAATCAGGATTTGTTCTATTCAGCTTCATTTCACTTTGGTGCTGTAGGAAGATGAGATTTGAAATTGTTCACTGTAATGTATAGGATGTCTGGTGGATTCACTTTACTGATGATGCWGTATCATTTCAGAGGTCTCACTTCAGGATGCATACTTTTATTAGAACATTAAATCTTGAACTCTTGACTTTTTCAGAGTGGCATCCAACAAATTGAAAGGAAGATATGGAAGGAGAATTCCTCTTCAGATAATTTTGTTCTCAGTGTACATACAACTTGTCCAAAGAAGGA
>JACDOX010000369.1:140493-224598 GCA_014549065.1 Cardinalis cardinalis
GATGAGAAACTAGATGATGGGAAAGAGTAAAAAAATATTTCTTTCTCACAACTGATCTATTTCATATCTTCTGACACAGAGTTTGAATTCCTGCCACTGATACAAATGAATGAATAATTTACCTTTTCAGAATTTTCAAGGATGATAAATTAACATGTAAATTAACTRCATTTTAAAAATATTCATTGGGTAATAACAACAACTAAACCAAAAAAATGAAATTAAACTCTGAGAAAAACATGTATCTGGGGTAAAATCAAACTTTTTTCTTTCATTTAAAAAACTGCAAAATTCTTTCAGAACTGAAGTAAGCAACTTTTAAATATACCTAAAATGCTTTCCTTCTATTTGGAACATTTTAACTGCTTTTGAGAAACATGAAAAAAGGAAAAGAAAATCTGCTTTCCCAAAGCAAAGGATTAGGTACCATATCAGTTTCTCTGGGTCTGGATTGAAGGCACTTGAGATATTAGTTCATATTCAGACTCAAGTGTTTATTATTTCTTATCAGTAAAACAATCTCACTACTGTGAGTTTGGCAGCTTTTCATTAGAAGGCACAAAATAGCTAGCAACCTCTTGTTACAAGGTCTTTTAAGACAAAACTATCCAATTGAGAACTGACACCTAGATTATTTTCCCTTTTAACCCAATAACTGACCCCAAAGAGCCCACAATGTTGACTTTTCTGCCCAATTAAAAAATGCCACTGAAACCCATGAAGAAGAAGGAAGAAGAAACATGAAGAAGAAACCCAGGATGACACCCTGTGCCCTCCATCTTGCTTCCATCCACAACATACTAAAAACCCCAAAGCCTAAATTTCTCACCGAGTGATACACCTACATTACTCTCTATAATCTCTTTCACATTTTTGTGGATTCTAATCTGTCTAGACATCTGGGAAACTTTCTCCATAACTGTGGGTCAAAGTCAGTGCTTCCCTGAGGGTCAGGGCACCCCAGAGCAGACAGACAAATATTCCCAGTGCTCTGGGTTTCCACAGTACCCAAAAAAAAAAAAAAAGTCCATGTGACAATCAATGAATATAGAGGTATTCACTAAAGCTGCAARAGAACTGTTTTTCATCATTCTTCTTACCTGATTTACAGTAGGGTTGAAAAGGTAGGCTTTCTGTCTCATAAATTAATAGGCTGATCATGAATTAAAAAATATCCAGGAGTGCTTGGTCTGCACTGATCATGCTGATCCACTAAGGAGTTGAATGTCCTTTGGGTCTGGTACCGGTAGTACTCTTCTTTTAGGTAAATGGCTTTAAGTGATTGAGCATTCCCTGCTCCAATTTCTTCCTGCACATGGCTGGAAGTATTTCTGCCTTTCTGAAAGTGTCTCAGAGTGGTTCCATTCATTCCCRTGGAAACTTTTGACAACTGGATCCTAGGAAAGTCTAAGATAGAAAAGCAGAAACAGGTGTTGAGGAAAAAAAAATTGGGAATTATTTTTTCTTATTATTTCTCTGCATTTTCAGGTCTAGAACTATTTTCAATAATTTTTCAATAGGCAATGCAACAAGCTCTACTTGCTGCAGAGAGACACTGTGTTTATTTTTCTGGAGACACCATTGAGGGGATGCTTAAAAGTTGTTAGAACAAATACCTTGGGTAATGCCTGAAGAGAAAAAAACCCTTACTGTTTCCTAAGATATTATTTAGTGTGAAGTCAAGAAGATTTTCATTGAATTCTCATTTATTTCTTTACACCTAGATAGTGGAGAGAAGTAAAACATTTTTTYATATTTAGCATATGCTATTGGGACTTGGACTTACTTTAGGAAGCTATAAATATCTGTAAAATCCCCTGAATAGCTTCTTCTGACTGCAGATCACAAATCTAAGGTACTGATAGTCCTTTGTAAGGCAACTTGCAATCTCCTGAGCATACCAAGTAACTCCAAGTAAAAAGAGCTGAGGCGTGATAAGAGAAGACAACTGTGTATAGTCACTGAGAATAGGACATAAAGAATTTCCATCCAGGATAATGGGAGTATATAAAGAGAAGGACGGAAGTASTCGGTCTTGGTTTTTCTTCTGAAAGAACCACCAAACTCTTAAAAAGTCCCTAAGAGAATAAAAAAATCTCTAGGGTATGTCTTCTCCTGWAGACTGTAGACAGACTCTCTTCTGTTTAAAAAAGCCAGTCTAAATCACCACAGACCTGTATGTTGTGGAAGCCATTTCCACAAAGATTTTTCAGTAATCTGATGATTCATTACTTCAGAACACTGAATGTTAGARTAAGCTGTGAGGATATGGACTTCAAATAAATCTACAGGAGTAAGATCATTATATAAGGATCACCTCCATTAAGGACATAGCTTTCTACTCACCCAATGGATGAATTAATAGAAGGCTGAAGCTTGAAGCCAATATGCATTTTTCAAATTAGTAGTATAAAGCATTTTTTGTTGTATCAAAACTTATATGTAATTAAAAATGCTTTAGTAACTAATTTTACATTTTATTTATTATTATTTTTATGGAAGGTTTTAATTCCATCCTGGACTGAAACCAGGTTTATAAACATCATAATTTTGCAAATACAGTTCTGGGTTTCAGCTACAAYCACATGCAGAGTCAATTTTGTGATTTCCTTATTTGCAGTAATTTCTTATCARTTTTGATTAATAAAGAAAGGCCTGGATTTTGTGATGAGGAACACTAATATAAAATGAGTTAGACAAATGTACCAAATTAAAACATTTCATCTTATTCACTCCAGTCTTTCCTTTCTGTATTTATTATTTGACTTGGGGTTTGATGATGCTTAAGTATAACATCTTCTTAGTCGCATAGCATTTTATAATACATAATTGTCTGCTAATTTTGTAGCAAATGTTTAACTTGCACAGTTCAATAATAGATACTAATTTATTTAATCATAAAATATTTATTTTAAAAACTAAATAAATGCACTGTGATTATACAGCTATCACTTTAATTTTGTAAATGTAATACACATACTAATAAGTATATGTGATTCATTTAAATGCTGTATCTGATAGTATGAGAGGCTTATATATATGTGTGTTTATATATATAAATATAATGTGTTTGCATACTTTTATCAACATAATGAAATCATACTTGAGAAGGAAAAAAAGCTTTGGAAGGTAACACTTCCTAGTGGCAGTTGTATAAGAATTTTTTGAAGCCTGATCATAGAGAGAACCTGTAKAGATCATTTTCAAGGGTGGGATAATAATTTTTAAAAATTGACTATTCCTTTCCTTTTTAAACCATATAGACCACTCTAGTCTGGACAACTAGAACACAAAAAAAATACCTTTTAGCTGTTATTTCACATGAAATTCTATCCATACATATAGGGGAGAGATTACAAGATGCTGATATTTATAGTAAAATGGAAATTGATTTTCAAATGGGAAGAGATATAATGAAACGCATAGATTTCCCCTTAGACATTCTGTTACTGTCCCTAATCAATGCTGAATTTTAATTTCACAATTTTCTGCTTAACTAGATGATATCCTATTTCAGAATATCTTCCATGATGCTTGGATTTCTTACTAAACAATCCTTTTCTCATTTGTATGCAAACTTAAAAATAACATAATTTTTTCAAATAGTGTTTTTAGTTGTTTGTTGGGGGTTTTTTTTAGAGGAAAATGGCAAAAAGCACCCCCCAGTTCCCCCAAATATTGCATGTAGCTTCATACAACTTATTTTCTTTACACTAACTTCAATTTTATTTTTGGCAGATTTTTGAACAATCTTCCTTAGAACTGTCTGCAGGAACTTAGGGTAAAGTATACAGTATATGAAATTGAAATAGTGTGTATTTCTATATAAGAAAATATTAAGTAGGAGTTCTTAGAATTGGTAACTCAAAATGGTAATACATAAGTTTTAAAATTCAGAATGGTAACAGTGTTAAACAAGCAGCTGCCTCTACATGACAACTTTAATAGAGCTATTAAAGCTGTCAGTTCCAGAACCTGTAGCTGAAAAACTGTTTTCTAGACCATTTTTTACTTAAAAAGTCAATTGGATCTACTGTAGAAATCCCATTTCTACTGTTCTAACTAGAAATGGGATCTTAGTTAGGATCTGATTTATTTTTTAGGCTATAGGTGAAAAGAAGGTATCTYGGAAAGGAAGATGGCAAAAGAAATAGCAAAGTGAGAAGCAGAAATACTTTACAGCACTTGTAGAGCAAACTGTTTATTGCTGCCTTAGATTAGGAGCAAAAGTGCCAAACTTCAGGCTATTTTCTTCTGGAAATGTTCAAAAAATATGTCATGCTCTTTGAGGATSCCAGTGCAAGCACATTTGCAAGTAAAAATTCCTCTATAGGCATAAAATAATGCTTTAAAATACAAAAAATTTAAATGATTGTTCTTCTCGTTCACAGGAACAATTTTTAAGGTATTCCATYCCCCCTAAACATAAGGAGACCTTATAACTATAAGAGATCTATGGGATAACTGCCTATTCTATTGAAAAGCAAGGCAATATGCGTAARTATACAAACATCCATAGTAAAAATTGTGTGGGTTGTTTTTGCCCTTTTTGATTTTATCCTTTTTAGACATTTTTAAATTCTTCTTTACATGCATTTCAGTATTCTGTCTAATTTCCATCTGTGTTTCTTCAAARTGAATTTATAAAAGTGCATTTCTTGCTGTGTGATGAAATGGCCTGGAACACTAAACTAGACCCTTTACCCATAAGATGAGTTTTACTGTTATTTATCRCTTTTATGTATTACAGGCACTTACTTCATTCTGACACTTGCATTCTGTTCTAAATTAGTTTTATCCATATGTTATTAGGATTGTGACTTGTCACACTTCTACAACTGCTAAAATTAGAAATTATGAGAAAAGAGATAATTTTAATATCTCTCATTTTAAAGATAATATTATATCTTTTGAGGCACTAATGTCATTTCTGGCAATACCCCTGAAAATTTAGACAAGGATTCTATATGATTAAGGTTGGAAAAGGCCTCTCAAGATCATCTCAGCCCATSTCTCCTTGTGCTTCTCTTTTTATGGTTTTATCTTAAATCTACTTATGTTATGGAGAAAAAATCAGCAATCATGAGTTCATTATTTAGCTCTGCTCCTACTCTCAATGCAGATGTAATGCAAGAGTCACATGCTAACCCAAATTTTATGTGTGATTCCTTTTTTCCCCAGCTTTGCAATGAAGATGTATTATGTTAGCATAATAAATGTATGACAGCACAATTTTATAGGATTTTTTCTGTTATTTATTCCTTTATTAACACCATTTCTCTGCAGAAAAAGAGTCTTTCTTCAGTTGTTAAATATTTTTCGTGTCAGATTGACTTGAGTGGAACGTCAAAGAGTCAAATGCATSCATACTGTCTTGGTTGAGTCTCCTTTGTGTCCGTCCCCCTGGGATGATTACTGCTGCACTCTTAATGCATGGATGAGAAGCTGTCTTGTCTAACATCCAAGATAACCTGCTGTGGGCTGTATGAGACCCATGTACTAAGTTGGTTTATAATGAAGGCAAAGCTCATAGGTTTTGACAGACAGAAATTTGAGACTCCTAGGGAGGAGGTACTTAAAAGATTCTGCTATGCTTATGCTATACCAATGGGGGGGTTGTTTAATTTTTGATTTAGCATAGCAATATATGTAGGGGTTTTTTTTTTGGTTTGCTTTGGTGTGGTCATTTTTGTTAGATTTGCTGTAATATGGCAATATTTCTGGGTATTTTTAGTAAAAGAGAAAAAGTTTCCACAGAACCTTAAGCTTGTAACGATATACATTATTGTCACAGTGAAAATAATTATTTCGTAAAATTGCCAATTCAAATCACTCTTGTTTGTAAACTTACAAAAACTTCAGTAGCCTTTAGAAACTGAAATTCCATTTTGCAATTTGACTTTATTTATTTAATTTTGTCACCAAATGAAGTATTTAAATTATTAGATTTTTTCATAAATTGASTAGCACTATTTGGCAGTAGATATACTGTCAAACCTACTCATAYGGTCTTTCACATTATTTAGCTACCTATGGAATATTTAATAGAGTAACTAATTTATTTTTARCCTTAGCAATTATGTCAGAACATAAAGATTAATGAAACAGAGAATAAAATGCTCTATTTTGTATGTCAGAAGACAAATAGACTAAAAAGATGACAATTCTTGCAACCGCAAATTTTTTTACAATACAATCAAGAGAGATGAGTCAAAAGAATGTTATACAGTACTATTTACTCATCCCAGAATTATTGCCTAAGATTGGTCAAAGCTTTTTAATTAGTTAAGAAAATTATGTTAGAAAAAGTATGCTAAGTGTGCAAATTGTTTGATGACAAAATAAGATCATTATGTAACTGTTGGCAATATTTAAAAGAAAAAAAGGAACAAAACACTGTTTTTTTAAAATCAGGGCTGAAAATTATTTGGTAAAAAAGCAGTTCTTGTGCCCACTCTATCTTCTACCCATCATAGATTAAGTTACAGCACTATATTGTAGGAATTTTGTACTGCTGTGATATTGAAAATGAGTAAGTYACAATTCAAGAAAGCACTTACCTCATCCTCTATCAATATATTATATGGACAACACATTGTCAAGACAACATATTTAGCTACAGAAAAGTAAGTTCTGACTTTAGTAGGGAACCACTTCAAGATATAATACACAACTATGAAAAGGAGGCTATGGAATTCTCCCATCTTTCTCTCTGCAAAGGCAGAAAAGTATGATTTTATGTAAGGAATGATTGCTCATTATTGCAGCAAATTRATTATTTTGAAAAGCAGTCTGCGGAGTAAGAGGGAAAAGCTGCACTAAAAGCAGTTAAATTTTTGTCTGTTTTCTTGTATCTGAATGAAAAATGACAAAAATATATCTTCTTTTTAATATTCTTTCCTGTCAACAAAGAACAATAAATTGGAAAAAAAAAAAAAGAAAATTGAGAAATTTGGGAAATTTAGTGACTACAAGAAGATGGACCGGGATTATATCAGGTGCAGTGCAAAGGACCAAAAGAGGCCAAAACTAAGCTCACAGATGTTGCAAAAGCAGGGGAAAAAGTCAATGAGGAAGACACAACTTGGAGGGGAAGATATGAGTGACATGGCATGGATGCCCTAAAAAAAAWAAAAAATCTTTCCCAAAGTCAAAGCCATCAAAAGGCRTGGCATGCCATCARGTGCAAGGACATGCACCAAAGATTCCTCTATTGGTCCCCATTGAAATTGCAAGATTCCTTTTCCCTTCCCAAAAGGAAATTTCCAAAATTTCYTTTTTTCCAAACCCAAAAAGAAAGGCTTACATATGAAATAGAGATTTTTGGAATTCACTTGAGTTAGCAATATGAATTAAGGATTTAAAGTTTAACCTGTAGAAYTATGTGTTGAATTTTAACCCCTTTACTTAAGAAACCTTTGCCRTAGTACAAAGGGCATAGGAAATGCAAATTTCTGAAAGCCTCTTGCATAAAKAACAATACCAGAGGAGACCAAGGGACACARAGAACCCAGATAAAGGGGCTTCTCTGTCTCCAAAGCTAATCAAAGCCWCAGAAATACTCAGATAAGCACCAAGAGACCAAGGGCRCACWCGMAAAGGGAAAAAGTTCAAAAGTTCAGTAATGAAGAAGACTACAACCTTCAGCCTCAGARACCACCAAAAGACCCCCGTGCGACCACCACAGTGAACCATGCATGCCCAGAAGGGMGTGGACCTATTTAGCRTACGAGGCAAAGACAGGTTGAATATGCATGAAAAAGTTSTGCAATGTATTACGTATGGAAYACCTTTGTGAATAAAAATGTGAGTCAGACTGAAGCTCGGGGCACAAGTTTTTCATGAGAGCTATCTCACTTGTGCCGGGCGCCGACATACATACCCACTTCATAACTACATCAAGTTGTGGAGTTTATTTATTCCGCGTATCGCTTCACATACACTCTGGAAAGGAGATAGGATCAAATGAAATGCAATTGCAAAAAACCCTAAAAATTCCAGAAAATTGGGATATTTAGTGTCTTCAAAAAATGGTCTGTGAGGAAATGAGCTGCAGTGCTGTCGGAGGGTGACATTATGATGCTTGTATCCCCATTCATGTGTTCTGTTTATGGTGGATATTATGTTCTGTGTCTTTAAGACTGGCTCTGAAGAGTGAAAGTTTAGTTTGGRTTTTCTTATCAGCCTGACGGGACACAGAGATAGGGCAGTACATTGTGCTGCTTTTGCTTTTTTGCTTTTGCTTTTCACTCTGCYCTCTTGCTCTTGCTTCTGCTCATTAGCTAGTTTAGCTAAACAGTCCAAATTTCTTCCTGGACTGTTTCTGCTTTCCTTTTTTGAACCAACTTGAACCAGCTCTGGTCTGGGACCTGGGACCACCGAGAGTTTGCACCTTGTGGCCTGCAGCAGCTGCCCCAGCGCCGGAGGGACAGAGAACAGAGCGACCACCCCCGAGAGAGACTTTCTGAATTTGTCATCTTTTTTTTTTCAGAGCGGTGAAAGAGTGGTGTCATCCGGTATTGTTCATTTTGTGTGCTGGGGGGGTGCTGTGCCTGTTAAATAAACAGGTTCTTTCCACTTCTCTCCGAGGAATTCTTCCYGAACCAGTTYGGGAGAGGGGCCATGTGGGTTTGTTTTCTRGAGGGGCCCCCCTTTGAAGATTCTCCCCCAAATTTACCCTAAACCAAGACAGTAAAGTAACCTGGGAACTAAATATTTTATGACTTTATTATCAGTCTATTACATTTCCAACTAAATACCAAAGCCAGAACTTTGTGATACATATGTGATGTGAAAAATATGAGATGTAATGGCAATATTCATAGASTAGGTTCTAGGAATTTGTTTCGACAAACTCATCAGTGATGTTTGCCACTCTGAAATWAACTATGTCATATGCCACTTTGCTTTTACAGGAAAAATAAGGGAAAAAACTGCCCTTTTTATTAAATGATTGCTTTTGCTTTGTGACAATAATGCATACAAGTACAAATTTAAGATTTCATGGAAATTTTTTTCCTTTTATTAAAACTGTTAAAAAATATTGTAATTCTAGCACAAAGCCACAACTCCCAGTATTCRTTGTTCTTTCTCACAAATCAACTGATCTATTTCTTCAATGTTTCTTACAAGAACTCTTTTTCTRTGCCTAAAGCTTCTCCAAATAATTCAGATTCCAATGTCATATGAAGTCAATAWACAACTGTTCAGTCATTAGAGTACTTGTGTATATGCAGCCAAAATCAGAGTTCTTCAGCCATAATAAAGTATTTCTTTATCACAAGGGGTCATGAGGTTCTCCTTTATTTATGTAATCAAAATATTCCTGAGAGATATGAATAGCTTCTAGAATAACTGGGTCTTATGAAGAAAAATGAATTGAAAATAGTACGAATAAAGTCCACACACTATGCAACTAGTAATCACAAATTACCAGGAAGAACAGGATTTCCTGCAATCATCTTCAAACCTATTTGAATTCACAATCAAATTTATGGTAGCAAAAAGCAAGATCACCAAGGGGTGGAAATACCCAAGCTGAAGAATGCAGAAAGGCAATTAATAACAGTTTGAATTTTGACATATTAATTATTTTGTTAGTAGAGTTTTTGCTGTTGTGTTATTTTTCCCAATTTTTTAAAAATATTTAAGTTTAAAACCTTTGCCTTACAAGTATATTATCAATTTAATTGATAATTACAGCATGATGGCTAACATGAGAATTTTTTCTTTGCTGCAGATATATAATACAAGTGCWACATTTGTAAGAATGTTTCCTTCTGGAACTGAGAGATCTCAACAGACTGATGGGACTTCTTTTGCCTTCTTTTCTTAAAGGAAAAAAAAAGAACAAATATTAAAGGAAAAATATTTTTAAGAGACCACACCTCAGTCAGAGTCCATCTTTTTTCTTCATTCATGGTCACCAATTGGACAGGCAAGAGCAGGAGAAAATTGAGGGTTTCCTAATTTTTGGAAGCACAGTCAAAATGGGATAATATTGTTTGTTAATTTAGTGATGCTGTTATGGGTATTTGCCAAAATATTTCACATTTGTCAAATCCATTTTGAATTCATATTTTGGTAATTGTAGGGAGGATGAAAAGAGTGGGGTTTTTTTTATCTTCTTCAGTTTATTAATCTTATTTTTCATATAGCATCRTTTTTACATTTCCATTTCTGTAGCACAGTTTTTTCAGTTCTTTTTTCATTGTATCAAAACCCTCAGATCCTTAATAACTCATAACCATTGTCCCATAATACTAGTAAATTTTACATGAGAAAATGAGCTTTGTCCCAGTAGTAGAACACTTAAGAACAAGTTGTATTAACTTCRCTGAAAAAAACAAAAGCCAAACAGGTCTCATGATCCAGTGGTAGAAAAAGAATCTGAAGGCTTTTTCTTTTTCTTACTCAGGGTTAAACTTTACTTTTGAACTGTTACCTGTGTTAAATTATTGTTTCCCGTTATTGGAAAGGCATGCTTCACTGCTGCACATTCTTGTTTTTTCAAATAGTTTTTAATTAGTTCATGCAAATGGAAAAAGTTTTAATAGAGGACTGAAAAAACAGTAAAAAAAAGGGAACAGAGAATCAGAAAAATAAAACATACAACATTTGTGATATTTGTGACAATCAMCTAGAAGATAGATTCTCTTTAAAACTGATGATTTAAGTTTTGTTGAGTGGATGTAAATTCTGATCTCTCCACAAATGCTTTACCTTCAGAGACAAGCATCAAGAGCAATTGCTTTGTTGTCTTCTGRAAAGCTAAGTCCACCATGTACATTCAGAGTGTTAATCAAAGCAATTCATGTACTAAGGCGAGCTATCACAGATCAGCTACTATAAATAGCATCACAAATTATATGTGTATTTTGACACCAGTTGCTCATGAGTAAAGTACCCCATTGCTCAAATTAAGTCTGAGAAGGCTGAGCTTCCAGACCTTTAAGGCTACAAGTTATTCTAGATTAAAGACAATGAATAAATCTACATTAGGACTGCTGTGACAAAAGGGGAGGGGCTGTGGTTCAGTCTGCTATGAGGCACTCTACTGCTAGCCGTGTATATGCACGCTGTGTTACTACTGCCGGAGAAATCAATGCCAGTGTCTGGGTGCATATTGCTGTGTGACCTTGTGTCCACCCTGGGTTGCACATATTGCTCCTGCACAYGACCTCAGTTACAGTATTTTCACACTCTTTTTGCACTCAAATGAATATTATGACTTCACATTTACATAGAATTTATTTTTCACTGAAATCAACCCTTCCTGTACACTAAATGTAGGCAGACACAGATGGAGGTCCTTGTCCTCCATCAGGAACAAAATTGGGTAAAATTTCCAGGARGCCGCCATAGATGGATAAGGACCTATTGAGCCAACTCAGAGTGAAAAAAGTAGCTTTCATGAGGTGGAAACAAGGGCAGGTGGTAAATATATAAAAACATATATTATATATTTATTATATAGTCATGTATAATAAAAATATGCTTCCATTGAAGGCTGTTAAAAGGATAAACAATTGACTCTGAAGTAACAGTTCAGAGAATGTTATTCCCTGCCATTGGGAATGACTTTCAAAAAGAGAATGAACACACTATTCCCTTTCTTATTTCTTTGTTGTTGTTTTTTTTTTTCCATATATCAGAGCAGGCAATAATGATATCTATGAATCTCTCTATATGAGTTTTATTGGTTTGCTGTTTGTGGCAATATAATCCATATTTAATTCAAAAATTAACAGCTTGCACGTGTGCTATTACCAAAGCTTAATATGACTTGATGTTGCTTACTTGAAAATATATCCACAATTGTGTTGCTATTGTGTTAAAAATGAGAAATAGAAAAACTTCCTTTCTAGACAAGTTATTTTTAATACTCATATAGGATTTTATAGGTCATCAAAATTCACTGGCAAAAAAATTTCATAAATTGCATTCTACTTAACAAAGCAGTAGGAAAAAAATCCAGTATACTTTGTGATGTATTGAAGCAGCCAGTATTTTAGCAGTTTTTTGGAGGGCTACAAGAAGATATTTTCAGAAAGGAGCTATTTTATACATCTGAACAGGTAAAAGGAAAATTTGAAGTATTAGTATCTTCCTGAAGAGAAGAGTGTGTCAATAATCTTAAAAAGATAGGTTAAAACCAATGAAAGGTGAAAACTCACAATTAAATTTACCCTAAGGAGTTATATTTGCTAAAGTCAATTAGAGCAATATTAAAGCAGAGAAAAATATGGGACCAAGGAGAAATTAAGTAGTGGTGAAGTTGGATGATTAAGGCTATTATTTAAGTTTGGGGAAGCCAAAACAAATGTGAAAATAGTATTTGAGGTCAAAACATGATTAACAGTAGAAAGTTGAGATGGGATGAAGAAAGGAGGTTAAAAGGAATGGAAGTAAAGTAGGTGTGATCCAAGGGAGATATAAAGAGATAGAGTGTGAGTTTTTAAAATAAGTCTCAGTGCAGATTTATAGCTCTATTATTGTGGGTGGGAATGAGAAACAAAGGGAAGAAGGATCGAAGGAGAAATTAAAAGCTGTAAGGGAAAAAAAAAAGTGAAATTGTTTGCAATATAAGAAATAGGACTTTTCTGTTTAAACATTAACTGGTTTTTTGTTTCTTTTGTGCGTTTGTTTGGTTTTGTTGTGGTTTTGTGGGTGTTTTTGGTTTGATTAAAGACTTTTGAGCATTTATTTTGCTTCAGTKTTTTTGGGTGTTTTGCTGTTTCTTCCCAAGTGTATTCATTTTCTTCTGTTCCTTTTTTTTTACAATAATTTTTTGGAACCGGGGGACTAGCTTCTCATTCAGGGAGCATCTTGTTCTTTCTTCATGAGTAACAATGATTTTTGTTTCTTCTATCCTTGTTTTTTTTTCAAATTCTTCTCACTCTTTGCGGCATAAGCCAACACAATATTCCCTTATTCTTTGCCAGTCTCATCAATGATGCAATTATATGCTATGAACACAGCTCCAAAATGAGATTTTTTAGGAAAACTTGCCAGCATAGAGAACATAAACTATTCAGCTCAACAGCAATTGGGCCCAAATGCAATAGATCCATACATAAATTATGGCTATTGTTTGTTTGCTTTTCACTTTCTTGGCAACAGCATATTGATTAACAAACAGTGACTAGCAAGAGATTATAAAAAATTTAAGGAACACAGCATAGCCTATTTTTCATCTCAAACCCCATTTAAACTAATTTATATGTGGCTTTATTAAAGTATAATAATTTTAAAGATTTAATATTTAGTAGTTGCTAAGTATTCGTTCTAATTTCCTGGTGAAGAAAAAAAACAACATAGTAAAGTTATTCTCTCAATTCAACAACCTACTAGAAGGAAATGGGAAACTGTTTTGTTTGCTTTTCTTTTTCCTCAGGTACCTACTGTTCCTGATTATAATATTTTCAATGAATGAAGAAAATTGTACGTACAATTTATTTTCGGCTGTTACTGAAATATAATTTTAGTGCTCTTTCCAGTATATAGTTGTGTACCTGTATGATTCACATTTTTAAATGGTCTTGTTTGTATATTTCATTCWCCTGTTGGTCTATTAAATGTTTGCAGACTACATTCACAATAGAATTTAAATGTAATTATGCTCTGCAAAGAAGGATGTGAAACTAAGATTTTTATCCATTTCAGACTGCTAAAGTAATAGAAAAACGAAGAAAGAAAATAATGAGAACACTCTATATGTATTTAGAGACAGAAAACATACATTCACTTCTAAAAAACWTAAAACACACTGAAACTCCTWTTGGTAACTTTCTAAAAGAAAAGASAAGGTGGAAAAGACAGGCATTGATATTCAAAGTTTAAAAAAAGGAAAGTGTGGCATGGTGCTCTTCCAATCAGACAGTCTGAGTTTACTTTCAGTAGAAATCAGTAACTAGGTAAAAAAGGAGCTCTTAGTTTCCTGAGCCTTGTTCTGCTAGGGAATGAGGATATGGCTGGTCTGTATAACATACTCTAGGAACCAAGAAGTTTTCTCAGACTGATTAATACAGATACAGACAAAAAGATGAGATACTCCAAATCAGCTGACTCTAAAAAAAATAATTTATAGATCAAACAGGAGCCTGAAATTCTATGAAGAGTGACTTGACAACAGATTTTTAATTTGTACATGCTTTACTTAACCTAGAATTTCAACATTTTTCTGTCTGTATTCATAAGGACATGGATTCCCCCCATTTAACTTTGGATAGCTCAGTGGGATTTAAGATGAGAGCCTAAATTTTTTAATTATCTTTAAAATTTCCTCTACAAGTCATGAGGAGGGCCAAGCCCTTTTCATGTAGAGAGCGCATTTCCCGCTGGTAGACTCTCTATTCTGGAATGGACTCGCTAAAACTGGTGAGTGCAGCTGCCTGTGCAGCTTTGTGAAAGAAACAAACATGCTTGTGAATGTATGTAAACAACATTTGTCTGAAGGTTAGTGACTTCAGCAGCTTGAAAGCGCCATGAAGAATTAAACAATTTTGCCYGCAAAGTAGTATCCAAAAACAATGTGAAGAAGTGACCAGCAATGGCAGACGAAAGAGATAATGTTTGATTAAATCATCAATGGTCAAATAGGGGTCATTCAATAGGCTGGCCCAAGCAACACCCAGGCAAGAGAGTGGTTTTATAAATGCAATGAAATAAAGCAAACTTTGAGGGAAACGTGCATTGATATCAGAATAAGCAGTAAAACACTCTACTAGCTTGTAGAAGCAGAGAAGAATCAATGCAGGGAGGATGATAGTCTTGCCCATTTCAGTGAAACAGGGACACAACATACTGTGATTTGGATGAGTTCTCATCAATGACCTGAAAAACYTGGGTGCCCTCCGCCACCTCATGTTGAGGTATGGGTACAGGAGCAAGATTTCTCTGCGGTAGCTGTGATGAGGTCATTGGAGTACTTGTTAGGTACATTTTCTCTCACTGAGGACGAATATCAGAAATACTGATGTCATCGGAACCACATCCTGAGTTGGCTAAYACCATATAGAATAGAGCCTTGAAGAAGTGAACTTTTGACTTTCAGTTTTACAAAGGACTACATGACATTTAAAGAARCCATAGTAAATAAGAGTAGTACTTAACATGATAGAGATGTCCTCTGTTCTCCAAGAAAGGCATTAAACCAAGGTAATGAGAATGCCAACTAGCTTAATGGTTCTTGCAATCATCTGCTGCCAAGAATAGAGCACCCRGCATACCATGTCGACTGTAATTTCTTGTGAAGTTGTCCTTAATAGTTGGTGGATTACTTAATTTTCTTCTCTCCTGAAATGTATAATTATTTTGGTCATGTGAATTCTTYACTATTCATGAAAGAAATGCAGGAAATTTGCCATCAATATTTGAAGAAAGTAAGAAAATAAGGAGTTACTAAAAATGAATAGAAAAAAAAAGATGAAATAATCAAATGTAGTATTCTTTTAGGAACAGTTTTTGCTATTTGAGTACATTTTAGTGTAGGCTGATCCTTGAGTGTTTTTTTCCTTACGCGTTTAAAAAGCACAGAAATAAAATAACTGCTAGTTTTTGTGGCTTTGGTGTAGGTGTTTGGTTTTTTGCTGGGATTGGTTTTCTAATATTAATTAACAATCATTTGAGTTTATCTACAAGGAACAGATTATTTTGTTTATTATACCTTCCAATCACACTTAATAACAGCGAAATGCATGAATACTTGGGTTTTTTTCCAATTTTAAACATATGTGCAACGTATCACAGAAATTAAGGAGATAGTTAAACGTGACTTGAAGAAGCAGATGCTGAACATGAGTTTAATGAAATGGTTTCAAGTTGGTGCTCCCATGAACATTTATTATTTATACAAGAAAGAACATTTTTGCCAAGGGAAATTGAGAAATGTGCGCTAGCTCAAAATAGCTAATAGAGAATATGATTTCCAATAACTTCTAAATTGCTATATCTAGCTTTTTCTACGTGTGATTTTCAGTTTTCTTCTGCTAGTGGATTTTCTATCTCATCTTCCTAATTACACCTGAATTCATTTCCTTGCCCATCACATTGGGCTACAAATCTGCTGCAGTAACTAAGCTCTCTTAAATTACTACCTCCTTTAACTTTGACTTTCCAGTAAGTTACTCCCTAAGGTCACAAGTTAGAAGTATTGGAACATTTATTCCTAGGGAAGAGGAGTGAAATTAAATGGAGTTTGCCAGTCAGGAGACAGTTTGTATTGTATTGCAAGTCCCCAGAGGTCAGCCACAATTTTGCCCATTCCAGATCGTAAATTGTTGTGCAGTATTCAATATGTTGAGTTTATTTCAGAAGAGAGATTGAAGAGGACATGCCTACCAAGAGAATTCCTTCTGATTGCATCATAGATGTCTAAGTTCCTGTTATGAATTTTTAAAAGACATTAATTTAAAGATTAATATTTATGAATAGGCAAAATATGTGATAGTATTCATTAGGAATAAAATCTTACAGGAGAAAAAATATACAATAATAATTTTATATTCAGAGATTTTTTTCAGTCCAAGTGGGTTAGAGACAATGGACAGCACCTTGAAAGATAGCCCAGGAAGGGAAGACAATTCTGTTATTCATTTAGTAAACACTATTTTGCTATCATGATAATCAAAGAACAGTTGACAACTGTGTATAATGCTTTCAAAATGATTATTTTTAAAATCAAATTTCAGAAATAAAGTTTATATCACTATTAGAAACTGATGATTTGCTTGGTCCATCCACAAGCAAATTTGTTWAATCTAATGTTGTTTTCAAAGCATTATTTAAAAGCAAATTTAAAATAATAGAAAGATTAAAAAAACCAAAACATTTAAATCTTGCCTTTGTTRTTCATAGGTATATTTGGAAGTATTAAGGACATTTCTGGTACAGCTTTTGGTACATTATGTTTCCTCCTCTTCCTGTGCAGCTTTGTGAAAGAATCAAATATTCTTTGAGATTCCYGTGTTACCCAGTGATCCAGAGTCCAATTCCTCAGCAAAAAGATACTGGTACTTTCYATTTAATGTGTCCAGACTGTGTTTTACTTTTATGTGAATGAAACTATAGTTATTTCCGGTGACTTTTACTTGAATGACAATGTATTTTCTGCAAAGCTGGGAAAATAATTACCTATCTGTGCTTTTCTTTTCCTGAGTTCCAGATTTCTTGGATTTTTTTAATCCCATACATATTTAGAACTTGGTTTCTTTTGCATTGTTTTTGGAAAAAAAATACATTAAAACCTTTAAATTTATACATACTTTATTTGATCTCAGCCCTAACATAGCTTAGTATTAAGTAAAAAATTGTTCCTGATGGTTCTTCAATAATTTCCATGAAGTTAATTTAACATTTGCAAAGTACTTAAAATAATTGAAATTTTCATTACTTTTTTTCTTCTTTTTTTCCCTAGAAGTTGAATTAAAAGCCACATTTGATTTCTTCTTGTGCCCTGGTTGACATGCTTGGAATCCAAAGAAGTTGTAGGGCAAAACACTTACTTACCTCAGGAGCTCCCCTTTCAAGTCAATTGACTAGAAATTTGGAAGTTTACTTTGAAAAGTCTGCTACTTTATGAGAAGGCAAACGGATCTGTTTAAAGGTTCTTCTTTTGACTCTTGAAATTCATTGAAATACTTGTATGAGCAGGGTCTTAGAGGTATCCATATCTAATAATTGAAATGCAAAGCAAAAAGCCAAGAMTTCTTTGCATTGCTAAATCTCTAATTTCCAGTTAAATTAATGGCTTACACTATTTTATGTCTTCAATAATATTAACACCTTCTTATAAGGAGAAGACTGTTTAAAAACCAATCATCTATAACTGCAGTTGAAAGAGTGGTGACAAATCAATGGGAATCAGTGGACTAGCATAAAATAAAAAATAATTTTTTRCAAGGGGACTTGCCGAGCAAAGAGATCCATGCTAAGTGTTCCTGAAAAAATATCTCTCTATTGTTGACAGCTGTTCTGGTGCATAAGCTTTTACAGTAATATTTTTGGCTATGAATATACATCAAAAATTTTTGCAACATTTTAAAATATAATTCCAGTTTCTTTAGAATTCTCTGTTTCAGAAATATATATTTTCCCTAYAATCAACATAGACATCAAGAATAGACACTAAGAGCAGATAATGGCTCAGTTAATACTCTAATTACATCTTTTTGATGAGGCACATAAAATGAGTGGGGAAAAAAMCTCAATACTTTGCACTTTTTTGCACCAGAGTACTTAACAATACACAAAGCATTTAAAATATGAAAGATACTTTTCTTTACAGCTGCAATCTGAAGTTTAGTATGACCATTCAGAGTGAACACAGAACTTGCTTAAACATCACTCTCCTGCATCCTAAATCTATATTTCGAACCATAATGGAAAATTCTGACATTTTTTCACYTTGTACCAGATGGTTGTTTAGCCTGGATAAAAGGAGGTTCAGGGGGGACCTTATCACTCTCAACTAATAAAGAAGTAGTAGTTAGGTGGGGGTAGGTCTCTTCTCCCAAGTAAAAAGAAATAGAACAAGAGGAAAGGGCCTCAAGKTGCACCAGGGAATGATTAGATTGGATATTAGGAAAACTTTCTTCCACTAAAAGGCTAGTTAGGCATTCAGGCTGCCCAAGGAAGTGGCGGAGCGCCATACCTGAAAGTATTTAAAAGAGATGTGGATATGGTGCATGGATGTGGTTTAGGAGTGAGTGTTGGCAGTGTTAGGTTAATGACTTGACTTAATTATCATAAGGATGTCGCAGTCATATTTTTGTGATAATCCTTTTCTCTAGGATTTTTTCTTCTGAGAAACTGAGGCCTCAGAAACAAAATGTAAACAATGATTATCTGCTGCTGTGGAATGCAACAGGTGGATCTGTGATTTGGCCATCTTGAACGTTTACAATTAATGGCCAATCAAGACCGAGCTATCTCGGACAGAGTCCGAAAYGGCTGCCTTTGTTATCATTCTTTTCTTTTCTATTYTTAGCTTAGCCTTCTGAGGAAACCTTTCCTTGCTATTTCTTTTTAGTATAGTTMTAATGTAATAAATATATATATTAAAATAATAAATCAAGCCTTCTGAAATATGGAGTCAGATCTAGGTCTCTTCCCTCATCCAAGAACCCCAGTGACYACTGTCACATAAGGATCTTTTCCAACCTCAATATTCTGTAATAAAACTATCCAGACACAGTAACCATACCTTTTTGATTGGGATGTTAAATCAGTTTTGCAGAAACACGTGGAAGAGGCTGGGTACACCTTTGGGAATTGGCTGTGAAGCAGGGAATTTTTTTCCCACAGCTTTGTGAGACCAGACACCAAATTAATCACCTCTCTTACGTAATCCCATTTAGTTACAGACATCTTCCTTATACTAAGGGCATCATTTTGTATAACTGGCGACTGTCCAGGAAAAAGAAAAAAAAAAATCAGGAGATGTTTACTATTGGTGTACTAACACCCTTGGCTTAATTTGCTAGYCAGGGGGAGGAGGAGAAAGAGACCTCCAAGTCAAATTCACTCAGTATTTAATTTCCATTGTCCTTTAAAAACAACATCCAAACCAACACCAGAATTGCTCAGGTGTGGCAAAATCTTATGGTGTGCCAGGGGATGGAGTGGGACAGGAGGATCATTAAGCACAAATCCGGTTAGTTATCTACTAAAATGATAAGAAAAACCCCCACCAATAATCTCTCTTACCTATTGTGCTGAGGCAACTGATTGCCCACACAATCACATTGTACAAACATTCATCTGGTGGTTCTGAAGAGCYATCCGATGAAATACAACTAATCCTACATTGAAGAAAACTAGAGTTGCGTGAGTTAGCATGTCTCAAGTTCCCAGTTAAATCACAGAGGATAAATTTTTGATGTGTAAAACCTTCTTTACCTTAGGTGGAAAATATTCCTTAGAAATTCAGGCTACTTTGTTGGGTTACATACTTTAGTGCACCAGCAGTTTTACTGCCACCTCCAAGCCAGGTAGCCTTGRAACAGTATCAGTTACCCAGGGAGAATCACTCAATTAAAGTATTGTTGAAGATTGGTATTATCTGCCACATCACTCTCTCCATAACAGTCCTATTTGAMCCATTTAAAAGACAGGTGGTGGCTGATGCGTGATAGTAGATTACCACCTAATAAATAGAGWAGCCTCCCACCTGGCTGCACTTGTCCTAAATGTATTAACACTATTCAAATGTATTGAGAGAGAAGCAGCAACTTGGCATGCTTATATGTGGCATACAGCTTATGCTTTCTTTAGCATATCCAGTACTGCAGAATCCCAGGAACAATTTGACATTTCTTGGGAAGGACATCAAMATAGTTTCATTGTCCTGACTCAGGGCCTCTTGCATAGCCCTACCTATCTGCCAAAGGCTAGTGGCACAACATCTGGAGAATAATAACATCTCTCCAGATTGAAAATTTTTCCATTAGATGAATTTCATTATAATTACTGGGCGCGCTGAGTAGGAAGTCAGAGAAATTCTTAGCAACATTTTAGACACCAGGAAAAACATAGATGGGTGATCAATCTCAAAAGATTATTGGATATTGTCTCAAATGGTAATACGAGGGCCCACTACAGAAATTACATCAGAAAYTCCTGACACATTGTCTGAAGCGGCTAAACAAACTATCTTATTTATGCCTGAATACAAAAAAAMCCAAAACAAAACAAAAAACCCAACAAACAAACAAACAAAAAAAACCTCACAAAAAAAGCCCACAAAAAAAMCCCCAAAATCWAAACAAAAAAACCCCAAACTTTGTTGGAATTGTGGATTATGGGACATAATTTCTCCCCACGTCACACRGCTCTTATGACTGTAGTATCATATATGCGGGGAAAGGGCCCAACTAAAATTGTGGGAAAAGTAAAAAAATCATCTTTTGTACAAGCCAAACAGGCTGCCTTACATGCTGTAGGGTCCATATTTGCAAATAAACTTTTTGAATTTTAAGCTCTGTATATGATAATCCTGGGCCTAGYGGTAGGCCCAGGTACCTAGTGAGGGAAGGGAATGCAATCCTTGATGGGCTGCAGTCTCAACTCCACTCTACACTGGCTCAAAATTACAACCCTTTTTAAATACTGCTTTTAGCTGCATATTGAATATTGTCAGAAGCTGAAGAGATGACAAGGCATTGCTCTGTCAGACTACCTGTCCTGCCAGGGTGTCCAATGACACCAACTGTAAGGATGGAAAAATGCAGGTGGTATGGAGTGGAAATTATGTACCTCCACACATCCTAAGCCAAATGTACTGGTTTGGTTGGGKCATATCCTTAATTGTCTTCATAGTAACTTGCATGCTGCTAAGTTCTGGATTTGTCCTGAAAGGAGCRTGATAAGCCAAGGATATTTTGTTTGGGGCTGAACAGTGCTTACAGAGTCAAGGTCTTCTTTGCTTCTCACACTGCTCTGCTAGCAAGTGGCTGAGAAGAAGCTGGAAGAGGATGCAGCCATGTCAGCTGAGATGATCAGGGATCTTGGGGACAACATTGAGAGAAAGGGCAAAGTGATGCACAGGCACTGACAAGWGATTAAAAAGTAGTGGGAGGAGCCAAGCTGAGCGAAGAAGGAGCAGGAGGAGGTGAKCCAGATGCAAGATCCAGGATTCCCCTGGAGCCCCCTTCAGGAGACTATGGTGGACCAGCTATTTCCCTGCAGCCTGTGGAGAGAACCACACTGGAGCAGATATCTACAGTGTAGCCTGTGGAAAGGACCATACTGGTGCAAGTGGATATGCCCCAAAGAACTGTCCAGGACTCCACCCAGGAGCAGTTTATTCCTGAAGGGCTTCAGCTCATGAGGAAAATCATGAAGAATGGAAAAACRTGAGAAAAAGAAGCAGAGAGGAACTATTGACAGCACCATTTGTCATTCCCCTTGCGAGGGTCAGATGGAAGCAGACAAGTGGAAATGAAGGAATAAAGTTGAACTTGGAAAAACACAGGAACAGGAGTATGGTGGTTTAGGTTTGGCTTTGTTTCTCAGTATTCAAATCTGTTTTAATTGGTAATAAATTAAATTAACCTTCGCTGCCAAATTGAGTCTGTGCTGCCTGTGGCAGCGATTGACAAGTGATCTCCTTGTCTTTGTCTCTATCCAAAAGCTTTTTCATCTCATTTTCTTCCCTTGTCCCGTTGAGCGGCAGGAATGAGAGACTGACGGGGTGGGCATCTGGAAGCTGCCAAGGTGTCTTGGTTTGAAAAGACAGGTGTCTGCTAAGGAGGGCAGGAGCCTCTCTTGAAACAGAAAATATAAACCCCCTCCCTCTCAATTATTATAATTTTGAAATTAAGGGGCTCTCAGGCAAAGATATGAGAGTAGGAATAACTGTTCTTTATTAGGAAAATAAAAGTAAAAATGCTGTAATACAAAACAATACTGGCAGAGTCAGAATGCAACCTCATACCCTGTGGGTTAGGATGTTGGTAGCAGTCCCATTAAATGGTGGCTGCAGTCCTCCTGGAGTGACAGGTATGGTTCTGTTTCAGCAGATCCTGTAGAAGGGTGTAGTCTTCCTCGGAAGGTCCAGTGGTGGTGTARATGGGCCTGGTCTTCCTCTGGGAATTCAGTGAGAGAAGGCTGACTGTGGTATTCCAAATCTTAGAGTATATCCAGTTAGGAATGCTTGGCTCATTCCCCTGGGCAGACCATCTCACAGTAGGATGCTGTAATTTTATCAGTCATGCAGTGAGACTCAATGGCCCATTAACAGAAGATATCTCCCCAGAAGGACGATGGGTCATGGAAGAGATAAATGAAACTGCCCSACCTGGTTCTAACAGAAGGCAATAGAATCCCCACACCCCCAACCACATCTTGCATTGCAACCTAAGACATAAAATCAGCGCATCACAAGCAAGTATACAGTCACAACTATATGCTTAGTGCATTGTCTTCTCCACCTAATATACTATACCCACCCATTTTGGAACTATAGCTTTATGAAGAAAAAGCTTTGGGAATGCGTTCTCCAAGGGACTATTCAAAGCTGAGCCCACAAAGCTGTGTAAACTGGACTCCAGTCAGTGACTGCTGATTAAAGAACTTGAAATGCCAAGACCTCTATGTCAGTGCCTTGAGAAGAGAAGGCTCCTGAAATAAGAGAAAGTGAATTAAATGCAAGACATTTTGAAAGCAAGCAAACCAAGGATATAATTATTAAATAGGATTATAAACATATTAAAATATTTATTAAATTAAATAATTATGAAATTAAATAGTTTTTCTTTCTATGTTAATTTCCTGTCAATTGTGTTCTAAAACATGCTTTGATATCTTTTCTCAAAAGAAACCAGTTTAATAAATATATGAAAATCTTCTAAATTGCATCATGTCTTGTATGTTGTTTCTTCTTGTGGTTCCATATTTCAAAAAAGTTTTGTAACTTCTTCATTATTACCTAAATATATTATGAATTCTATTTTTTATAATATCTGCTTTCATGTCGCTTATAACCTTGTGTCACACAAGTGAAGAAAAAACAAAATCTTCAAAATTCCTTCAAACTGGTACTTTAATTTTTAGTGAAAAGGAGTGAAGTTTTAAAAAAATCTGAATAACAGGTAAGGTAGGATGTGCTGTGTTCTATGCTAGAAAAGATGCCAGAAATTCTCCAGGAAATTATAATGCTTCAGTCACATCAATTTGCATTATTTTGAATATAGATTTGAGCTGTAACTTTCTAGCTCAAATTCCAGCAAAATCTGAATCACACATCACAGATTGAATTGTCATACTTCATTTCAAAACTTCAACTCTCAGCTGCCTTTCAAACATTTAGTCAGAGCAGTTTTCAGCATGACATGTAATTCAAGTGTAGGCAATAGTAAGAATTATCCTTGAATAATATCCTTGAGTGATAGATATTCTGAGTTTTTTTCCCTTGTGTAAAAATCCCTATGAAGACTACAACATTTGTCCCATTGTCTCCTTATTGGGGAAAAAAAGTAAATCCCCTAGTTCTCTTGTTTTTCCATTGGTGTAAACAGTGTGACATATTTGATTTCCACGCAAAACAAATTCTAAATTCTTGAAAGTGAATTGCAGTGCTATAAATTTTTACATCAGATTTCTTTTTATATGGTTCAAAATTTCCCAATTTTCCATTTTCGTCTGGGGCTATGTTTTAGAAATAACTATGAGATTTCAAGTGAAAGATTTTAGAGAACATAAGTTCATTTTTCTGCATTTGTGTGCTGCTCATTCATGTTTGCTGAGATGTAGTGTTGTAGGTGAATTATTGCTCAAATACTTGGCATTCTAAGTTTCACATTTTTATAATGTAGAGCTCATGCAAAACTCATACTTGTCTTACCTATTACCATTTCCTCCTTTCATGCTATATTTTTAAACATAATGAATAGCTCTACCATCACATTTTTATTTATTGTATTTTTTGTTTTGCCCTTTTGTTTTGCTCTCATCTTAATTACCTCCTGATAATAAGGAGCATAATAAAAGAAACATTTTTTTCTAGTATTTTGAGAATTATAAAGTGAAAGCAAAAAAATCTGCTGAGGAAAAAGGAAAGAGTTGATTTCTTTATTTGCATATAGATCAGAATGCCTTCCTTCCTTCCTTCCTTCCTTCCTTCCTTCCTTCCTTCCTTCCTTCNTCCTTCCTTCCTTCCTTCCTTCCTTCCTTCCTTCCTTCCTTCCTTCCTTCCTTCCTTCCTTCCTTCCTTCCTTCCTTCCTTCCTTCCTTCCTTCCTTCCTTCCTTCCTTCCTTCTCTCTCTCTGCGTTTTTTTTTCTTTTTTCTTGAAGAGCTGACCAAGCTGAATTGGAGACCAATTTTACAACTCCTTGGACCTTTGATAAATGCAGCCTGTGTACATCCATAATTCTGGTAAATATATGGAATTATTAAAATAATAAATGTGAGACTAATATTCTGATAAATTGAAAGATACTGCTTGTATAATGAAAAATTATGGTTTAGCCTATAAATAAAAGTAGCTTGTTTGTCTCAGCTGTTTTCTTTTTGGAAGCAGGCCTTGATAATAGTGGTACACTACATAAATCTTATATATTTTAGCACAACTGTCTCTTGTACACTGAATTATTTTCTGAGGAAATGCTGGCCTGTCTAGGTAATTTTAAAAGTGCATTAATTGAACAGTACCTGAAATKTCATATTTCTTCCTATTCAGGAGCTTGTCTACGGACTACAAGTTATTCTGGTACTATAAAATCCATTGCCACTTGAAATGCCTAATTTTATAAAAAGCAATTAAAAATTAAAGAGAATTATGTAAAAATCAGAAAGAAGTTATTTAAGATTTTCAACTTAGTCCAATTTGCCATCTATCTTGTACGTCTTTTCAATCTTGTTAATATTTCAACAAAGGAATTCCTAAAAGACTTAATATGAACTAAAATATAACTTTCCCTGCAACAGAGAATGAGAAAAGACATCTGAAACCTATTTCTATAAAATAATCTGAGAGATTAAAAAAGCAGTGGTTCATATTTTAGCAACATACTTTATGCTTAATATCATACCATATGCTTAACATAACTTATGCTTAATTATTTGGAGAATGTTAAGATTTAAAACATTTACAATTGTATTTGAAACTAATAACTCGAATTATGAGATAAGCCAAGAATATTGAAATAAAAAAATTAGTCTCAATCTATAACCATGTGCCTCAAACATAGTGAAAGTATATGTATATGTTGGATGTTTTATACAGATCTTCATATCTGTATATTAGAATTTAGGCCAGTGTAATCCTGTTTCCTGCATTTTTTCTTTGTTATTTTCCAAAGCAACAATCAAGTGAGAAAAAGCCACTTTTGCTGAGATATTCTTCCATTTCTGAATATGTCATCCTAGTGAAAGAAAAACAACTAGTACTACTGATAAAGGAAAATGGAGAAAGCTGTCATTTACTGAGCAATCAGAGTACACTGCCTTCTTCTCCACAGAACAGTACCCAGTTATTAACTTTCTTCATCTCTTCCACAAAATTTCAGTACAACTTTCACTGGTTCTTTCCATTTTCACACCTCACTAAGGGATTTTAATAGCATCATACTTTGTCTTTACAAACATCTGCATCCACTTACACTGCTCATTATATAGGTTTATTCTGATATAGCTTAAACCGTAATTTCCTGCTACTGTTCACTTGGTTTTTAACTTTTTTGCCCCTGTGCATTACCTGTAACATCAGAAAAAGAGAAGATATGAGAAAGGAGAAACAAGAATAACCAGAAGGAATAAGTGTGTTCCAAAAGGAATTTCATGAAGTTCAACGAGAAGAAATGCAAAGTCATACAGGTGAGAACAATGTCAGCTACCAATATATGCTAGGGGCCATCCAAAGGGATATGGTGATCCTGGTGGGCACAAAGTTCCACCTGAGCCAGCACTATGCTCTTGCCAGGAGGAAGGCTAAAGGTACTCTTGGCTACTTTAGAAAAGTACTGCCTGCTGTTGGAGGTCGTGTGTTCCTTATTTTTTTTATTCAGCATTGGTGAGGCCACACCTGGAGTATTGTGTGAGCCCAGCTCTTCTGGGCTCCTCAGCACAAAAGAGACATGCACTTAGCTGGAACAGTCCAACAAAAGATGGCAAGGATGATTAAGGGACTGAAGTACTTCACATATGAGGGAAGTCTGAGAGAGCTTGGACTGTTCAACCTAGAGAAATGAACACTGACAAGGAATCTTATGAATGTGTATAAATACCTGAAGGAAGGATGCAGAGAAGATGYGTCCAGACTCTTTTCAGTGGTCCCAAGTGACATGATCAGAGGCAATGGGCACAAGCTGAAACACAGGAGGTTCCATGCGAACATCAGTAAACAAGTTTTAATACTTTGAGGATGACTGAATGTTGGCACAGGCTACCCAAGAAACTGTGAGAAATCTGTGGAAACATTCAAAACCCATATGGACATGGTCCTGGGCAACTGATTCTAGATGCCCCTGCTTGAGCAGGATGGGTAATAGGCTCTTCACTACTCAGGAGAGTTTTGAAAGCCAAAAGGTAGTTAGCATATGACTGCTTACCACAAACCACAGAGGCTGAAGTAAATTCTGTGCTTAGAGAGGTATTATGCTCTAAATGTTCAGGGCCTAATAAATGCCCTGCCTTATAAAGGCAGTGGAAACTTTGCTTTAGACTTCATTAATACAAGTGCTTGGTAAAGAGCAGGATCATTAAGCTGCAACAATCATGAAGACTAATAAAAATACAGGCTATCCTTTACTCCCAGTTCTATACTGTTCTTGATCTCAAGAGACCCTCTACACTCTTACAGAAATACTTGAGCCAGTAACAATGAATTGCAGCAAAACCCAGTTTGCAGTCTGCTCGTTAAAAGTAGCTAAGAAAAACAATCTGATTAATCAAAATCATGTGCTATATTTCAGACTATTTTCCAGATTATAACCGTACAGAAATATCAGGCTTAAAGGAAAAAAGGAATAAAGAAAGGAAATAAATCCATAGTTTTATTTTGTCTTAAAAAACTCTATGTATAAAAAGGCAATGTGATAGAAAGGCAGGTAAATCTCTTATAGTCTTGAATGTGAGGTACCATATGTTGTACTATGTACTTCACAGCTATTTCACATGTAAAAGAATGACTTGTTTAGCTTCATGCCATTGTGTTTCACAGCAGTTTTTAAAGGCCTTAAAAATTAATTCTGATGAGATAGAAACAGACAATCTCATTAGTACTGAAAAGAGACTGTAGAAACAATTACTTGTACATTCCAAACTGATACTGGGCACACATTCACATGCACCAGTTTTGCAAAAAAATAATATATATGTATATCTGCTAAACATAGATGCAAAATATTGTTCTAAATGTATTAATTTGCACAGTTTTATCTGCTTTTCACATCATTATAATGTAAAAAACTGGAGTTGAGCAGAGAAATAATAGTTGTCTAATCCTAAAATATTCTATAGTGTTTGTCTTATTGACTAGCAGAATATTTAATTCCCATACAGCATTGGTTGATGCATATGCCTTTGTTATTACCTTCTTAACTTCCTTGGGTCAAAGAGTCTCTCCATCTTGCATAATCAAACAGAACAGAAATGCAGATGCAACAATATTGCTGACATTATTAGAAAAAAATACTTCATGCTTAAGCTAAATGAGTATTATTTAACGGAATAAAGAAAATATGCATGTTGTCAATAATACAGTCACATTAGTTTAGAGCAATATAATAAAAATGATACATAGGGAATCATAATAATTATCCTTCCATAGGAAAAACAATATTAGAAAAGGGGAAAGATTTATCAGGTCACCTAGTAAGTTTCTTCACAAAGTCATCTCACAAGTATTTTGTCCAGTTTCACTTCAACTGAATGCTGCAAAATTCCCCCACTTCTAGGGAATTTATTCTGTGGTTCAACAAAGTAATGGAACACAGTTTACTTGGAGGCTTTACCTTAATATTCACTTTTTTTCACTGCTCATTTTTATCCAATTTTCTTAATTATGCCTCTAGGATCTACTTTGAGATGGTTTTCTAAATGCATGTACTGCAGACATTTACAAACAACTTCATGTCCTTATCCTTCACTATGACCTCTTCCTTCTCCTTATTCCAGTCAAGTTTGCAATGCATTTATTTAAACTTGAATATTCAAACACATCCACAAGAAAAAAAAAATGGAGGGATGTCCACACGAAGGTCATAGTGAGGGCAATGAAAGCAAAGTACTTGCTGAAAGTATTTTCATTTCTAAAAATAWAACTCTAGCCAAATGGTCCAGAAATGCTGAATATTTTAATTGCGAGTGTTGGTTGTAGRAAACAATTCACTATTTTTTTCAATATATGAAAACAATTTACATAGCTCAAATTCTAGAGGCCAGTTCCTTGCTGTAGAATATTTACATGTAGAGCACCATTTGAGATGACCTAYGTTATCTTTCTGTCTGTTACTCCAAACATGCCCAAATCTCCTAGGAGTTATTTTTATCRACTAGTCATGGACCAAGATATTTAAGGTTTCTCATGGTATTAGGTTCTTATGTGTTTGATTGTAGGATTGAATTTAGTGACTGTAGACACAATTTGAAAATACTAAAATAAATCCAATTCCAGAATAACAAATACTGTTTAAAGTCACTGCTGTAGGAAMTGTTTCTGTAAGTGTTTAAACAGCAGCATAACACAAGACTAATATTAAATTCTAAAAAACAGCCTTTATTACCATGAATTTTTTATTATTTGTATTAAATGATGCTTTGATCAGTCCTGGATTTAATTTTCCTATTCACTGTAGAACTATAACTTTTCCATTGTTGCTTCTGAAGTGTTACTTCTGAATTATAATTTTGTAAATTTTAATTGATTTAATATATTATTTTGGCCTGGAGCATTTTATAATAATTCATGGTTTTTTAATAGCACAACAACTGTCTTTAAATCAAAGAAAAATAAATAATTTGTTTGAATTTTTAAATGCATGGGCTTAATCATTGGCCTTATAATTTTGTTTATTTACTTGTTTGTTTTTGTCTCAAATAACAAAGCAGATATGCTTAATCAGATGAACTTCTGAGTACTTAAAACATACAGGAAAATAATAGTTTATTGTGAGGAATATTTTACACAGGAGGTGCTGTTTGATGCATTGAGTGCCTTTATTTTGAAAAATGTAGATGCAGCTATCAGCCAAACAATGCAGTAAAAATAAAAATTTAGGGCATGGAAGTGATAGTTCTGTTCAAATGAATATATCTTGGCAAACATGAATAAAAACATTAAAAAACCCCATCCACCCAGAAAACCCTCCCTCAGAATAAAGCAAATAGGAATCTGAAGACAAAATGGTGCCAAAACCAAAACAAACCAAAAAACAAACAATAAAAAATACCAAAAGTACCCATGGACAGTAAAATTGCTGCAGTTTATTGCTCCCTTGCCCTTCTGGTAAAACAGACTTTTTTCCTGCAACTATTATTACTGGAAGTGAATCAGATTACAAATTAGTTTCCTTATTTGATCAGGGAACTTAATCTGGCATCTTTTGTAACTACTGCATTTGTGTGATGTCACATAAATAATAATTACACACAGCTTCTGCAAAAAAAATGCATCTCTATTTTTCTTTGCAGCGTAGCTTGACAGCTATTTCACTTGGAGTTAATTTTCTCAGATTCATAGCCAAGTCTCTTAGTATGAACATACCATATAAATTTTGCAATTTTATTTTACCACTCCACAGACTTAACACACATTTTGGAAGACTGGGATGAATCTGTGCCTTCACTTTCATATCCATTTTATTGAACTTTTGACTCTGCTGGTTTTACCATTGCTAAATTCCCTCAATCCATGGTCCACCTTGATTTTTGATCCCATAAGTAATTTGGTATCAGACCTTTAATTTCTGACATATCTGAAATTGATTGTGCTCCATTTGGTTGGTTGATAGCTATATTAATTGAAATGTATCTTTCATATTTGGAAATAGTCATAGATATTAAAAAAATTATTGCACTATAAATTCAGTTACATACATTGATTCTGGTGTTATAGAAATGGGCCTTATTTACTGGACATAAAACTATGAACAAAGCTAGCTATTGCTAGGTAAATAAAGATTTTTGTGAATTGGTATTATTGGCTCTTCAACAGCTTAAAAGTATTTTTTACTGTATGTTACGTTTTTTTTCTTGAAAGCCATTAAATCCATAATAAAAAAGCTTGACAGGAAAAAGAAGCCATTTTAGCTTCATTCATAATTTGGCTATTACAGTACCAGCGTTTTTTTTCCTACCCTCCAATTTGTATAATAATGGTTAGATTATTCCAGTGTTTTTCTCAACATTTAGCATCCAGCACAGTTCACTTCAGTTTTTCTTGCCTTGAGAATTCAGCTACAGAAATATTCTGTTGGCTGATTTGCTTGACAAATCCTTTTGGCTGAACTTTAGTATGCATGGGAAACAGCTGTTCAATTACTGACACTTAGTAAAAGAGAACCTGAGTAATCCACAAACCACTATACTATTTGCCTTTAGCCCTTTGCTGACAATGGTACTTGACTAAGCAGTGAAAATCTTTCTTCCCAAGATGATGCATCTCATAAACGAGCATATAAACAAAGACCGTGCATCCACTTCAAACGCATGAGAGGACATAAAAGATTATAGCAATATTATTTATACAACATTCAGCCACAGTTGCTAAAAAWATTTCCCACGATCTGCTTTGAATGTTCTATTTAACTATTCATATAAATTTTCAACATGCATATATAATATATACCATGACAAATGATAGTTTCTTGCTCACAAGATATATTTGCATATGCATGCTGAAAATTAGACCCCAATATTTTTCAATGCATATCCTTTCTGCTAAATCTTGTAATCATTACTCTAATGTTATCATGACTCAACACAAAAAAAATACTCATGGAAAATTCCCTAWGCTATCGTAAAAGTAAAAAGAAAAGGATCCAACTAATTTTTTTTTAATATTGCTTTACAGATTCATGAAAATGTTTTTCTTTCTTATTGATATTAMTACCTTTCTACATGAAGTAAGCAAAAATTATATTTTTATATCTTGTTTCAATTTCTTCACTTGGTGAGATGAGTTGACATATATATATATATGCATGCCTCCTAGAAGTGATAACCAATATACATAAGACTAGTGGAAAATAATTTTATATTTTTCACCTAGCCATAATCTTAAATTAATAATCTTTGTCCACTCGAAGAAATCCTAAAATATCCCCAAGGAAAAAGGCTTTTCTTTTTCCTAAGTGAACTGATTTTTCCTCCCGCCTCATCTCTGGTTACATTTTTGTTCTTGTCTTCAGTCGGAACTTCTGAGATGACCTTCCTCTCGAAAAAACACACCCCAAACAAGCAAAAAACCCTACAACTTCTTCTGCCCCCAAGATAAATATTACAGCTTATCTGCCAAGACAGAGGTATGTTTACCAAAACAGATATGAGATCTGAGCAGCCAATGCTATCTTTATTCAAATAATTAGTCTATTGGTCAGCAGGTCTCCAGATCACAAATTTGCCCTTGTTATTCAGGATGACATATTCCTTCCTTTTAAGTTCCTTATTATTATGTGGTTTTACACAAAGATGCAATTTGCTAGTATATTACACTACTTTCAGAATTTTTTTCATACATGATTTGCAATCTGCACTATAGAAAAAAAAAGAAAACTAGCATTTTAACCACCCCTTCTCTGTGTGACATTTTTCTATACACTCGTTTTGAATGAAATTTTCAGCTGTTATGATGGATATTTATGTCAATAAAATCAAAGTTTAAGCCTGGATCCTATTTATGTTTGTTAAAAGTGAAGGCAGTTTCTTCTAACTTTTAGTTTCTAATGCCATACATTGTAAAATATGACCGTGTCATAAATGGCCTCTGCATGCCACAATTTAAAGTAACCTCAGACCACCTCAACAGCAGTTTCAGTGCTTTAATTTTTTTTTGCTGTTTATGAAAGTCTGCTGTCTAGACATACATACTTCTCAAAGAAGCAGTCAAGCCACCTCTGAACACTCAGTTTTGGAAGAGAAAATAAAAAAATTCTCTCCTCCGCAGAGAGTAATATTTTTGTGTACAAAATGCAGAAAGCTGCTAGTGATTTGGTTTACAATTGGTTATTTCTTAACTTTTCCTTTCTCCCTGATCTGTCAGTGTTTGAAACAACCTCTCTTTCAAACTTTCCTCTGTCCAAGATTATTGCCCTGGCTCTACTTCCTTCTTCTCGTGTCCTCTCATCTCTTTTCAACATGAGCAGTCTTTTCTTTCAAAAATTGCCTAACTGATGCATATCTGTTCAGACTCTGAGCTGTTACCTTAAACTTACTGCTTCAATTTCAGACATGAAGAAGGGCTTGGATGCCCAAAAGCTTGGCTGCTTTTTTTCTGTCCGGCTTCCAGTCAGTCTAGTAAAAATATACAGCCTGCAGAGGCAGGGCCAGGGGTAGGTCTGGGGGAGCTGACAGCAATCCCAGGGCCTAGGGAGGTCAAGCTGCTCCCCTGCCTTCTCCCATGGTATATGTTAGTGGGGATGATGTATGCACAGGCAGTGGCAGCCTGCTGTAGTGCGCATGCTGCCATCTTTTTAAGAAAATAAAAGRAAGAATTTTATGGAAGGAAGAGAAGAGAAGAAAGCAAGACAAAGTGAAGGGCAAGACAAAGAGGAGAGTAGGACAAAGAGGACGCAAGACAAATCAGTTACCACCACCACGTACACTGAGGCAGACCTCAGTTTAAAAGTACATATGTTGCCACATTAACGTCATTAATGTGCTCTTGATAAAAGGATGTCTTACTGCTAATAAAATACCAGTTGTTATTGCCAAGGTTCAATAAATAAGGGACATAAATTTACTAGTCCTATCATTATCTAAAAATGAAGAAGGTAATGAAAGTATAATCTCATTTGTATAAATTGAAAGGAATGGTTTAAGTATTTTAATTAGCAATTGACTAGGTAACTACTACTACACTAAAATAAATGCCAATTAACAAGTTAATTATTTTTTGGCAATTATAAGTACCAAGTCAACCTACTACAGTTATTTTGTTAAACAACAGTTAAATCCTAAAAGTCTTTACAAGTTTAATTTATCAATTACAGAGCAAAGGAACATGTTTGTTGCTGGCATGGTTGAGTTATTTATGAGGAAAATAGATTAGGTTGGTATTACTTTTAAACTTTATTAAATTAATTTAAAAGGGTATGTATTAAGTGTACAATAAACATTTTATCTAAATTAAACAGTTGAATTTAATTAATTTTTAAAACTTGCATGCAGCTTCATGAAATGCTATAGTAGAAGTAGTATCTGAGTCCTGAGAACTAAACTGTTTGCTGCTCTCTCATAATTTGCTATTTTATTTAAAGACATGTATAAAATCAATATGAGAAAATTACTTATTTCTCGACTACATCCATCCTTCATTACCTATCATGACTTTCTTAGGATATGCCATTACACTCTTAATGTTCATAATAAACTCTTGCACAGACGTACACTTTCATGCCAATGAGGTTTTATATGCAAAAACATTTGTTTTGTATAATAAGTTATTCAGAGGATGTTATACACAGAAAACAAAACAGATTAAAATATAACGGTTTAAAAAGACAGTCATTTAAGGCAAAATGACTAGATATTTGCTTCAAATGTTTCATTCAATTACTATTGCAAACAAAGCAACTGGGAAGATAAAGAAATAAAATATCCATCAAATTAAAACATGCAGACCTCTTAATACAGCTAATAACTGCTTTTGCAATCATATATCTTGACATTGGAAGTTTCATGATGCTTTTTTCTTTATTTCTTTATTTCTTGGAAACAATAAGTATTTAACCTGTAGTATTAGAATAATTACTGGGGAGTTGACGTATTAGTAGTGGTTATAGTACATGTATAAATTTCTCATGTTTCATCTTGTGACAGGAAACAATAAGAATCTAATTCATCATTTTAACTCTGCATTTTTATGAAGATATATTTCTCTTGTGGTGGATTTATCTAATTCCTGTTTGAATTGCTATTAAGAACATAACTAAAAAGCAAACCCGTTCTTTCATAATGTTTACATTTCTGGTTAGATTTATAGTTCATACCACAGAATCAGGTGTGGAGTTTTTTAATAGATTAATATGTTAATAGTAGAATTGTATTTAAAATGCTTAGTTATTGCTTCAAAGAGTTTATAAAGTTTATTAATTTATGCACGTTTTTATTTGAGAAGCATGTAGCAATTGATTAAAGGGACACGTTTTTGTTTATATAGGAGGATATATGAATCAAGACCATAATCATATCTTCAGAGCTCTTCTAGTTCTAGTTTTGTCGGCTTGTTGAAGCTTGTGCTGGATGTCTTTAAATACTGAGACAATCTGTGCATAAATACTTTATTTTTTTTTCAAGCTTAAAAACTTAAAAAATACAATTTATTTTTACTAAAAAATTGTGAGACACAATAAATGCAAGCCAGTTAGAACTGATACAATTGGACATTGCCATAACTAGGCATTCATTTATTTGCAGGCAAATTTCCATTTATAATATCTTCCTCCTAATAAGTAATAATAATGATGCATTAGACTAAATAAAGCAGAATATAAGTTAAATTGTGCTTAAGCAAGTAAATAAAGATTTCATAAATAGCTTTTATTTTCAGTCTGTTTCTTTTCCTTTTCAAATATGTGATAAATGTATTACTAGTCTCAGCATACATTTTTAAATGGTTGATTTAAACAAAGGAATTAATCATGAATGGTGATTTTTTTCTTTTTTATGCATCATAAATAATGTCTGAAAAAAAATTGGGGATTGTCTAGAGGTATGAGGTGCCTCTTTGTTTCCTTCTCCCACAGCACCTAATGAGAATTTTTTTCTTGAGAAAAGATGCTACACGTTAAAAAATTCCCAAGCAACACACTACTTCATGAGCACAAGGTTTCCTGACATCTCAGCTCCTCACTTCCCTAAATCTGAACCAGATGATGGATGAATAGTTTGTCACTAAAATTTATGACTCCAAGGATACACATTCTTTTGGTTAGCTGGACTCAAGTGCAGTGGTATTAGGGTGAAAATACCAAAAGAACAGATTAAATTTTATTTAAAAATTCTTACTAAGGAAGTTAGTAAGAAAAATGAAATAATAATAGTTCTGCATGAACTCTTAGGAGCATCAATCTTTCTCACCTTCCCAGAAGTCTTTCTTCTATCTCCAAGTCATGCTGATGTGAAGGCAAGATTTTCCCAGTGGATCTAGGGAAATCAGGAACAATATTTTGATCGAAACTCTGGGTGAGGGCAACTCTCATTACAGTCATCCAAGGGATATCTAGAGGCCCTTTGTTTCCAATGCAAATGAAGTTTTTTAGTATTTATAGCAGAACCTGCAAGACGTTTCCTCTCCACAGCTTTTGGAACATTGCTACATCACATCATTAAATGATCGCCAGAACTTGGGAGAGCAGAAGTGATGAGTTCCTAGGCTTCTCTGGGGTTGTGTTTTCTTTTATGGCAGCTTCTGGATGAATGCTGATATTCCATTTAATCTTATTTTCTTTTCAAAATATCTGCTATGGCCTTGAGTGCAACAACAGCCTCTTTGCAATCTCCTCTCCCACAGGGATTTAGCCTCTGGTGGTCAAGTTWAGATATAATATGACACTCCTATGTAACCATGGATCAGATTTATGTTTAAAGAGTRAGAATGAGCTGTGAGAAGCCTTGTGTGGATCTGGCCCCCTCCTCCCTATGCTCTGGAGTTGCACTTGAGCTTGAGTGATGATCCTGATATGTTGACAAGACTACCTGTGTTGACCTTGCCCCTCATGGCTGCAGTCTTGTCTGGCCATCAGAGTGCTGGTGCTTGAACCTGACTGACATCACCAGGTGCGCTGGGCTCTTGTTCAGTGCTGTGGGTCTGTGTTGCTGTTGCTGAGGGCATGGCCCTGCTTGCCTTGCTGTCACTCTTGGGTCCTGCTGCTGAGCCTTTACGAAGCAATCCAGTCCTGCTGCTCCCTGGGAATGTCAAGTGAACTAAAAGGAAAAATATTCCTTTGTTTTCATCACAAGAATATGAATACTGTGAAAGTTCTTGTGACTTTGGACAAAAGGTGGTATCTCATTCAGATAATCAAGCATCACAGGTATCACATTATCATTAAAGTAATGTGATGTAAATGACTAAAGAAACCCAACTGGTATTTTGGTTGTGACCCTAGCAGCCAACCCTGGTGTTGGGATGTGCAAAATAGGGTCTAGGGGTTTTGTTGTTTGGGTTTGGTTGKTTTTTTGTTGTGTTTGTTTGCTTAGGTTGGGGAGGTTTGGGTGGGGAATTTTTTTCTGTGTGTCTTATTAATGTTTTGTTGTGTGCTGYGCTTTTTATGTTTAACATCAAGAATTCAAAGGGATGTTTTAAACAAAGAAATAAATTGGARCGGAACTTCTAAATGCTATTAAGTGAAAATGTGTGACACATTAATTCTAGTGAAGGAGCCAGTTTTAGTTCTGGAGCAGGCCTCAGCTACTGTGGAATAGCTTCATTAAAACCACCACACTCCCTCAGTAGATTTGCTCAGATAGAAAATTTAACTATGGTAGAACTGATAGCATTTTATGTTCCTAAGAACATAAAAAAAAAAAGCTTTAAATATGAGTCTTACCGCTGGGTTCACTCAGAAGTCATATACAATCAGAATAATGGTCTTAAAACATGAAAATAAAATGAAATATAATTTTAACTGTAAGTATTATAGTAATTGTATCTGAGTTAGTAGAGAGAAAAATATGCTTAAAGTGCTGTCAAAGTTTAATCACATATTAATTCTATTTGACTATATCTACACTATGTAATTTTATTCTCATTTAGGAAAATATTTTGATGGTGTGAATCTTGGTAGAAAATTAATTTCACATTCTCAGACTTATTTTGTGATGCAACAAAATATGTCTGTGACAAAATTGATTTCATTTTAAGGGACTTCAGTGACAGTCATTGAACACTATATTATGCTATGAAGCATAATATAAATGAAGCAGATAAAAATATAGCAAGTCTTATGTAATGAATCAGATATATCATATATTTGCTTTGGTCAATTTGTTAGATCTAGCCAAATGGCTCAAAGATACTAAAAAATCATTTGATCTAAGTCAGCGACGTATAAACAGTATTTATATTATCAAGATATTAAATTACAAAAAGCCAAAGAATGACTTTTAATTGTGAACTTTAAAATCTGAACTGTGTTCATTTWAAAGTTTAAATATTTTTTCAAATATAACAAGCCCAGCTAGATCTTTGCCAGTGTCTACACACTTACYTATGCACCTGCACTCATTCCAGGTGCTGGCACCACTGGCACTCAAGCCTTTGGCCATTGGTCTAACTCCAGGTGCTCCATACATACATGTGCACACAGATGAGAGAGGCTTTTGACCAGGAAAATAACTAGATATGGAATTTTATTACTTGCTGGAACATACTGCTGCTCAGGCATGGAGTGTGGCCAGACAAGTGTACTGATCAGCAATCTACTGACTTCAGTTGCCCCCTTTTATACCTTTGGTCCTCTCTTTTCCCACGTTTGTTCTTCCCTAAACCACTGAGATTCCTCCCTTTCCCTTCCTTTTACACATTTCTCTAAACATCTCATAATTGGCGTATGTTCCTCAAATGTTCTGTCCCTACAGGTGTCCCAAATCCCCAAATTACTGGCTCCTACTCATTCTGTAAAATGATGGAGGAACCATTCCTTTTGGCTCAGGACATGAGAGTTGCTTCTAGACACCAGGGCTGAGGTTCTCCTGAGCATTCTTTTCCGGGTGTGGTTCTTGGGATTTCTCTGCCTTCCATTGTGTCCTTGTGCTCCTTTTTAGTGTGCACAGGTTTGCAACCTAACAAAGTTCTTTTGGGAGAAGTCAAAAAATGTAAAAAAACTATGCATTAGAAACAAACATTTTTCTTTAATTTTATTATAGTCAAAAATAGAGTCTATATAGTTATATATGAAGTAGGAAAAATTGTTCTAATACCAACAAATTGCTTTAAATTTTAGTAATTTACATCCTTAGACCYGTAGTGATGAAGCAAGTAGTGCTTTCAGTATGCTGAAGCCTCTGGTTTATCTGGTAGCAGTGTAGTCATCAAAATGCAATGAAAAGACATGGAAAAGCATAGACCAGTTATCTGTGTCAGATGCAGCAACAAAAACATATTWAAAAGACTCTAAAAGAAACAAGAACAACAACAAAATAACTTAAAAAGGCATTTCAACCGTGCACAACTATAAGAAATTCAAAATTATTCTGTTTCAGTCATGACAGTCTTGTACCAGATACACAAAGGAGAAAAATGAGAACAATAAAACAGAATGAGTTTTCCAAAGAACTGAACAAACTGCTTCATTAGTTCATCATCAAAGAAAATAAATATTCCAGTTTCATCCCTAGCTRGATAAATTCCCTTTTCAATTTCTACATTCACCTGTCAGTGGTGTTTTWAAGCTGTTTAGAATACCTGCTGATTGAATTTAGTCTTGCATCCTGSTGCTTAGCTGCATTCCAGATGCTGTAGTTACCGAATTTGTTCCTCTTAAGTGGAACCTTACATTCAGTATTAAAATTTTCATTGGTGTAATGAATGAGGGTGACTATAAGACTCAGGACAACAGCATGCAATGATCAGAGATTTCTCTAAGATAAAACCATTCACCAGTATTTGGACCTGTTCAAATCTCTACCTGTGCTTCTTACCCATTCCCCTATCCTGCTGAGAAGTTTTGAGAAAAAATTTAGGTTAAAGTTATATATGAATAATGATTTTCTTCCTATTTTAAATTACATACTTACATGCATTGTAGGCATAAGCCAACATTAACCTAGTCTTTTTAGAACTGCAGGTCTAAAAAGAAAAGATATGGAGCTTTTATTTTATGCAGCTCTTCCTAGAGATGGCATTGTCTGAGTTTCCATACCTGAAGTTGCTGTTGGGTCACATACTGGAAAAATATCTATTTTTTAAATATTAATTAAAAAAATCACAACTAAGTGCATTTAGCATATATTGCATTAAAATTAACCCATATATGTACTTTCCTYTAAAGCACATAACATCATATTCCTTCCCTTTTTTTGACAAAAAAGATATTTTTTTCTACTCATAAGAGGTTAAGTCCCTATCATTCATTGCTTATTATCATTTCTACATGTACATTTTTTAAGAGTGGCCAGTCCTTTCCATTAAACAGGATAGAAATAAGAATCATTTCCAACCCAGAATTACAAAAGAATTTGAGAAGTAGTTTCATCTGCCCTGTGGTGTCTAGCACTYCTTACTTCTTTTTCCTTAAGCAAGAATAACACCTTCTCTTTTTCAGGGAGATGTTTTCATATCACACACATTTTCCTTCTCATGTTCTAGCAGATAAAAATTGAAACCAGTACAATAGTGTTTCCCAAACTTAGCTGACAGAAAGGGCTGTTGTTTGCTGCTAAAAATTTATTTCAGTTTGTCAGGCCTTCAATATAGATGGCATTTGGAGATTTTAATGTAAAACAAATAGACAGCAGTGACSTCATGCCTAAGGAATTATTAAAACAAGCTAAAATCAACAAAAGACAARCAAGTCCAGAGAAAAATTTGCACCRTTATGTTAGTACAAAGCTCATGGCCTTTTACAAATGATGGGAAAAAAATCACTCATGTTAGGCTACAATCAAAAGAGGCTGAAGCTGGGAATTTAGATCTTGGAATTAATTCCCAGCATCTCTTCCTTAAAGTAAAACTATACAGTGATCCCGGTCATCAATTCTTCTTAAGTGTCATCTGGCTTGTCTTATATCTTGACTCCAAACACTTGTGAAGAAGGCAGCATATCAGATAGGAGCCTAATTGTAAGCGATTTCTGCATAAGCCAGTGTCACCTGCTTCTGGGGCCAGGGAGATATCCCTAGTGCACCTTTGTGGACCAGAAAGGACAAAGTAGTACATACTATTTTCCTGAACCTTAAATCATCCTATTCCCTGTCACACTGAAAACATGCTGTAATTAGAAAAAAATGTTTTTATTACATGGTTTGAGGATTTCTCTAATCTGGTTCCTCTGATAAGATATTATTTTGAAATATCTTTGTTTGTTTTACAACATGTTGTTTATAGGTGTGAAAACATCCTTATTTCAGCAAGTGTTGGGGAATAATTACACAGGATCCCAGAAAAGTGAGACATTAGGGGCAAGGTGTGATATTCATGATATAGTCATAAGTCTAGGCTTTTTTGTATTTTGATTTGTTCTTTACTTTGGATATTGCTCTATTTTTGTCCTCTGGGTTTAATACCTACTTCCAGCTGGAGTGAATGTAGTAGGCTGCTGTACAAAACCTTCAGTTCACTTTAATTGAAAAAAAATTCATGTCATGTGCTCTGACACTGCCCACTGTTGCAGACTGATGTGCATTAAAAGTACATGACCATAATGTTTTTAATTTGAACCAGCAATGCACTTTTGAAACGGCTGTCCATTTACTGAGCTTTGATGATCATCATAGCAACAGTTTTCATCATCAGAAACGACAGTCTGCTTCTTTTATATTGAAAGTGCACTGCTAACAAACTTTCACTTCACAGGACAAGACTAGATTTAACTAAAAACACTCCATGACCTTCAGCAACCTTCAAGTTAAAATTTCCAAAGTATTTGTAATATTGGCATTAGATTTTCAGCTGCAACTACTCTGTTTTGCTGAATTTTACTGATTCCTGGTGTTTCACACTATTTGCTAATACAGGTATTTTATGCAGGGGAYCTTCTGTCATATTTGCTCAAAAAATACACTCCTTATCTGAACTAGAACACCGTTCTTGTATGTGCATCATGTCCTGCTCAAAATGGTCTTAGAAGTACTTTTACAGTTGTAGCACTGTATCTTATTTTTATAGTAGATCTGCATAGAAGGAATAAGGAATTTTGAGAAGATTTTGGCTCATACTCATAGTAGTGTTTGACCTTTACATGAAACTTTAGTTACCACCTTTCTATACTAATATTTTCCTCAATAGATTCTTAGTTATTTTATTTTTGCTTCACTGAACTGTATAATTGGCTCTAGAAAGGTGACAATGTGATATAATTCTATTCCACTTCACATTCCTTGTTATTCCATTCAACTTTTCCATTCATAAGCACCACCTTTCCAAGAAAACCAGTGTCTATTGTCCTGAACTACAYTGTGTGGGGAGTCATCACGCTGAAATAATTTGCAGCCTTAATGATGATGGTTCTAACATACTGACAATTCGTGTAGTAGTTTCCAGACAATAATGACACAGCGTGTGTGGTTTGTTAGAAAAGTGCCGGCTAGTATTCTGTCTCATGGTCTACTAGAATACATGCACACTCTGCAAATTCAGAAAGAAAAGCAAGATATGAAGAATCTAGCTTAATTAAACTTCAGCTTAATTATCTGATGTCTTGTGGGAAATACCCAGAAAGGTTCATATAGTCCAGCTCACCATTCACTCTCCATTTGTCTCCTCCTGTGTGGGTAAGAAAACTGCTTTATAGTTGTACCAGATGTAGGATATCCTAACTTCTTTTAGACTGCCTTCCTCTGTGGATTGTCAAGGAATTGAGCCTCTGTAAATAAAGGATAGCAGAACTTGACATGTACCCAAAAAGGGCACAGACAGTTAATTGGTTGTTGCTCCTTCTCAGCCACAGCTGGTATTTGACAGCTCTCCTCTCATGAAAAATCCATCTGCCCCTTTTTCAAAATCCATCTGCTTTCTACTATCAGTCCTAAATACCCAGCGCAACACTTTTTTTGATAGGTAATCTTCCAACCTTCTTATTTGCATCAAAATCCTGCTGCCTACCCCTTCATTCTACTTTCTCTGACGTACTTTATTCTCTGAAAGAGAATACCATCTCTGTCTATGCCCTTCATAGATGCCATCCAAGCAAATGTTTCATGTATGTCTTAAAATCAATATACCAATAAATAAACTGTATAAAAGATAAAGTTCCTGCAAAATCTCCAAATTCTAATCAGCAATATTTAGTCTAGAAGCCGCCTTGTGGTTGACTTGTGTAAGAAGCATGAGTAGTGACAAAACCAAATTTTTCATTTTCAGGTATTAGAGAGTTATGATATTGTTGGCCAGAGAAATCTGAAATTTGGCTTTCACAGTGCATGCTACTAAAAGTTGGAAAGCCTCTACAGCTTTTGTGCTCAGTGATTTGTAATTCAACTACACAACACACTACTTCAATGTCCATGTCTTCTAAAACTTCTAATACCTTTGAGAAAAAAATGGAACCTGCTTTTCATCTCTGTCCATCCACAAATCCACAAACCCATGTAAATCTTCAGGTTTTTTTGGGTTTTGTTTTTTTTTTTCATTGCGTCTATTACTTTATGATGGATTTTATAATAATGATCAACACAGATTAGGCAAAAGCTGATGAGTGCAAAGTGCTAATCTATAAAGAGCTGAGTCAGAAAAAAGGTAGGGAAAAGCAACCTAGTTTGTGTCTACGTTTCTAGAAAATAAGGTTATTAGGCAGGAGAAATCATACTAACAAATTCTCTTCTGCCTGTTTTATAAGCTCATTTTAAACTCTAACATTTGTTTTGTTCTGTGCCTTAAACATCATTCCAGCACTTATAAAAATACTTTTATTTATATTGCATCTCTGTTTAGCTGATATTTTTTTCTATAATTGATGTGAAGTTACTAATCTGCAGTTCTAGGATCTCCTTGGAGTTCTCTAAAAGCACTTGCCATTGGCTATGAAAGTTCATTGACTAATTCCTTTAGCACTCTCTGATGGATTTAATCTGACCCTGCAGATTCAAAACATTAATTTGGTCCAGGTATTTTCTCATTTGCTCTTTAACAGTGTTGATGTCTGTTCTCTTATGTTGTTCATCTACTCCCAGCATAATTAATMATTTTACACTAGAGTCCTTTTGAGTGAACTGAAGCAGAGCAAGTACTTACAAATTCTAGTTTTTATCCCCTCCAGTGTATTTCCTTTCTGATAATTAGAGCCTTTACCTTTCCTTTTATCTTCTCTTTTTCTCTGAAGTATCTAAATAGTTGTTTTTGTTTCTTTATCTATCACAAAGTATATTACTACTGAAGCTTGCTTACCCACATTATTTTTTTATAACTTTTTATCCTGACTTTSCTTGCCCTTGTAATACAATGTTGCAGTTGCAAAAAATTCCCATCTCTGCATGTTGTAGAACTTCTACCTCCAGACAGATTAATTTTTTATTTTTCATTTGTTTAATTTTTGGAATAGTCGTGTGAATCAAGTGGCATATAGACAAATTTCAAGTATTATAGAAGAAAATACTCAATATCCTAAAGCTACTTACTATTAATATGACAGATTAAGWATAATTTCAGGGAATTTCATGAAGCTGGGCGAAAAAGGCAGTGGAAGGAATGTAACATAGGTACAGATTTTGACATGGATTTGAAACAATTATGACAAAAAGTCTGAATAGGAAGATGTGAAGACTCTAGTATCAATGAATTATTCAGTCCGCTAGAAACCACAAAGTTTTAGGAGATGCAAAACCCTCATGGTTATGTCATAAAAGGGATGCCTAAGGCGCAATGCAATATAGCTAAGCAGCACTAAAACAAGGTAAAAATTATAAAGCTTCAAATTCTAAAATGTCTGAGTGTACATAACAATAGTCCCTGGACTTTTGAAGCTAACAAAAACAAGAACAAAAATAGAGGTTAAAACTGAAAAAGAAGTATTAGCAGGTGAATGCATCAGCTAAAATCAAAAGTAAAATAGAGGGAGGTATACTTATTTGAATGTGATATTTGGTTAAAATAATGACCGAAAAGGTTGCCTTTCTTTGAATATTTAGCTGATTTAAATATTTATTTAGCTTTTGAAAGGTGAGATACTCTCTTTTCTATTCAGCATACATGAAAGAGTTGAACTTCATCACTAAGTTGTCTTTTCAGCTTTTCTTCAAAATACTGTATGCCTTGAAAATGAAWAGCTATAACTTTAAACAGTTGCCCATCTTAGCTTCCCTTATTTGACACAGGAAGCGTAAAGTGTCAATGAGCAAAAGACTTTTAAAAAATCACTTTACAGGCCTCTTTCTAATATGCAGTGCTGCTAAAAATGAACTTTGATCTGTTTGTAGATTGAATCYTTTTTTATGTTTCATAGAAAAAAGGCATCCCGAGTCATTGTAAAATGAATATTTGCTGTTTCTAATTCTCTGAGTCACCAAATTCATAAGTTATGCAAGCATTTTTATTTCTGCCTCTTATGATAACTCAAAACCTATTTTAATAGGTTACATATGACATACAGTTGCAAAAGCGTAACACTGCAGAGTACAAAAAACCCACTAAATTTATTCACTAACATCTCACTTCTCTGTAGCTGTATAGTAAGCTGTCGTGGCTCTGGTCCATGGTGGTTCTTAGTTGCACAGACCCAGGTGATCAGACTTGAAAGCTCTATGACACAAGAAGTGGGAATTAAAACAAGCTTCCCATATTTCTTGTCCAATTCTCTTTTTTGGGTGGTGCTTGGGTTTTTTTTATGATCTTGTCCTTCTCCCAGAAAGAAGRGTTTCTCTCTGGTCCTGATGCCCTTTATTTTGGGTATAAGAAAGTGTAAGTTCTGCCTACTGACACTGCCCTGAACTTGTCTGRCAACTTACTGCTTTTCTGTCACTTGGATACCTGCTATGTAGAGCTGAACATGCTTTTTACATCTCACTTCCTCTGTAAAATATGTTTATATTGTGTTTGCCTATGCCATTCAGAGTATTACAAAATATGTATGTACCACTGGTAGTTGACTGTTATAGTATACTTCCTAATTAGAGGTAGTATACTACCTCTAATTAGACTGGAATAATTTTTTCAGTTTGAGTATTTTTTTTTTTATATGTTTTACTTAGAAAGCTTACAGATATATTTATTTTCTTCTGCAATGGGATTCTGTGAGCTAACTTGTTTGCTGTGACTCAACCATTTATGACTCTACAGTGGGCACCATTAAAAAAAGTGGGCAGAGCTGTCTGAGATGTTATTTTTGGGATTTTTTTTTCTTTGTGCCCTTTATAGCTCACTCTAGTTAATTCAGGTTATGTTACTTGCCTGTAAATTCTATTTTTTCGGGATCGAAATTGACAAAAAAAATTCATCTTAGTCCACCAGGACTCAAAGAATTACTTTGATAAAATGATATCAGAAACAAAGATTTCCTCATCTATTCCTCTTCTTTCTATTTAGATCAAAATCGGAATTTAATTCTGGGAACTCTTTGTATTAATCTCATGTATCATATGCATTGTTTAGTGGAAAACACAGATATCAGACTATTTTTTTTGTCTTTTACAAAAACTGTATTTTCTTTGATCAAGAATACCCCCCTCCCCAGGTTGTGTAAAAAAAAATAATTAATAATAATTAATAAACAGAGATGTAAAATGAGAACACTAGACACATTCAGAACAAAAATGATTTCTGGAATCTAAAAGTTTAGGAATACGACCTAGTAATACCATAGCATTTTGCAACAGACTCAGCTCATGAATTGGACTGGCTGTGACAGAAATCTCTAATTCTGGATTTAAATTACTATAATCACCTGGTGCTATCCTTGGGATATACTTCTCATAAATTAGATTTTAGTAAAGAATATCATGGGGACATAATATTGATATAAATAGATATGAATGATGTAGATATGTTACATATCTCTATTAAAATATGCAAGAGAAACACCAGGCATTTCAATGTCACGTCTAAATTTCAGAGGTGTTAATGACAAAAACAACCCTTTACTGACAGTGACAGAATCTCAGTAAGTGCCATGACTTTTCCAAGGTTACCATAAGCCAAATATAAAAAATAACAACAAATTACAAACCTGAATAGTTAACAGGGGAAATATGCACAGTAAACAACATGGTGCATAGTGATATTAAATACAATTTAGGAAATTGAAAGAGCAAAATTAAAAACTGCTGAGGCATAAAAGGAAAATTTCAAATAGCTCTATGAATCAGAAAGACAATAATAATATACAGGTTGGCTTTTTCCTCCCAGTATTTAGTTTAAAGACTGTGGCCTTCTTATCAGACTTGGRAGAGCTAGCAGACTGGGAAGCCTAGCTGTTGGAAACTATGTTGAATAGACTAATGAAAGATATGACCTTTCCTTTCAAACTTTGTCTTGTTACTACTACATATTTTCCATTCATTCAAATATAAAATATTTCTTGGCAGTTTGCAATTAAGAAGCTTCCAACTCATTCCTTCTACCTTTCTTCTTGCCCTTGCCTGGCACCAAACAAAAGGATATTTACCTTACAATAAGTAAGGTAATTTATAGTAAGTAACATTATTTACAGAATAAATCATAGAGGCTCTCTACCTTTGCAAGCTTGAAAATATGGATCAACAATATCTGTCTGAACCTCTTCTTCCAGGTAAGCAGAAAGATGTCAAAGCAGGTGTAAAGGTTTAAAAAGGGAATAGGACAATCTAATATTAACACAGCTGTGGGCATTTATGGAGAAASTAAACTGAGCATGTTGTAAGAAAATGTTTTTGTATAGGTGTTACCTGTCTTGTTATTTTTTCATCATTAGTGACAAAACTACTTTATGGAGAATATAGGTTTCTTCAAATACGGCAATATGTATTTTTTTTCTGCATGCTTTTGTGACTGTGGAGAGTTCATGCTATAGCTTGTGTTTGCTGTAGTCAAGTGTAATATTTTGTTTATCTTCAATCAGTATTAGTGCAAATATGACGGATTGCAAAGAGGATGGACACAAAACTTTTTTTAAAAGCCAATATCCTTTAGTAGAAGTTTGAGGATGTGCTTTTCATGCACATATATGTTTGCATTTTGTATCTTAGAGGTAGGGCTGAATTCTTTTACATTGTGAAAATAGAGGCTGCTCCTCTGTGAACCTCTGACCATGGCAAGAGATCTGCACCAATATAGGAAGTAATGACGCAGATGCATGCTGCTCTGAGGAACATACAATGTTTAAAAAGCTGCAGTGATTGCCTTTCTTGGATTCCAGCTACTTACAAGATGGATCAGGTTTGCTAAATACTGCTTTAACCTTGTTTGGTCCTACTCCTCCTGAGCARCACCAGCCCGCTATGGACAGATACCCCTGGCAACAAAACTTTAGCATGATGGCAAAAGGACTTTACCTTGAAAAAGATCTGAGAATAGATGATAATGGAAAAGGTACAGATAGACTCAGCAGTTATCATACTTTTATCATAGTTTACTTCTATTCCAAACTTAATGCGAATTCATGGCACTAAAGACAGTCAATCAAGCAGTTGCACTGCTTTGGCTCTGTCATTTTTCCCTTCTCAGTCTTTCATTTCTTTAACATGCTTCTTAAATATGAATTTTAAATTAAAAAGTAAGCTTTTTACGACAGTTACCATAATTCATTCTGTATTTGTTAAGATTTTTTAAATGTCTAAAACAACACTGTCATAGTTTTTTTAGAAAGTACCAAAATTGTACATTAAATAATTGTTAAAACATTTTCAGTTCTTAGTCAATATCACATTATAACATTTAGGATACAACTTTATTTTCTTTGAATGCTATAGTGGCATTATGGTGACTCTATAATTGTGATCAGGGTGGCACTTTCAGATATTAATATTTTTAATTAAGTTATTGCATATTTTAACTTGCTGTGTGTTTCATTTCAATTTTATATTCCAAACACTTTCTAACTTAAATAGTTAAATTTCTAAGATACTGCTGCATTAAAAGTGTGAGTTACGCTTCGACGATTCTTGTTATTTATTATACTTTTAAAAGATTTTATGCTCTTATCCATAAACAGTTACARTGTGTGTAAGTACATCAAGTCACTACTTCTGGTGTAAATAATGACACATTGTCACMGTAACTCATAAGATCTAAGCTACTAAGATTGTATTGACTTGTAAATTACCTAGCTAATAAATTACAATTATGTCACACAAAACTATAGTTAGTAGTTTCCGTATAAGTCACCATAAAAACCTACTATTTCATCCATTTTCAGGTGATAAAAATGAAATAAAGTATCTGGAAAATCATTAATAGATCAATTCACAGGTCACATCATACTCATGTTCAATTTTCTTTCTTAGTATTGAGTTCTGTTAGAACCCCTAAGCCCATCTTTTTTAGCTATGAGTGTCTATAGAAATGCATTAGTCTTTTTAGCTAATATGTAAGAGTGGTGATAAGAACTAGTCTAACTGAAGTAAATAAATATATTCTTCTTTCTACATTTTTCAAGGACATTCTTCTCTTTACAGCAATTAGATGTATTTTCTTCTATGAAAGTGAATAAATGGTACTATATATTTCTAAGTCTTGCCTATAATTCTATTCTCATCATTAGAAGTCATAATAGAATCCTGTAATATTCTACAGTTTCCATTTCTGTTTTCAGATTCATTTCTGAACCTGTTTGAGCCATGATAAATCAATTAATCTATGTTGGTTCAAGAAATTCTAATATTGTAAATGATGCCCATTCCACAAATTAAGAGGGGCTGTCAACGATATTGGAGATGTCAGTCAGAATATGCAGTAGAGTATGACAGCCTAGTAAAGCTCCTAGTAACAGCAACATGTGAAAAATGCCTAGAAAACCAATTATGTCACTGTGGAKAATGTTATCAGGAGTTTGTGGATGAGAAAGGAGTGAGGAATAGTTGTCAGAGCAGTGAAACGCGGCTAGCAGCGATGTCTAACAATGGGAAGAAACTTGCCCCACAAGACCAGCAGCAGCTTTCATTCAGCTTTGTTATGGAGAAAGACCTGCCATTCCCAGACTCTGAATGACATTTTGGTGCAGAGGGGAGTGGTGTGGCTGACCTAGCCATTGCTTGACAATATAAGACTATAATTCCTTTCCATTGCAGAAATTATTACTTGTTCCCTGATGTGGTCACTGCACCAAGCCTGACGGAAAGAGTTTGAGCATTTGGACAATCATCTCCAACCCATGGTGTGATTCTTGAGGTATTCTGTGCAGGGCCAGGAGCTGGACTCAATCCTTGCAGGTCCCTTCCAACTCAGGGGGCATATTCTGTGACCCTGTGATTCCATGATAACATAGTAGGGAACAGTGCATGTTAATTACAAGAAGAAGAAAAGAGTCTAGGAGAGATATGAATACTGTTTCTATTTTTTTTTTAAGGAAAAGTAGTCTTTTTACTTTTCTGTAAAGATACAGAAGAAGACAGASAAGAAAGTATATTTTTACTTAAAGTTTATTACATAATAGCATTGATCTTTATAATTTGGCAAGAGCAGTTTACTAAAAATACAATATATGAAAAATCTATTAAAAGCAGCTATGTTAACTCTATAACATTCAGATATTTTAAATTATTTTTTTAGCATGATTACGTTAAATTTTGACAAAAAAGCTCTAGAGAACTATATGTTACTCTGAAATGGGAGGAGCCACTGAAGACATGCCAGAAATTAAATAACTAATATAAAACATATTATCTCATGTGCCATTTAAATATTACTTTCTGGAATACATATGAACATATTGAAAAGGTTTTCTCATTTATTCTTACAGGATGAAGGAACTAAGGCTGATATAACTGTTTTAAAATTTCTTCTATTTGTTTGATGTCCTTTATTTTAATGGAATCACAGCCTCAGTCATCATTCAGCAGCTGTTTTCTTTCAAGGGATTTTTTACTTAGAATACATTTTTTTAAAATATTATAATTTTACTGCYCAATGAACCTTGCAATAACAACATTTTAGCATCTATCCACCATGGCAGATGGCAAACTAATGAGGCCTGCTGTAGCTGCATACTGATATGTTCTGTATACACACTTCCACGCTCCAAAGGGAGGTCAAAGTGTAACTTTTATTTATACTCTTTGTTGTATTTGATTGTTGAAAATCATAAGACAGATTATTAGAAAAAACAATTTTTGCACCTTTTAATTAGATTTGCTAGTATTTACTGCATGTGGTCAACCTATAGAGCTCAAAAATAACACAGTCCAAATTTCAGCGGTCTTTAATTTGCATTTTTTAAAAAAAGTAATAATGCTATTTCAATTTTTTTTTTCCTTCTATTTAGAATTCACTTTAAAAAAATGCTAGAGATGTTTTTTCTATGCTTGCATTTGCCATTTAGGAAAACTAATACCTTAGTGCTTTTAGCTTACAAGTTTTAAAGAAAAATACATACTTAATATGGTACCTCTTTTTTTTTAATCTCAAGGCACTTTTGTTGCAAACCTCCACCCTTCAGGATTCTGTATTTTTTCCTAATGAAAACAACAGATAATGTTCATTAAATCTAGTGGAGGCTAACCTAGTACAACTTTATGTTTTMATGCCTTCATGAAAAACAAGGTGATCAAAAATCATGAGTTTGATGATAAGTGTAATTGCCTTGACCATAGTCAAGGTGTTCAATATAAACAGTTGATCTGYTCTCCTTAACAGAGAGAGGAGAGCAGTGGAAATGTCACAGACAGAGGAACTGACTCTTCTAGAAGATTATTTATCCTACCCAATTTAAAAAAAATACCTGAATTGCTCTTTGGAGCAAATAATAATAAATAAATAATAAAAGCCTATGTGAGTAACCAATACCCTAAACTAGATTATTTTGCTGTTTTTTACATYAATTTTAGTATTTTTTTTTTCTCAGAGGAATGTCCCAAACTACTTGAACCAAAATCAGAATATCTAGTTCTAGATAAATAMAATTTTGCCTTTAYTGATTCACAATATTTTCTAAATCAGTTCCATGATCCTACTAATGACTGAAAGCTATCCATGAGAATCCAAGTAATCTCATGAAATTTGGGTCAAAGGTTAAAAGTAAATTACTTTCAGGTATATAGCCTGAAAAAAACACTGCAAGGAATTAAGTAAGAATGATAACAACTTTCCTTCCAAAGTGCTGCTCCTCACCAATTGCCAGTGCTGTGCTGTGTGATCCTGTGTCAATGACATATTACTAAGACCATCATAATTCACAAAAAGGAGAGTCTTGAAGTAATACATTTTAAAACATTGGTAATCTATCTRACCTTCATGTACACTTCAACTATCACTTTTCAGCTCTTCTGGCAAATTTCTTTTATTATCACTTGCTTTCAGGAGATAGCTGCAGTCTTAGAGAAATACTGTCATTAACTCTTATCAGYATTCTTACAATATATTGAATAATTTTAATAGTTTTATTATAATTGAAATTTCAATATAGGTTTTCTCTCTGTAAATACTCTAGAGTTTAATTCTGCTTCCAGTGTGCTCATTTTACAGTCATAAAATGTCACTAATTTAATTACATTTACTTTTGTTTGTATACCAGTATAAAAGGACTTGGAGACTATTGTAATATGATATTAAAAATAAATTAATTCTACATTTGCTTTTTGATTTAACACAGCTTGAAACAYTTTGTCACAGCAGTAGGATTTAAAATACCACCTTAGCCTAAAGGTAAAATTTGATAATTATATAYATATAACATTGTGGGGGTTTGGGGTTTTTAATAAGAGGTTTTAGTTTTCTTCCATTTGAAGGGTTATTCTGAAATATCCTGGCTGAAGTAACTCCTCACATAAGAAAATTAGCAGTTAAAGGGATGAAAAGAAAGTGACTGTCAGTTTCTTTCTTTGTCCTCATTTTTTCACAGACATCATGTCTTGAAAAACTCTTTTCTCCTCTTTAGCATTTGCATCAATCCATTAACCTTAGTAAAAGATAAAGCAAATAGTCTTCCTCAAGAGCTAAAATTACTGTTATTGTATAGTTGATTTAGACATGTTTTATAAAGATGCAAGTGATTAATTCCTTCACTGAACAAAATTAGATGGCTGATTATTGCTTGTAGTGCAACTTGGCTAGCCTTCAGCCACATGGTCTTTTTTTTCTGTGCCTGGCTGCATATTCATAGACCTTAGAGCAGAGTTTAAGTGATTGCATTCTTAAGTGGAGCAACACTACATAATAATTATTGCCAGTCTGATTTTCTGTGTTTATCCTACATATTATTTAAGAKATATTTAATATTTCTACTCAGCATGAGGGGCTTTTAAGAATGTTATTAAATACTGCATGATCTACTCATTATCTTAGTAATTTGCCATAGAACACAAATTATAGTCAGAAGCTGCTCAGTCAGTGTATTTCTGGAAAAGTCATGCAAGGAATCCACATTAGAGGAGTGTTTGTATTTTTTARGAAGGTGTGATTTTCTTTCAGCTTGTCATCTGAAAATATAGTATGAGTAGTAGTTATAAATTGTGAAGTCATTTTGTATGCTGCTTGTCTGATAGTGATTCATCTAAAAATTTTGCTTTTATATCTCTAGATGGTGCTATGTGTACCTCTATTAGTTAAAGAAGTATAAAAAATATAAAATTATACAAATCATAAGTACAAAACAACTAGAACCATAAAAATTATTGTGAAAAGGTTTTTACTGTACTTACTGTAGGCCATGAGGCATGTTTTGCTAGGTGATTCTGCTCATGGGAAAGTTAATCCTGTTTTATTACATAGGAATCACAAATAAGTGCCATAAAAAGACAACCTACAGTTTTTTAGAAAATATTGGGCTACTTTCTTGTCAGAAGTAAACTGGAGAAACTTTTTCATTTAACCCTACTATATGAAATATTTTTTGCTCTCCCCATACATTAATATATACGTATTAATTTTCCTGTATAKTTGTTTTTGAATGAAAAACATTTTATAAAACACATTTGTTTGTGTTAAACTGCTGTATTACAGAGCTTGTTAATAGGTAGGCAATACATGAGGTTTTTAATGGCTACAAGTTWATAATATTAAAAGTCTGGAGGAGGTTTTGGGTTGGAAGGAGTACTTTTCCAGTGGAATTAGACTGCTATGTAGATCAATAATTTTTGAGTAGGTTATAGGCATTTTAAATTTCTTATAAGAATGTTCAGAGACACCATTGGATATTTTTTCTGGATATTACGTAACCTGAATCCAAAGAAAGTTTATAGATTTATAGGCATATTAATTTGACTAAAGAAATTAATSAAGAAACATGTTCATGATCAGTGCTACTAATAGAATACTCTTTACTACAACACTGAATTTAAAAAGGAAATAAAATAAAGACATGATGAGCAATATGAGCATATTTTGTATTTCTATACCTGAATCCATATTATTAYTTTTTATCTTTTGTCCAAATAATAAGTGGAACACCCCAAGGATGACTCTGGATTGCYCTCTACCTTTATTAGGCACCACAGATGGAAGCTGCCTGGCTGTAGTTCATCCACTGTAGATTCTCTTCGCTTCCAACTGATTTCAATTGTGTGGCTGGTCTCAGTCCTTTGTCTGCAGTATTTCAACAAGCATATTTGTRACATCCCTTCATGGAAAAATAAATACACTGCAAGCTGTCCAATATAAGCTTCTGAGAGAGTAGTAGACGAGAGCAAATTAAGAGCACATTTCAATCATGATTTTTAAAAAAGCTTTTTACAGCTTAATATATGAAGCTAAACATCCTGTCCAAGACTAAAATGAGAAGTAATTAAAGAATGAAATGATAAACCTATTGTCTTCGCCAGATRTGAAGGATTTGGGGTCTTTTTTTCMGTCACAAGAAGGCACAGATTTATTTATAGCTTTTCTTTCAGACCCATCTCAATCACCTCATCTTCTTTAACTTGCAGTGAAGTTACCAAGAGAAAAGGAGGAAGTAACTAGCGACAAATATTGAAGTGACCACGTAAAACTTAACTAATAGGCACAAGAACATAAACTCACATTTTTTTCCWAGACTTGAATAAATATTCCCGGAGGTGTCACAGGAATAGCACATCTTCTGGAAAGAATGGTACATTAACATTTGTATGTCTTTACTGCAATTCACACTGACTTTTTCAAAAATAGTTTTAGCAGAAATTTGGTAGAAAAAGAATATGGTTTTTTGATGTTTAATGAAAGCAAACATGATATTGTGAACATATATAGATGGTCTTTGTCAAAAAAACAAAGAACAAATCTTTACAAACAAATATTTTGGGTGAGAGTACAAAACAAAATCAATATGTGCACTTTGGCTAAATCCCAGAGAGGCTAAGAAAAAYGGCTCTACAATTTAGTCTTCACCTTAAAAATTCAGCATGTGACAGAGAAAGGATGGAGCAGAGAAACAGGGAAATCTTTTGTGAATGCCAGACATCCCCAGATTTTTAACTTTTTTTTTTTTGGAAGTACTCTTTAATTCATACTTTGAATGTTTAAACCAGACAATTTCAGCTAATAGTCTGAACTCATAACTCAAATGCTTCTCAACCTGAGATTTTAAGAGCATGTTGTCATGTGCTTTTAGGATGGACAGCTGAGGAAAACGAGTGTGATACTTTTCCAAGTATGGGTGCATATTCATGCAATTAAATGCAGTCTTTTTTAGGACTCTGTTGTGTGACTCCTTTGACACTTCACTTGCATATTTCAGTAAAATTGAAGAAGAGTAGGATAAAATAAAATCTTCCTTAGCTTGTTATATTGTTCCAGAGCATTTTATGTTAACCTGTCCTAATTCCTCTTGTAGCTTCTCCTTGCTGGTAGCATCTGTTAATATAAATCCTGTCAGTGAACAGACTGCAGGGTTCCTAGCTTGTTCTGCTCTGTGCCTTTTTTTTGTGGTAAGCAGAACAATGCATTATGAAAAAATAGGGAATGTAGGGCCTGATCCAAATAGCTGCTTTTTTTTCCTCTCTATTGAGCTCAATGTGCTTTGAAATCAGCTTCTCTAGAGAATCCCTTGCAAAGCAATCTCTATGAATGTTCATCTGAATATTTAAAGAAGTGCACTTAGCATAAATCTGGACTGTTTTGTTTCTTTTTTTGCAATGCACATCAAAAATGATCTCAGAAATTTTTGCAGTGAAAACAGCTATAATTATGTGTTGGAAAATATTCATTCTTTCTATTTGCATGAATAATTAAGTTTTGACTAGGCAAAGAAGCATAATGGAGAGAGGAAAAGCATAAGAATGATTCTACCCTAATTGTTTGGTCATGCATTCATAGATAAGAAGTCTAATTTTTACTCAGAAGAATATAATAATACAAAGCAGTTTCAGAAAAATAGATAGTATACACATCTTCACATCCTTCAAAGCTTCTCCAAAGCTGACCTTATGTTTTTAACTAGTACATGTCTTACTGTGGAGGAAATCTAGCTTTCATATGTCGACAGTAGAATCAGGTTGCAAATGAAGTTCATCTATAAACGTATTTGTGTCCTAAACATGTGATTAAGAGGGYCATATTTTGCTTCTCTACCTGTATCTTCTGAGATAAATGTGTGTCAGGACTTCAGTAGTTCTTCTCTARAAGCTAATACCAGCTTTTTACGATATCTGTTCAGAACCCTTAGGTCACTAATGGGCTTTCAGAGACTTCCTTTGCTTTGGCTACATCAGCATGTAAACCACTGTCCTTTCAGCTAAAATATGTGGCAGTCAATGGTTTACCAGAGTGAAGAGTTGAGACTGCGCAGTGTTAATCAGGGATAAGACTGCGCAGTGTTAATCATAGTATAAATAGGTATCTTTTTACAAATCTTGGTTACCTAATTTTAATTTCTATTTTAAAAACACCTAAAGCTTTTCCTATAGATTTCTAAAAGCTAGAATACTTTCTGGAGTTTTCTGGYTTTATTTTATGCTGACCTCAGATATCCAAATCTCTCCAACTCCACCTGAGCTCATGAATTCTAATGGGAGCAAGGCAGAAGATTATTAACATGAACTGTCTTTGGGATAGAGTTCTTTACATCCAGCAAACACTTAGTTCTATCTATCCCAAACTGTCTTTGGGATAAAAGTAYTTATATCCAACAAACACTTAGTTCTTTTGCTTACTAAGTTAATGACTGATTAATTAGCCCTAGAAGAATGTGTTGAAATAGGTATTCCATGTCCCAGATATATGGTTCTAGCCTGCTTTAAAATATCACTCTCTAATTGACAGAAATTATACATGTTTATGGAAGCATAACTGTTTAATATAATTTTATTGGGGTTTTTTGGGTTTTATTTAAACTTAAACACAAGMATGTGTTTGCAATTGTGAGTGCAAAGAATTATCATTATATATTACATACCACTTGCCTGACATAATTTTAAAAACCTGGAATTTAAATAAAAGTTTATKCTAAGGTACAGGATTCAAATAACTCATATATGCCCTAAAAGACGTTTTTTCCCTCTTAATTGATTGTGAAGAGACTTAAGATAATATCTCAGGTRGAAGCATTTTACTTTTATTATATCAAAGCATCAATAGTCCAATCCAACTGCTGATAGAATGGCATAATTAAATGCTTAGTAAATAACAGAATTTTAGAATATGTTTAATAGACAAAAATGTTGAGGTGATTATTTGTTATATCATCTTCAGTTACATTTTCAGTCTAATAGTGGTACTAAAAGWTAATAGAGTGGGTTTTATTTTCTGTATTTATGTGTGATAGCAGGTTAATACTAATATTCAGCTGTAGGTATTTAATTTTGTTCTGCATGGTATTCACACAGCTGTTACTAACATGAGAGACGTAAGAAGTCATATTGAATGCTGCCTTCAAGAGAGGCAAGCCTCTTTTTTCCTAATTTGTTCACTTCTATGAGATCATCTCTGTGTGTGTAGAAATTTCCCAAGAAGAAAAAAAAATATTAATTGCCAGTGGAGAYTTTACTTTTTTTATAAGAAATAGGTTTTTACAAATATGCTGTATTTCATGAATAAAATTGTATATATTATCCATTTGTAGGGGGATAGATGTGGGGCTGGATTTAACGTCTGCTTTCACAAATAGTTTATTTAGTCTGAAAAGATGCTTAGAATAACCTTACACCAAATCCTATGTGATTTTTATCTAGGTCAATTTTCATAAAATTATGTGGAAATGCATAATATGTAATATTCATATAATTACTGTTAGAGATAACAGCTGTAGCTTTCTCTATGGCAGTTTGGCAGCAAAACTGTTGTGATGGTGTTTGGATGTTGCAGTAAAAATTAAACTTTTTTTTTTCCATAATAACCTGAAATCTAACTTTTCCCAGACTAATGTTCATGAGAAATGAGAAGTCCCAGTATGGYGTTGTGACACCTACTTCTGTATTTTTAGTGCTTCCTATTGAGCTAAAGGCCTGCAGATGAAAAATAATTACATGGAAACTGATTTTTGCATCAGTTTATTATCATGGACAATTTAGATTATAGCTCTTATCGGTAAAGTCTCTCTGTTTCTGAGAGAAATTTCAAATATCCTATATGGGACTGGCTTGCCAAGGTTTTGGTAGCAGGTGAGTTGTACAAGTTGTTTCTAGGAGAAGATACCAGAAGCTGAACTCCATGGCAGACAGAGAAGCTCCAGGCAGCTTTAAGGACCCCCCACTGACCAAAGCTGAGCCCATCAATGACATTGGTAWCATGTCTGTGATAATTTATCTAAGAAAGGGTAAAAAACCACCACAGAGGAGCAGCTGCAGAAAAGTGAGAAAACATGAGAGAAAGAACCCTGCAGACACCCAGGTGAGTGAAAACAAGGAAGAGGAGGTGMTCCAGGCACTGGAGCTTAGATTCCCTTACAGCCTATGATGAAGACCGCAGAAACACAGATTGTCTTCCTGTGGCCCAAGGAGATACATGCCGGTGGACCCACGTAAAGTCACATAAATAAAATTACTGTAGCCCCATGCCACTTAAAAATTTTCAGATTTTCTCCCTTCAAAGTGAACACCTGTCCACAGAGCCAAGAAAGGAACCGTGTTTTTACATCTTCTTTGTCTTCCATTTTTGCTGCTGGTGATATAAATTAAGGCTGAACAAGACCGCATGCGCACAACTAACATAGTTTTAGTCATAAACCCTGGTATCTCAAATCAATTTCCTTTTTCCTGTACATTCATAYAGTAGCCAGGTAATATTCTTTTTTTTGGATGTATGAAAAAATGTATGAATTATCAGACTCCTGCACAATATTTTAAGGTCATCATATTTACCTATTTATTACTGTGTCATATTTGCACCAGCTGATGAGACTGTAAACACAGTCTTTCTGATCCAAATATTTTTAGATCAAACTCATTTCTTACTAGCAATTTCATAACTGTAAGCAGAATTCACCTCACTACAGTTTCCTAAGAGAGAGTTACTACACAAAAGCTAGTTGCCTCTTTTCATACTGCTGCTTCTCAATTAGAGGTGTTGTTTAGGTGAGCTTGCTGTTTCTTTTCTCAGCATCTGGACCTATGCCAGAAGTTCATAGGGATATAATTAAGGTCCTCACATGCCAAAGAGTGAATGAAAAACTCATGAAACCTTACCAAGTAGTGTTTAGGGGCTAAGTCTTAAAGAAAGTCCTGCCAGGAATTGAGGAAATGATGCAAAGTCTGGAAGTGGTAAATACCTTTGGGATATTTAAAGAGAACCAGACAGATGCTCAGGAAACTGAAAAAATACCAGCATAGTAATTAGTTCTTATTCCTGAAGAGAAGTTGAATTTGGGAGCAATTCAAAATGAGGGGCAAARGAGCATAGAGTATATCTTATTCTTCAAAATATACCTGCAAGAAAGCTCAGCTGTCACGCCACATTAAACAAGTTTTATTATGTGCAGAAAACTGAAAGCACTAATCCATTTCATATACTAACAATTTCTGCTGTACACTTTACGAGAACAGGCCATCAGAATGCACATAGATTACATGTGGGATTTTTTTATACACTATATTCCACTATTTTCCCTAAACAATATTTTTACAATATTCTATGAMTGTAACACTTCATGTAACCATTTAGGTTATGGCACAGCACTTGAAAGAAAATGTATTAAAAGCATAAGTTTGGTGGTTGAAACATGCAGCCATTTTTGGTTTTATCATAAAAAAGTTTTACTCTCTGAGTTTTAGTCATTAACTCCTTCTAGTGTTGTATTGTCTGCAAACTTCCTGAGGCTGTGCTCTTCTCAGTCACTGAGGTMATTCATGAAGCTTGGTGCTTTATCCCTTCATTTGCAGCCAGTATTYACACCTAAGGCATGCTGCTGGTGTCTGGCCTCTAGCTGAACTTCATGGTGCTCATTATAATTTTTGCAAGTCTGGAAGTTAAACCAGTTTTAAGTCCACCTTATTGTCCACTTTTCTGGTCCATACTTCACCCWCTCATGCTAGATCCCTTTCTCTGCTGGTATCATATTTCGTGCTTTTTTTCTTTTGTTTTTTCCCTAGAACTGTAATACATAAACAATGAAATTGAAACCAAGAAACTGTTCAGAGTTTGCTGACACAGAAAATACTAAAATTCTTTGGACTGAACAAAAACGTGTATTTTCCACAAATTCAAGAAAATATGCTTTCACCAAAATATGCTTTCACCCTTTTTTTTTTTTTTTTTTCTTAAGATCAGCTGCTCTGTAGGATCTAGAAATCATGTGATGTAGCACTAACTGGCTCTAGGGTATAAAGCCTATTAGATGCAAAACATCTTTAATGTTCATTAACAGAATATTGAATCAAACCCTCATGAATTGAGCTATAGCACCTGTCCTTTTAATATTGTTTGAGAATATGGAGGTAGTTACTTCTGAGTTTATACATCTTCTATTTATTACAACTGCCCTGAAAATAGTTTACTGATTGGAACACTTGGAGAGTTTAGGTTCAGTGCTTAAGAGTTTAGGTTCAGTGCTTAAGAGTTTAGGTTCAGTGCTTAAGAAGATTCAGATTCAAATTTTCTTCTGTCTGTTCTCTAGGCAAAGATCAGCTAATATGTCCTTCAAATACATCTAAAAAATAATAATTCTATGTGCTTTCTGATGAGAGATATTAAACAGGGTATGTTAAAAGCACCTTCATCCCAATTCTTAGTCAGGGATGACTCTAGACCAGAATGCAGAAGTGGCAATATGCTACAAGTGTTGGATGTGAGCCTTTCCTGGATACAGAAATGGAGCATCACATCCAGCTCCACTTTAAAATAAAGTTAAGTTACTTTCTGTTTCTTAAAAAMAAAAGAAGCAAACAACAAACAGAAGAAGCAGAACATGAGGCCTGAAAATACTTATTTTCTATAAATTCAGAGGCTCTGGTTCTGTACACGTGGAACTATAAACATATCCAAATCCTTAYTGTCTTCTACCTGATGAGATGTGTGTGTTTTCAAAAGCCTGTGGGCAACACCACTTCAACTCCTGTGGAGTAGAGGCATTGACTTGGTAATTAAGTTTGACTTAAATAGGTTGGCAATAATAAAGTAAGAGACTATGTACTTAATATCATATCAGTATTGTATTATTATTTTGTATTTTATTTTATGTGATTATTCATTCAATATATATTTTTTTAAATGGCAGACATGTTTTATTCCAGGGTTACATCAAAAAATTGATTTGAAGTCTAGCTTAAAAGACAATTGCATTCATCCAGATGAATAGGATTAAAGAATGATATTATGATACAGGCTCTTTCTCAACAGTACTGATAAATAGGTCTATGAGGTCCAATATTGCCAGAGTAAGGAAAAATAAAGAAGCTTAATACATACTACCTGTGAATTCATAAAAAAATACAATTATTAGAAAATTTTTAAAATTGAGAGGAGTTCAAAAAAATTGGAATAATTTCTCTGTCATATAATTCCTGCTTACACTTTAAAGAGCAGTGGATCCAGTTTGTTTAAAAAATGGTTAGGGTTTTTTTTTCTTTCCTCAGGAAACCTAATAGATAATTTATAGAACATTTTGTTTGGAAGGCACATTTAAGATCACCTACTTTCCCCACTCCTGCCATGGGTAGTGACAACTTCCATTAGACCAAATTGGTCAAAACCCCATCCAACATGGCCTTGAACAGTYCTCCAGGAATGGGACATCCACAACTTCTCTGGCGACCTGGTCCAGTGTTTGACCACCCTCACAGTAAAGAACTTCCTTACRTCTGATATAAACCTACTCTCATTTAGGTTAAAGCCTTTCCCCCTTGTCCAGGTAAAAATGCCCTGGTAAAAAGTCCCACTCCAGTTTTCCTCTAGGTCCCTTTAGGAACTGGAAAGTTCCTATAAGGTCTCCCTTAAGCCTTATTTTCTCCAGGCTGAACAACTCCAGCTGTCTCAGCCTGCCTTCGCAAGAGAGGTGTTCCAGCCCTCTGTTTATTTTCATGGCCCTCCTCTGGATGCAATACAATGGGTCCGTGTCCTCTATGTTGGAGGAGCCAATGTTGACTGCAGCTGGTGTCTYCCTGAGCAGAATACAGAGGACGAATCATCTTCCTTGACCTAAATGCCACCTTTATTTTAGTGCAGCCAAGGACACAGTTGGCTTTCTGAGCTGCAGGCACTCATTCCTGTCTAAAGTCCCGCTCTTCATCCAYCAGTATCTCCAAGCACTGATCCCAAGGGTTTCTCTCAGTCCATTCACCTCAATTTTTATTGATATGGGAGATTCCCCTGATGTAGGYGTAGAACATTGCACTTGGCCTCATTGAACTTCAGGAGGTTCCCATGGGTCCACCTCTCAAGCCTGTCCAGGTCCCCTTAGATGGAATCCCTTCCCTCCAGTGCATCAACTGCAGTATACACCTTGGTATTGCCAGCAAACTTGGTGAGGGTGCACTTGATCCCACTGTTCATATCACTGAGAATGGTATAAAACACAATTGGTTCCAATAAAATCCTGAAAAATGCCTCACTGGTCTCCCTTTGGGCATCAGGCCACTGACCATAAGTCTTTGTGTGACAGTTTTTCTCCACTGAGAGGTCCATCTGTACATGAAAGAGAGGAAATTTTTTACTTACTGTTTTATTTGTCTATTCCTATCCCAGGAAAGAAAAGACCCTTGTGCCCAGCCAGACTGGGGACCCTTCRCTGCTCAGCCTTGCTGGATCAGAGGGCAGTCTGACTGACTTATTCAGAATGCACACCAACAATTAAGCAAGACCCCTCAGCAATTTCCTATGCATTATTCCATGTGTTACTCACTGCCAGTAACCAGGTCTCTTTATTAATTGTGCACCTGGAGTTTTCTTAGATATTCCTCAACCTGGGCTGCACCTAAAGGGAGGCAGTTCTTCGTTCTTTCAGTTCTTGTTTTTTAAGAAATGTATTCTATACTTTTAATGAAAGGCTTTACTCCAAGTGTGCCTTATATAAAATCCAAGAAGAAAACAACAGGAAAATAAACATCAAGGTGTCTGCACACCATAGACTGTTCAGCACCTTTAATCTAACAGCTTGGCCAAGAAATATATTTTTCTTCTGCTTCTTGAATGGCCTCATCCTCTATTTCTGCCAACTGGTTCTACAAAAATAATTAGGGTTGTTAGTCTCTACCTACCTGAAATAATTGCAGGATAATTACCCTTACCATACTGAACCATGAGGTGCCTGGATCAAAGAAAAATTTGCTTGTGATTAGATAGACAAAAGACAGAAGCACAAAATTATAAGCAAAAGTCTTCTGGTTCAGAGGAAGTAAATGACTTTGGACTAAGCCCACTACAAGATGAGAGACCCCACACACTGAGATTGCAAGCACATAACTTTTTAATGCTTACCCCTCCAAATGGATCAAAGAGCTCTGTGACAGTTGTATGGATTTCATATATCTGGCAAGAAGTAAACACAACAGCTCAGCATTCTGAGATTTCAGCAAGTGATGTGATGAGCAGAAACTCACCCACAACTGTAAAGTAAGGCRTCACTTTCTATATTGACTCATCTTGAGGTTGTAACTTCAGTCAACTGGCCTTAACAGCTTCAAGTGCTATCCTAAATACAGTCTTCATGTTCCTTTTAAGATAAGAATGATGGGTTCTAGTGTTTAGTTCATTCACCTTGGATATAAGGTTGCTATCTGAAAAGTTTAAAATTCCATTTTCAACCTCACAATAACATGTCTTAACAACTACATTTCAGGTTACGTCGGTAACCATTTACAGCTGTTCTTTATCTCTCTTCTTGAAGCCTTGCCATGAGGGCAAATAAAATGAAACAAGATTCATCCAGGATTGGAAAAAGAGAAAGGTAAAGAAAGGTAAAGAAGCTATTCATTTGAAGGGCAGAGACTTCAATCTAAGTCCATGAATTCTGCATTACACAGTCACTGAATAAAATACAAATACACTTCAGGTTTCAAGGCTGGAACTGAAAATTTGTTTGTCCTATGCACAGAGAGTCTGTAATTAAGATTTTTTCTTCCTGGAAAAATTGYTCTTTCTTGTAGATACACACCTTTAGCAGACATGATTTTTGAGTCTCTCTGATCCATCCTAAGCTAAAGTACTGTGGGGAAGGGCAGATGCAATGTTCTTGAAAAAACAGAAATGGGAGAAAACTTTTGGCAAGATAAGATCAAGATTTGTGTCACACTGTGTTTTGCCAATGAAATGTTCCTGAATGGTTGGGAAGGCTGTTTCTAAAAGAGAAACTTTTTATCTTTTCTATCTTTTCCATCTTTTCTCTTCTTTCTAAGTGTTAGCATTTCTGTTTCAAAAACTAGTTTTCAGTTCAGAGAGATGACATGCTGAATCTGAAATTTGAGCAACCAAGTGTTGAAGATTAAAATGAAGATCTGTCCTTAACATTTTATTTTGAGTGACTCTAGATCTTTATTACCGTTTTAGATTTTCTTTATGAAACACCTTAACACTCCCAGAAGTACTGAGTGTACACTGCTGTACAAGGTTTGTGAAGACTACTGAGTTTTCAAGACACTTCTTTTATGTACACTTCTGCTGAAATCTAGACTATCTGTATCAAAGTTCTTTATCTATAAAATCTTATAACACCTGTGATTTAAGTTAACTTCTCTGACTCTATATTACAGTAGGGCAGAACAAAACCTCAAACAACAAGGTAAAGGCTTCAGAAGGCAAGCAATATCCTTAGGCAGATTCTTCAGTAACAGGCAGATTCTTGAGTTCCCAAGGATTCAAATAAAAAATGTGTATGGTAGWCACAGAACCCTTCCTTCCTGTCCTGCTTAGGATAAGCTGGTGAAAGAAGCCTCTAAGTCAACAAGTCCAAGTGCTCTGTTTGGACATGAATTATATTTAGATTCACTCATCAATATAAGCAAGTSCTAAAGTCCATTATTTGAGCTAACTTTTTGTTGATATGCATTCCAGTGTCAATGAGATTTTCACATGGAAGTCCCCAGTGACTGGAAAAAAGGGACTACTAATATTCATCTTTAAAAAGGGTAATAAGGAGGCTCCTGGGAAGTACCATCCAGTCAGACTCACCTCAGTGCTCAGTAAGRTAATGGAGTGTGTCAAGGGAAGACAGAGAAGTGAGCAGAGACAGTCAACGTGGCTTCTTCAGRAGTAAATGTTACCTAATAGATTTCTACAATAAATAGAGTGACTGTGTCTGTGGAAATACCTGCAGATAACATTTACCAGGACTGATAAAGACCCTTTGAAAAGGCCTCCCCCAGTAAAACTGCCTCTAAATCATAGGCAAATGGATTTGATGAATAAACTAATAGATGAATATGGAATAGGCTGGATTTTTGCGTCCAAGGAGTCAATGGCTCAATGTCCAAGTTGAAACTAGCAATGAGAGGTTTCCTATAAGAGTCTGCAGCAGCACAAGTATTATTTAACATATTCATYAGTGATACAGAGTGTCTTGCTTCTMAGCAAGTGTGCTGACAACACCAAGTTGAGTGGTGCAGTCAGCGTGCTGGAGGCAAGTGATGCCATCCAGAGGGACTTTGACTAGCTTGAGAAGTGGTCCTGTGCAGACCTCATGGAGCTCAAAAAGGACAAATGAAAAGTTCTGCAGTGAAATTCTCAATATCAATCCAGACTGAGACATGAATGGATTGAAAACAACCCTGAGGAGAAGCACTTGGGGTACTGATGGATGAGGAGTTGTACATGTGTGCCTGCAGCCCAGAAAGCCACCTGTGTCCTGGGCTGCATCAGAAGAAGCATGCWGGAAAGTTGAAGGAGGTGATTTTCTCCTTCCAGACAAGGGCCACAAAAATAATGAGAACTGAAGCACCTCTCATATAAAAACAAGATGAGTGGTGGGGTTGTTCAGTCTGGAGAAGAAAAGGCTCCAGGAAGACTTATAGCAGCTTTCCAGTTCCTAAAGGKCCCTGTCGGAAAATTGTATAGGGATGTTTTACCAGGGCATGTAGTGACAGAATAAGAGGCAAGGGTTTAAAAATGAAAGAGGGTAGGTTTGGATTGCACCCAAAAAGAAATGAATTACACTATGCCCGGGGAGACACTGGGACAGATTACCCWGAGAAGTCATCAATTCCACCACCATGCAGTATTTCAGACCACATTGGGTGGTTGAGGTACATAATGGGCGAAAAATGTACCTGCCTACGGCAAAGGGGGGTAACAAGATGACCTTTGAAGGTCCTTTCCAGCCAAACCCAATCCATATTCTATAGCATTTTTGTGAAATGGACCCTTTTGATAATTTTGGTCCTCATCGGGTTCAGCTTCATGAGGGATCTTAAGCAGTTTGATGCCTATCAAGACGAACCCCTACTGTGGGCATGTGAAAAGTTTAATTTCATCACAGGTAATAAAAAAAAATGTAAGTACCCCTAGTAGTCAGTAGTGAGTGACATGGGGAATTTAGATCACAACATTGGACCTAGAAAATAAAAAAGTTTAAATCCCTTACTGGATTTGGCTATTTATATCTGTAAATTACAGGGACGTGYAAAATGCTCAGACAGCTTTGGTTAAAGGAATATAAAAGTAGAACAGCACAGCCCCTGCCAGTTTGTTTCAATGCGATAATTCCAAACTCTGAGTCCAATCCTCTGGTATTTTTTCCAGTAAAATTTCTAAAATTTCTACATTCTTAATAGTGCTGGGTTTAAAATATCTTGTAGCAATAACTATTTCTATTTCTATTACAGTCCAAACACTGAAGGGTTTTTTGTGACTGTGTCCACACAGCAAGAAAGCTTTCACTGTTGCTGTCATAGAGTTCTTAAAAAAATTCAAGCCAGCTACTTATCATTCTGTTCTTTGACTGGAAAACCATTAAACAAGAAAAAAAAGAAACATGATCAGGAAAAAGGAGCTATTCCAAATGCTCTTGAATGATCTCCCTGGCCAGGGAAATGACTCTTTGGCTTCTGTGCACTTGGCTTGCTATTTCTTTGCAGTTTTCATTTCTGTACAATGAATAATGTTATGTGGAAGTGGAAAAAAATGTGAAAAGCCAATTTTTTAATAAATATAAAATAAAAAAATTCAGAGCTTACACAATGAGCATCTAATTAGGATTCTGCTGATATTACTGATTTATAGTTCAATATTTTTCTCCAGGTGTTGCGGATTTCTAAAAAGTCAGGAAGGGAGATAATGTGAAATGCTTACAACATATGCAAAGCTAATCAGACACTGTTTTCCTATGTATTTTAAATGCAAATRCCTGGAAGGCTCACATTTTTTATAGGAAGAGAAGCTTCCACAAATGTAATATCTTGTATTAACTTTCCTCCCCTTTTTTTCAAAAAATTTATATCCCCTCTCCCAACCATTCACCCAAAAGAAAAAAAAAGGAAAAAATTAATGTGTGTCACTAAGTGTATGAACAGAAGATTTCACACTGCTAGCATAATGTTCAGAAAATCCTACTGATAAATACATGTAATAGGACACTGAGATAAATACAGAATTTGTCCAATCCATCAGGAAATTCTGATTATACTATGTTCTCCTCTCCCTGACTTCTTGTCAGTTTCCTGTCCTTTCCTGCCTCTCTTCCTCGTTTCCTACATCCCTTTTGCTTCCTCTTCCCTTCATTCTCCTTTGAAGTTTTAAAGGGAAAGAAGAAAACAAAGAAAGAAGCAAACCTGCCAATTGTGTCCTGGGCAGCATCGCAAGAGGGGTGGACAGCAGTTAAGAGAGGTGATTCTGCCCCTCTGTTCTGTCCTTGAGAGACACCAGTTGGAGCTCTGCATCCAGCTCTGGGACCTCTAGCATCAAAAGGACATGGACCTGCTGGACTGGGTCCAGAGAAATGCCATGAAGATGATCAGACAGCTGGAGCACCTCTCCTGTGGAGATAGGCTGAGAAAGCTGGTGTTAYTCTGCCTGGACAATAGAAGGCTTTGGAGAAACCTTATAGCAGTCTTCCAATACCTAAAAAGAACTTTTAGAAAAAAGATAAGGAGTGACTTTTTGTATGGGCAGGCAGTGATAGGGCAAGAGGGAACGATTTTAAATAAGAAGAAGGAAGCAGATTTCTCAGGGAAGTTCTGGATACCCCAAGACCAGAGGTGTTCAAGACTAGGTTCAATGGGGCCCTGAGCAACCTGGTCTAGAAGCTGTCATTCCTGCAACCATATCTGACAATTGTTTTCTTGAGGAACTTAAGTGACAATTAGTTTAAACCTTTTTCATATTTTACTAGTGCTATTAAATGAGGTTATCGTATGGTTAGCRTCTCAGGTTTTCTTCTTGTTTTATATTTCAGCAAAATAAGAATGGTCTTGCACAGGGAAAATAAAATATTCCTACAGTATAGGGGTCTAATGTTAYATAATACTCATAAGCTTTTGCAAACATAAGACATTTTAAATTTTCCTGGAAAAAGAGAACAAGTTCTAGAATGTAAGTGTCTATAGAAAAGAAGCTATTTGTACCAACAAAATGTGGGATTTCTAACTGTAATTAGTGGTCGGGCCTTAAASCAGGTAAACAGTGAAATCACTCTTGCCACGTTTGGGAGTTAAAATCCCTCTACAAGAGACAATGACGTGTTCTAATAGATTGTTAGATGGCAATGCTACAATCCTTGTAGCACAAATCCAGTACAGCCAAAATATTAATATGAAAATAATAATAAAAAATGTAAATAAAATAGCATAATATAGTTATACCAGTCATCCTTAATAAAGAAGGTCTATTCACTTGTCTCTAAAAATCCATTTTAGGGAATATAGATCAATGTCATATATACAAAAAGTCTGTTTAATAGTCATAAAACCCATACTATCTCCTAGAACCACCTAGAAGCCACAAAGCTGTGAATAGTCCCAGAATGGTTTTGTTGCTTTTAGCAGACTCTTTGTACCTTTTTAAACCCCTAAACTGAGCAAGCTGCAATGACAGTATGTCTTGTCCCTGTACCTTGACTGACTGTGTTCTCCATGGAAAGTGGGGACTTTTGTAATGTAAAGGGTTGTCAGATAACCAAGGATGATCACCCTTTTTATCCTAAGAAAAGTGAGGATGCCAATGYTTGGTCTTCAACAAATATAATTTGTACTCACAAGTGAAAGGATTTGTTTTTCCTTTAAAATATCCTAAAACATCCATTCATTTATTTTGATACTTAGGCACAATGTAGCAAGAAATCCTTCATCTAAATTTTTAAAATAAAATTTCTAGACTATCCCAAATTAAGTTTTACAAATAAATAACTAAAAAAAGAAATTGAAACAGAACATAACACATTAGCCAATTACATAAGAAAAAGGAATAATAAAGATCACAAACAGTGACTAAAGATGAAAAAAGTAGAATTTGCCAAATTCTTGGTAGAAATTCTTGCTTTTCTTTTGCCATATTGGAAGTAATCAACAAGAAGAAGCACAYTTTTTAAAGATTATTTTGCTTCTGTGACCTTAACTAATCAAAATTTTCCATGTAATTCTTTTCTCCCTCATTTATGTGCTTAAGGTGTAGGCTAGATTTTCTACCAATTCCATTAGTAAGAGTGAAGGGGATGTATGAATTTCTGTCCAATTCTGTACCACTTTTATTTTTCGTTGGTTTCTCTGAAAGTTATATACATCATAAAGATGCTCCTCTCATGCTTACCTTACTTTTATGTACCTCACTCTTTAGGACTAGTCTGTGTTATGCAAGAGGCTTGGGAATGAATGTTAATATATCTTTTCATATAATGTATCAAAGAAATATTWAAAAAATAGATAAAGATATTTTTGTTCTTAGATATTCTTTTTTTTATTTCTTCCACTTTTCTGATAGAAATAAAAACCTAAAAAAATCCGAAGTACAGTTCCTCTAAGATTTGCTAATTTCATTGTTAAATTTCTTTGAATTGATGCTGTGATTTGAGGGCTATTTTGGTTATAAATCTTATAGAATCCCTTAATATACAATAGCTGTCTAACTGATCATATACTGTAATATTTTCTAGAGCCTTGGAGAAACTGGAGAAGTCAAGCCRTCATCTGAAAGTATGAACAATTTTTTTTTTAATTGGCTTCTTTTATTCTGCAGTGACTTTTTAGGTTAATGAAGAAGAACATTTATAAGAAAGATTCCAGTAGTGAAATCTATTATTCACTTGAAAAATATTGAATGTAGGATCTTTTTCCTTTCTTTCATGATTATGAAATACCAACAGTATGTTTGAAATTGTGAGAAAGTTTAATATCCTAGATCTTTGTAAGCAGAATGGAGAGGACTTGGTCAGATTACCTGATACTCTTTATTATCCTGTGCACYTATTTAATTATCTAGTACTTTCTTAAAATTCAGAAATAATTTATGAGGGGACTGGTTTTTGCAGATTATGACAAATGAACCACTTCTAAGGCCAGAAGGGAATATTAAATCATTTATTCTGACTGCCTATATAGTGTAGGTCATAGAATCACTCTAATATTTATCTTCACACTTAGTATTTGAGCTAAAAATCCCTTTTAAGAATGCCCCYACCCTTGACTTGAAGATTTCAATACCGGATTTCCCTTTTGCAAGTGGTGAAAAATTAATTTGTTACTTAGGATAAAATACTTTTTTGTGAATCTGCCTCACTGATTTCTATCTCACATTTATTTTAAGTGTTAGTTTTTTTTATATCACTAATGTGGACAACAACATGACCTACATATTTTGGCTTTGAATGATTAACTTATATATTCTATAAGTGAAAAGTAACTTCTTTCAGGAAGAATAACCTTGCTTACTGGTTTGTTTTAAAAATCCAAGTAATGAATATATCATATTTTCTCAATGTATAAGTTTTCATCCATTTTATCCCAACATCAGGGGCTTGGTTTGGGCAGTCTGCTGAGAACTACAAGGAACTACTAAAGCCATGTTAAGAAAGTAAAATAAATAAGATTCTCTGGTGTAGGGACAAGAAAATGTGTATTCCCTACTACAAACCCGGTAAAACAGTGACCCTTGTTTTGAATTGCACACAGTGACAAGAGTGATCTCATGAGGGAGCAGCAAGGGCAGCCTGTTCCATGAAGGGAGGCAAGACGAGAGTCAAAAGTGAAACCAGATGGGTAAAGCAGTCATCTCACTGATAAGGAATCAACAAGGTACCCTGGAAAAAGGTTCTTCAATTACAATCAAATGGAGACACAAAAGCTTAATTTCACCAGGATTACAGCAGCAGTCCAGAATGCTGAGCTCTAACCCTGCCTTGGTTTACGACATCTTAACTCATTGAGTTAAACTCCTATACTCAAAATTATTTCAGCATTTGATGTCTGCATGATTTCTGTTTGAAAAAAAATGAAGACTACTGTTTATGTGAACATAATATCCTTAAAATTTGTCCAAAGTTCTCTCTTGCAGAGAAATGTTGAAGGTTTTCTATACCCTTAGAACTTGCTCCATTTTGGAATAAACCAATTGCATAATTTCAGCAATAAAAATATTAAGTCATGACCTTGAAGAAGTGGAGTAGTTTCATTCAAATGCATAAAACTATTTCACTGGAAATTCTGTAGCTCAGAGAAATTTGCAGCTGTCAGGAGCACAGACAGTGAGTGYGTGTGTACAAGCGCAGTGTAGCTGATCAAGTGAGTCTTTGAGGTCTGTCTTTTCTAATTAAAAAAATTACATGTAAAATAGAAACATCAGTTTGATCTACTGATGACCACACTTTTGGTCAGTGTAATGTTCAACATAACTGTGTCAGGCAGCAGAAGGTGCAGTAAGGAGACAGATGAGTGTTTAACAGGAAACAACCGAGAACATCCTCTTCCAGAGAGAGCTGTAAATTCTGGGCTTGGTTTTGTTTCCTGACAGCAGTATGGCTAAACCATGTTTTATATATACCAATATCTCTTTACTTATGGATACTGGTAGCATTTTTATGAAATATACCCAATGTGGTCAACAGCTATTGATTCTGCCATCTTTTCTCCATCACAACTCAACCCTGAGTTGCTTAGTCTTGAATCAAAGTCTACTCATGAAGGTTTCTAAATGAGCGCTCTGAAGAATAGCAAAAAAAAAGACCAGGTCTTATTTAGAACCAGTACTGCATGAAAGTACGTGCTCACTACCCATCCCCACATTAAAGAGATTATACAAATATCGATGCTTTATATTCATACAGACTTCAAGAGTTTGCTCCCTATTTCAGGTTCATAAAAAGATTAGAGTTTGTTTTGGCATATTTGTCTCATGTGTTTTGTGAGATAATCTAAGATCAGTTGGGATTCCAAGGTAAGCACAGATAATTGCTCTGGGGCAGGCATTCTCTCAAGCAAGCCTTGTAATGTTTAATTTCCTTGTCCTGTAGGCATGTAAGAACCAAGTCTCAGTTCCTGTTTCATGAGTTACCAAATTAAATTTTCATGAGCTTTTACCAGTATAAGATTGCAATTATCCAGGCTTCAGCTAATGTCTTCATTGCTGCATGGGTTTTGGACCAGTTTTCTTTTTTTTTTCCTACATAGTAATAGTACATATTTTCCTTTCACTGCTACAATGCTTAAGAAAATATTTTTCTCTGCTAATCATAACAGCTGACGGGTACTGATATGAGTTCATAACTGGCTTTGAACCAAACAAAGAGAAGAATATTTTTATAGGTTGCTTGTAAATGTTGTAAATGGTAATGAATAGCACTCTTTAGAAAAAGAATAATAGCTGTTTGTGCCTGTAATGATAACTCACGGCAGCTATTTTTAAATTACTCGTATTTTGTCTGCCACAGTTAAAACCAGGAAAAAGTAGGTTTATCTTTTTATTTCAGGAAGGTCTATGTGCCTTTTTTGCAATATATCCTTTTCAGCATGCACCAAACACATTGCATAACTGGCATACGTTTCCCTCTGTAGGCATCACAGCAAGAAGAAAGGCATGAAATAAGGCAAGGAATAAGGCATGAAATACTGCTTTTGAAATGAACAATATARCATAAATGGTAGAAAATGTTAAATTTCTCTGGTATGCATTCCACTCTGTTAAAAGTAAGGACAATATAAGTGCGCATCTTATGTACTTTGTGCTAAGTCAACAAGACCACAATGAAATTAGACTCGTACAGAATCTATTTTTAATATAGATTATGATAAAAAGCTGGACAGAGGGTGTTGCAAACAGAAAAGAACACAATAAATTCAGTATCTTTCCATTGAAATGTATATTTGAAAGATTTACTTCTCAGAAATGTATTYTTCCAGATCTTCTGTCTCTGTTTGATGAAATGGTGAACACCTTCTGAAGATTCTTCTATTAGATTTTTCTTTCTTTTTTGCTGTTTTTTAGCCTATCAGTCTCAAACTATGGTTCAAGATCATTTAGTTTTATTAGCATTTCTATCATATAGAAAACTGCAGTGGCATGATATAGAATACAGGGCACACATTTTGTTAATAGATAGATAAAGCATATTTTGTTTAATAGTTTCTTGGGAAAAATTATCTAAAGAAATAAACTGCTTAATGTTAGAAGGAAAAATTCATTTTAGAGGATAAGGTTGTGTCTGTACTGAAGTCTCAAGTTGCATGACAAAATTGTGCAATAATTTAAATTTAAAGAAATATAATAGTAAACTTATAAGTAATTTTGTGGAATTGCTGKTTTTTTCAAATGCCAGTAGCATTTTAATATTAAAAATCAATGTRTTTTGAAAGAACAGCTGGAAGTATGCCTGCAGTGTGAGGTTTTATGTTTCTCTAATTCTAAAGGAATAAATTTTCAATTGTTCTTGTTATTTTATCTGGATCTCAGAACAAATAAAATTAATTTTATTTCTCTTTTTCCCATTTTAAATTTCTTATTTAAGTGTCAGAGACACTGAGCTACCTAAATAAGGCTTTGCTGTTAATTTTACTTTATATGCCAAATCAGTTTAATTACAGTTTCTATAAATAATCTATGCAAAATACTTGCCTGGACAGAATGCACTTTTCCTTCTGTATGTGGCACATTTTAGTACTTAAAAGCATTAGAACAGATGTTAGGTGCCTCCTAAACTTGTTTTCAGTTTTCTTTTATTTATATGTTAATGAGAATTTAATTACTTCATGAATACTTAAACAACCTGAGGGTGCCTGATATCATTAGCTTGAACATGACAAGCACCTCAAGTGACCACATGGGAAGAATAAAATTGCTTTTAGTTCACTTGAAGACAGAAAGATGAATTCATTTCACCCCCTGCTATGTTCTACCTGCCRCACAAAACTGAGAAAGCTGTGGGCACTGATTCAGTCTCACCTCAGTGTGACCAAAACTATCCGAGGAAGGAATATGCACCAAAGTCCATAAATTGTTCCTTTTCAATTTGCTTCACTGTCCTTTGATAAACAATCAGGGAATGTTTTTTACTCTTATTTCCTCTTAATAGTTTTTTCAGTCAAAATTATTTTCTGTCAAGTAAGTTTCTGTGTTCCATTCTCATAAAATTATGCTCAACATGCCCTACAGTGATCAAATTATCCAGGATGAAAAACAGTATGGAAAGTGTTTAACTTTCTATCAGGAAAATTGTTGCAATCAAATTATTATTTCTGGGCCTTGCAAAGTAATAGATGGGTCTGAGTCTCAAATGTGGAAAGAATAAAGTKGGAAAAAATTAAAAATTATTTCCATTACTTTAATGGAATAGGATTTTTAACAGTAGCTCTATTTTTTGTATGCTTACTATATAGTCTACAGGAACAAAATAATATTTCTGACACTTGTCTTACCTTMTTCATATGGTCCTCCTTCTCATGATACACATAAGAAAGCAGAAAGGTAATAAAAGTTAAAAGTGCTAAAATCATTGAAAGTTAAAACAACAACAACAAAAAACTCCCTCTTTTCAGGGSGTGGAGGGACATTTGCCCAATCTGTTAACTAATTTTTGAAGGAGTTTATTTAATTTTAATTTAAATCCTGCAGATACTCTGTCTTCAATWAATTCAAATTCTATAAATGCATAARGGAAGAGCATGTCTTAAGTAATGTAGATACTTCCAAAATATATTGTATGACAAATTTTAACACCTCCCAGGAAGAAATATTTCRTTTGTTCATTACTGTATCATATATCCATTTACATTCAGTCTTAATGATGCTGAAACAGTAGCTCAGCTAGGCATGACAACAAAGTTGGGAATAGAAAAATATTCAAGGTCCTACACTGAAAGCTTTGTCTGATCTACTTTTCTCATGGCTGGGCAGGAAATGGAGAATATCAGAGCAGCTTAGGAAAAAAAAAATCAACCAACAGTTAGATGAAAGGGGTGGACCACAAACGCATTGTAATAAGAGTGATGATTTTACTAATAAAAGAATGCAAGTATTTTCCAGAAGTTAAACCCTGCCCTRAAGAGGTCATATTTGTCAGAGAAGCATTGAAGCATCAAGTGTGTCTCTGGCTTTTCAAGCTTTATAAGAATAATATTCTCTTTTAATTCAAATGCCTGGAAAAAAAAAACAAAAAACAGTGTGCTAGATACAGAGACGTTTTCTTTGAACATCAGAYATGTCCAAGATCTTTAGTTTTTCTTTCCATTTCTTTTTTTTTTTTTCATTATATTGGACGTCTGTTGCCCAGACACTGGGCACATGGGTCCACATACCAAAGAAAACTTTTGTTTGCTAGGTCCATTAGATGAAAAGYTGTGTGCTTCTGTATGCATAGAGAGAAACAGTTACCAAAAAAGAGCAGACTGGAAAAAAAAGTGCTGAGGGATAATTTCTGAATATCTCCCAGGAACTGAATAGCTTCCAGAGCTGTCAGTATTTTTGAAGCTGCAAGAACTGACAAAAGTCAGAGTGGCTGAAGCACCTGAATGTGTTCAAGGCCACTAACATCTACTTCAGTAAAATATTCTATAGGTCTAATCACGTCTAAGAGGCAACAACACTACATATTTCCTCTGCAGAGAGAGGTTACAGGTTCCCATATATATATGACTGGTAAAACATAGGGCTCATAGAGGTGTTTTCCAACCACTTAGTAAGAAACTAGTGGCACATCTTTGTGACCCTTGGCACCTGAGTAAACTGTTGGGGTAGGGTTCTCAGATGAAGATCCAGACACATTTCTGTGAGCGAGAGGGATCTGAGCTGTGAAGCAGTCAGAGTTACTGTGTAAAGTTTTTTCTACAAACAACAGCAGCTCAATAAGAAGAATAACAGCTGAATTATTATGAGATGTTCCAGTAAACACTGGTTGTGATCTGTCTTCATGGTGCAACCTTCACACTTGCAAATCCTTTTGTGGCAGATAGTCAGGGAGCAGAAATAGTGGGCTGCTCCTGAAGGGATGGGGAGCTGGTGGCCAAGGGCAGGGCAATGCCCTCAGTGGCAGACAGAGGATCAGAAGATCCACAGATCTTCTTAACAGCAAGAGCAGAGCTAGTAAGCAGGTTCAGTCAGCAGCTGGCAGCAGGTGCTCTGGCCAGTGTGTACAGGGTCCAGGGTTTGTGTAAGATCCCTGTCAGGATTCAAGYCAGTGTATAGGCAGAGCTCTATAGGGATCAGTTCCTTATACACCCTACATAGTCAGTCCAGAACTGTCCTGGCTCTATTAAATACACATTCTYCAACAGCACATGAACAGTCAAAATCCACAGACCCACATATCTTAGGATACCAGAGAACTCTAATTTCTGTCATAGAGATATGTTGATTTCCTATTTCATAGGATATGAATGGAATGTAGATTCTCTGGAATGTAGCTCCTCTGCACCGTTTCACCTGGGGAACGGGAATTGCTCTCATAGGCACAAATGTAGCCAGCATTGCTCATACTTTGGATCATKACTCTGTTTTTCCAGGGAAGAAAAAGTGATAAAAGTCAATGATAAAATGTATCTTTCAGAATTAGGGGGTAAATTTGGTCTTATTAACCAAAGAACGTCTTTAAATGAAAATTCAGAATAACCAGATGAAGGAGAAAAATCATGATAATATAAATATTATTTTATTATATTTACAAAGTGACAAAGATTTTTTTCATCACRACAGAAACAACATGTTTATAAATCTCTCATTCTCTTACAGTGCAACATGCAGTGCTCCATGAGGTATTGTTTCTATTCCCACTCTGGCTGGGTATTTAGAAGAGATTTGAAACTTCAAAGTCTTGTCCTTCTAAAGCACAAAAACATAACACTTTAGGAAAATTTATGCTAGTAGGATTTGTTTGATCAAAAGTAGTGCTAATCAACCAGAATTCTCTAACAATCAATGAGGAGAAATAAGGACTTGAGGGACAAAAAGCTGCCAAAACAGAGGTTACTGGACTCAGAGATCRCAGTATTTTCCACATATTTTCAAGCTTTATTTCTGAAGCACACAGGAGACCCTCAGAGAAGAGGGCATCTGAGCAGCAGTCAAACCTGTTTTGATGCTGCCAGAAATCACTCTGTGACACTTSAACTCCTGTCCAGGTTGGGCACAGCAGCCTTCCTGAAAAGTGCAGCAAGCAGCTGCGCTTCAGCTAGTGGGGTGTTACATAGGTCCCACATTTCAGGTGTGTGTGTCTGACATGTGTCTGTGTTTCTGTCCTACTGGTGAGTACATTAGTAGKGGGTAGAGATCATCAGGAATGCACAAAAAACCAGCACTCACATCTACCCCAGGGAGAAGTGGGTTTGTTGTGTGATTCTAGGTTGGGGATTAGAAATTCTACAGTGAATTGTGGAAAGGTTTTTAGGATATTGATCCTGAATGTGTACTTCAATGACTGCTGGTTAATTGCATAGTGTTAATAAATCGATAGAACACTTCTATCCTGATTTCTTTCAAGCTGAGTGAATTGAGATTTTTTTCCCCTGCAACTTACAAGCTAAATTATTAATGATTTTCTTAATTAATAATGCAGGTATCTGATATCCACAACAAAATTAAAATTGCTTCAACTGTAAAAAGAGTTTGAGAGATAGAATGTGTCCATTTGAAAGAATTAARCAGAAACCAAGAAATTAAAGCTATGAAATGTTATAAAAGATACTTGAATATATAAAATATGACTGCTTTAATTTTTATGCTCTATGCCATTAAGAACAAAGGGAAGATAAATAAAGCTTTTTAATTATAAAATCCTAACTATCCAGATGTTTAGTTACTTGCAGGTGCTACACTTGTCAGCATTTTTCTCACATCATTAACAACTCACAATTATTTATTAAAAAAAAAATTCTTCCCAGGGTCCTGAAATTTATTTTGAGTGACCTTGGACTTCCTCTTGATATGTATTTGGTACCTATATAAAACAGCAGGAGTGGGTAATATTCCAAAGCCTGCGCTGATCTAGTCAGTTTTCTGGTGATTTTCCTGATCCAGATAAAGTGGTCTGGTTCCTTGTTAGTGAACTTACAATATGGATGAAGTAGCAGCAGTACTTTTTCCACTATGTTTTAAGTGTGCTAACACGACATGGTATTTTATATATATAATCACACTTTTAATATTTCTTAGTAATATTTCTTTGCTTGGGGCTATGACACTTCATTGTCTTTGAAGTTCCAAGAAGATATCCTAATGTCTTTGAACTCAGCTGAAAAACCATTGATTTTTCAAGGTTTAGGATGACACATGAAGTCAGGTGAAGAAATGTCCTGCACAAATCCAAATTGCCATGATTTCAGAGAATTCAGCTCTGAGTTTTAAAATTTCTGTGTCTGACCCAGCGTTACAAAATAGTTCCTTTTGTTGCAGCACTCTTCTTGTCCCTGAATGTTTCATCTTATTATAGAGAGCTTTAACGTAACATTTCTGCTGCTAACTTAAGCCTGGCTGGGGGCTGGGGTAGGGGGTTTGGGGGGTAAGAGGGCAGGGGATGTGGGGGCAGTGAAATAAAAAAAAATCATAATTAAACTCTCCAACTGCAAAATTTAAGGATTTGATTTGGTTGTTCTCTGCCAAAATTAAAATGAACAAGTCATATAGGTATGAAATTATTCTCTGTAAGTTGATTACCAATAAAAGAGAAAATTACCTTTTTTTAAATCTATTCTGTTTCCGTGAATGTTATTAAGTCCCCATTTTTTGATCATCTGTATAACCGTCWGGTGAAATGTACTGCTTCTCCTTCTTTCTCCTGTCCTCCCTGCTGTCTGGAGGTTAGGGAGCTTTCTTGTGAGCTAGAAATTACCTTTTGATCTTTTTGAATAGGTCATGAACAAGATCTCTAAGCTAAATGGTAAAGTAAAAATTGGGGTTTTTACACTCATTTTTATTTCCATAACATAGTTGATTTCATGTCATAATTGACAATACATTCTTCCACCTTTTAAAAGGAAAAAAAAAACAAACAGAGCAACCATGCCAGTAGTTCTTGAAGCAAGTAACTATACTTTATCTATGATGATYGAGTGTATTCTATTCTGTTTTCTAAATAAAAACTTGGCATCTGCTTATGTGGAGTTTATTAAAATTTTAGGAAGTATAATGGCACTAAAAGTGGTACATGTGCATCCCCTTGAAATATTAACAGAATGCAGTTGACCAGGAACACTAAGAAATTTCTTTGTCATAACTGTAATGCATTTTACATGAAGCTATTATAATTAAACCATATTATAGCTGTACTAGGTTTACATACTGATGATTTTTTTTCTGAAATATTGTGATAAAATATTGTCTTTAATTTGAAATAATTCTTGAGAGGCTCGTGTTTTAATTGCCAAAAATTAAAGGTGAAATTACATGATTCCTTGATATTAAAAGTAGCATTTAACTTGAAATAATCTGACTTTGAATAAAAAATTTAAAAGTTATATATTTAGAAATTTATTTATAATTATATTCTTGTAATCATGTATTGTCTGTACCCTGACTAGATGATGCTATATTTTAGAGAACAAAACTCAAATAAATTAAAGGAAACATAGAATAAATGCCTTCAAGGAATTAGGTAAACAGCAACAAAACCRTCAGCTAAGATTTCCACCTGCTCCTCTCAAATTCATATTTAGCACCAAAGGAGGAGATTAACTCACTCTAATTTCCAGGCCTACAAGAGAGTTATGATGATTTCTGTTTCACAGGAAATCTTCACACTTCATGAAGTAATTCCTATAGACAACTTGAAAAATCAGTGTTTAGCTGTACCTTATCTGTTTATCTTAACATTTTGTGTGACAGCCCACYCTTAAGGTCTGAGTCATCTCCTTATTTTAATGGGAAGATCAAAATAACTTATTAAGTTTAAATTTTATGAAAAATAAGGCACTGCCTTTTTTTTTAGCCGGATGTTAACAATCCAAAGAATAAAAGAGGGAAAATCAATTTTCATTAAGTTTTTCTATGTATGTATACGTACTGTAATCAGGTGTGTACAGTACTAATTAATTTGATCTGGAAAAATGTTAGCAAACCCAGTACATTTATTTTAGGCCTTTTTGAAAAAATTACTATAGGATATTGCTTGCTRGTATATTCACAAGTTGCTTGTAAAGGCAGAAATATTTACAGTTCTATGAAATAGTGGGGATTTTTCCTCCTGGGCTGACGTATTYGTATTTAAGTTGTCTTCATTGGCTTTCTAAACCAGAGGGATGACAGTTTTGTCTGTCAAAAATATAATTTACTCATTTCCCATGGGAAAAAAAATCTATGCTGAATTTAGATAAAGTAGTGGGGTTTTTAAAATGTCATGTTTAACTAATTTATCTGTGGGGTATTTGAAGTGGTGCACATAGTTCAAAATGGATGGTAAYGACCATTAGTGGCAAAATTCTTCATTCAAATTAACACTGAATACTTCTGTTCAAGGAATGATTGCGAATGTGGAAAAGAAAGAGAGGACATCAATTTGTTTAGGATACATCAGATGCACATCATTGTGCTGTTCTCCAGTTTCTGTTGTGTCTCTTCCATTTGCTTAAAGCCACATATGACAAAAAATAGTAATGTAGGAAATTTTTGACAGTGTAGAAAGATTCTGGTAGCAGATACCAAAGATATGACATACCTGCCATTTAGGATTCACTATGGGCATTCATAAAAAAAATGTCCAGGTGATAAAAAAAGAGAAAAATAATGCRTTAAGAGATCTTTTACTGGCCTGGTAAAATAGAATTATAAAGACCACTCTTGTGATAAATTGTTTTTAGATTTTAGAAAATTTAAATTTTCAAATGAATGAGGAAAGAAAGATTACCTTGCTATAATTTTTCTAAACAAGTACAGGGTTTCCACAATCTTATAATATGTAAACAAAAGTAATAATTAGCTGAATAAAAGTTATAAGAAACATAAAAAAATGTTTAATTATTTGGATTCAGTATTATGAAGGAATTTTTTTACTTTGTGGGATGTGGTGTTGGAACAGGCTGTCCAGAGAGGTTGTAGGTGCATCATCCTCGGAAGTTTTCAAGGCCAGGTTGGGTAGGGCTTTGAGTATCCAGGTCTAGTGGAAGGTGTTCCTGCCCATGGCAGGGGGATTGGAACTAGATGATATTCAAAGTCCCTTACAATCCAAACCCAAGATTCTAGGATGCTCAGATTTCTTTTAGCTGAATGTCTTTGTTGGTCAGCCTGAAAGCCATATAGCAGTGAACRGTAATGATAAACGAGCTGTTCTAGGGAGGAAAAAATATTAAAACGCATTCAAAGAATAAAAAGATTTCTCAGTAAATCTGTTAAGTAATCTATAGGATACCTGGGGGAAAATGGGAAAATTGCTTTGTTTGGGKTTTTTTTCAACCTGCACTTTGTTTTCAATACATTGCCRATCTTTGTGTGTGTGTGCTGGGGGGAATTCTGAGGAAAAGAAGTGGGATGAATCCTGYTTTCAACATTACCTCAGTTATCTTCATTTTCAATGTCAAAATATATATATACATGTAAAGTTCAAAATTAATAGAAATGGTACCCTCAAAAATATATCAAAACAGACACCTTTGCAATGTGAGTTCTTTTCTTCTCTTGGCTGCTGATGACTAAAGAAGGAATTTTTTTTAAATGGTGAAACTTCCTTCCAAGGAATCCCGCCTCTAGATTCTCAATACTCAGTCCAARGACCTGCTATTACTAAAACCCAAGTACCCTCAATATTGGTCACTAGCTAAAATTTTACAATTTGATTCTAGATATCGGAGGTTGTAGTCAAGTTTTGAAGCCTTTCTGAATAGCTATCTCTGAAAGAAATTCCTGGTGTCATGGAAAATGATTGAATGAAAAAGAATTAGAATCTTAATTTGCTCAAACTGAGAATATCTTATTCACCCCTGCTCTTCAAAAGTGCATAAATTAAAAGCAATAAGAATGATTCCAAGAAAAGTATGACAGTATAATGTATATTTCTAGTATAATGTTTGGGACAGAAATGACTGCTGCTTTCACTTGAAGCAAGACATGATAAACTAACTAATTCTGACTGCGCACTTTTCATCAAGATTTGTATTAGATCTTTCTGTTCAGAAATATAGGACTACATCTTTCTTCCGTGCCTTCCATTGCCTTGGCTTAGCTTTTYTCCCTTTCCTCCTCCCTTCTTGTCTCTTGAGTCAGATGGAGTATAGGTTCAGGTACTGCATTTATACTCATGAAAATTGCTGGTAATGTTTGCTGTTTCTCATTGGAAAAGTATGTGATTCGTAGCATTACRGATCTTATTAAAACTTCAATGATGAAAAAAAAATATTTTGCAAATAACTGAAAAATTACAGCGACAACTTTTAAGAAGTGCTTTCTGGAAAATTCTTTATATGGTGAGAGTATTTTGAAGAAGTCTTTAATATACAAAAACTGACAACCATTAGGATAAAAGTGATTAGCATGGATTTGAACTCYTACTTCTGTCATTTTTTTTAACGTGAGACTAGTGTGATATGTATTATAATCAATTTGAAATGATCACACATAATTTCTCACTAATTTACATTCGAACACTTTGATAAAATAACAAACTATATCTGACGTAAACAGAGACACATAAAATAAAAGAGAATTAAAAACTTCTACTCTGAAGACAGAAAGTATAGTTATAGAGCCGCAAATAAAATGACAGACTGTGACATGCTAATTGCTAAATATTTCCTTCTATTTAAACACAAGCAGTGCTAAGAGATGGTTGGTAGTTTCCAGCTGACATTTCCATTTCATGCTTCATATTTTRTTTTCTGCTCCATCCATATATTGTTTCTAACCAAGCTATAATTTTTCAGTCATGAGCCCTTGTAAGAGAGAGTAGTCTGAGAAGCAGAATAGCATATTATATAAATGTATTATATAAATGAAGAATTTTCTAAAGCTCGAGTTTCTCAGAAGGATTGACTTTTGGAGAATAAGTATGTGCTTCGTTTCTGTACCAATAAACAGCATTAAGTAGCTTAAGAATTTACTTGGTCCTGCACTGTGAGTGGAGGACCTACAAATCCTTTCTAATTGTTTTGAATTGTGATCTTGTAAGCCACAACTGCAGGTAAGGCAGTCAACATGGCCACTCCATGGATCTGGCTTCCACTTGCACACTTGGAAAATGCATGTTTTGCATGTCAGAATGTCARCTCTAATTCAACAATGACAACCAGAAAAGGACAAAGAGAGTAGAAGGAATATGATGAATATGAAAATGTAAATATAAAGGTGCATCAAACAAATACAATGTGTTTGGCTGTTGCTTGAGCTGAGTCCCCATTAATGGGGGAAAAGAAAGTTGATTTACAGGCATTTAAATTCTTTCCTTTTTTGAAAGATTTCTAAACAATTTTCAAGACAACAGAGTCCTTTACGTTGTAGTGGATTTGAGCTGGATTTTTACAATAAAAAAGGGGCTTTTCCTAATCTATATATTTTTTGTCATTTCAGGAACTATAATTMATGATATATTTTTAATGTATTCTATCGGTTAAAATTTAAAAAGCATTAAAAGTTTAGAACCAAAACTGTGCTACTGATGATAGAAAGAAATGAATATTATACTACTTATGACTAAAATGGTAAATCTAATTCACGAATGTATATACACACAGTAAGGGAAGTTAAAACTTACAGGAACTTGAATATTTTTTCTGGTTTTGATTCATGAATGTCAAGCAATATATGGATGCAGAGAAAATCTAAGGTAGCTGCATTAATTTAGAGTAAATATGTCCTTGTTTTCACATATTACCATTCATGTGTCTTAAAACCTGTGTATACCCAATTCCCTTTGACCCTGTAACAACGTGTCTCTCACTTCTAGCGAGAAGGTAATTCCAATGCCAGATGTGACCACTGTAAATGTACACTGGTGACTGCTTCTATGTAGTTACATTATATCCCTTCCCTTCCCTTCCCTTCCCTTCCCTTCCCTTCCCTT
>JACDOX010000369.1:224717-368029 GCA_014549065.1 Cardinalis cardinalis
TTCCCTTCCCTTCCCTTCCCTTCCCTTCCCTTCCCTTCCCTTTAGCATGTCTGAGTACACGTGTTTAAAATTTTTGGAGAGCTTGTTAGCAGCAGTACTATTCACTGGAGGAAAAAGAAGAGAATGGCCATCAAATTTTCTTTTGGGGAGCACACACGTTCATATCCTCCMTCAAAAACTCCAGCGCAATAGGCAACAAGGAAATGTGTCAAATAATGATAAAGGGGCGCTAAGCATAGATACCAATATGCTGATTTATTTCAAAAAAAGCCATAAAGAAGGCCTACAAATTATGGCCCAGCAACTTCATAAGTTTCTCTTTTTTAATCCAAATCTCCCTCTAATATATGTGATATAGTTGTGCAACTAATATTAAGTTAATTTGAATTTGAAATCAAAAAACAGAGAAAATCACCCTTGAAACAATATGAAGAAAAAAAATTATCTATAGAAAATTACAGAATGATTTTTTTACCAAATTTAGGATTATAAGAGCATAGGTTAAAAAGCTATCCCTAACTGACCGGTGAATACTTGTTATCATTTAAATGCTTCAAATGTCTACAAGAAATTTTTTTTAATGGGATGCATTTGCATTACAGAAATAAACAGGAAACATTGTTAAAGAAAATTAAGTACACTTTGACATGATGTCTGAAGTACCACTACAATAATTTTCAAGACAGCACTCCATAAAAAAAAGTGGCAATTATTTAAATAATATTTGTCAATGGTGAAATAAATGTATAAATCTAAGAATATATAATTTTAGAAGTAAAATGATAGCTAAATAACAGAAATAGCATAAAATATATATGGTATGTACAGCAGAACGTTTATGGACATAAAAGTTCTTCAGTGYTTTATGACTTTGAAAACTTGAAACATTTCTATATTTTGGTTTCTTAAATACTCTATTGAGAAAAATTTCAGAACATTAGTCCGTCCATGYTATTGGCTATGATCATTCATCTGGCTTCATCTCATCAGTAATAAAATCTAATGTCCTGAAGGAAATAACACTTCACAAATATGAAGCTGTCCAGCTCTGCAATATTAATCCATAGCTCTCAAAATCTTTACATCTAAAATTRAATGTTTACATTTAAGATTTCTCAGCCTTTATTTTTTTAAGGGGGAAGCAAGGCATTCTCCTTTCATTTTGATGGAAAGGACAGCACTTACTATATTTACTATTTCTACTTTGACCTTGCAGACCTAGAGGTAGTTTGATGATTAGTTACCAAACATTGCAACATTTTATCGGTTGATTCATTGTTAATTTTACGTAAATTATCCATTGTAAATTTATGTCAAAAACCCAGGTTCTTTCCTATATGCTTTTCCCCAAAAGTTTCTCGGGCCTTTGAAATTTAAGTTGCTKAGAGATAAATATTTCTAGACATGACTCTGCTTCTCCTCAGTCAAACTTGTTCTTTCAGTCTGTTTATTATTTCAATGAGACTTTGGTTGTCTTTTGTGGGGATAAAGCAAAACCAAAAACCCCAAAACAAATAATAAAATCAACCAACCCTCCTCTCCCAAAAAATGCCCAGCTTTTGTCCAGATGTCTAATATGAATTACTTTTCCCTTTAATATCATAGAATCTTTTTGGACAGACAGGAAAATTTCTACTGATTTTGCCGAATTGTGCATTTACATGAAACTATCTTAGTGAATTAACCAGGCTCCTCATTTGAGTATATTATGATACTTTTCCCAAGACTCAAGAAATTAAGTTTGGATAGTATCATAACCCTTCTAATGCTTAATTTTAGACCTCTTCTTTTTCCCTTTCAAAATCTTCCACTGTTATGTACATCTCATCTTTCTACTTTCAAGGCCTTTTACTTATAAAGAAGAACTGGTTGTATCATAATAGGAATTTATACTTTTTTTCCTCCTTTTTTTTTTGTTGTTTTGGGGTTTTTTTAACTAAATACAGATCTCTGTCTTTGATAGTTTCAATTTCTGTTTTATTATTACATTTTACTAGACATCTTTTCACTGCTGTGTAGTAGGTCTGGCTAGTTCAGAACTGTTATATTAGCAGTATTCATAAAATGAATACATGGATACATGTACCTATGGCTGAGTAGTAAATTCCTTATTATGTTCTGGAAAAAAAAATAAACAGCTTTACTTTCAAAGTATAAATTGGAGGTAAATTTCATCAATGATGAAATAAATTTAATTACCTATATGCCTATAAATCTGTCTATAAAAATATAAAATAACTTGAAAAACTGTTTCAATGGGAAAAAAATAACTCATTTTTTATTATTATAATTTTATTTAAATCCATAAATGATGAATAAATAATGTGTAAATTCATGCCATTCTGTTCTTTATTGGAAAAAACATCACGTGGTGRTTTATCTATGTACACAAAAAAAAGAGGATTCTTAGCAGTTGTTGGGCAGGTAGATAAGTTTATTTACAGAGAACTAAATAATTTATAAAGGAATAGTTAATAAAGGCTATGAGAGCAGATGGAAAAAATTACTCATATGGAACCACATTCAATGTCTAGTGACCATGAATCTGGTAAAAACCTCAAAAGGAGTAGCAAAATTAACCAGATAYTCCTTTCTGTACAAAGCTTTTAGCACAGATTTAAAAAAATAAAGTTGTAAATTAAATCTTGTGGAAAATAAGACTTCAGAAAATATTTTGGTCATTCAACAGAGCAAGTTTTTTATTTTATATTTATCAAATAAAATAGGCAAAAAATTGAGTTTGATTCAGTATTTCTGCAGGCTGGAAACTGCCTTTCCAGAACTACAGACAGAACCCCACAACATACTAGCAATGAACCTGGTAAAAAGCTCATAACMTAAAAATTAGCATATAAAACATACAAAATTAGCCAGTACAATTTGATATTCTTCTAGAGAGAATATAATCCTTGTACAARTCTATATTTTATTTATTTTTCATTTTATTTTGAGTCCATAAATTGTGATCAAGTACTCTAAGCTATTACATACATGAAGAAAGAAGGAAATACAGTTATTTAGTCTTAGTGGTCCAAACGTATCTAAAAACCCCAGGGTTTGTAATTGTTAGATAGTCACAGYATCTCTTGAAATGACACAAAGTTTCTTTTTGGAGCAATTGTAGATCCCATACAGTGAGCCARAAGGAGATAATGAGGTGAGGGTTGTAAAGATGTTGGTATCTGAGTACGTGTCTGAGTACAGTCTAAGAATTATCTGAAGATGTGTCTGCTCAGAGGATTGTGTGCCAAATATCCATCCTGCTTTGCATACAGGTTACAGATTCCACATTACAATAGAAACTGAGAAAAAAAAGTATTTACCTGAGGATTAGAACAGCTACTACCTGCCAAATCTTCTGACTTTCTTTACTAATGAAATTCTGAGTCACTTAGTAAAAAAAAGGAACGTCTTTTTCTAGGAGTCCTCAGACACAGGACGACATGCACAAATTTYAGAAGAAATTGAGAGATCATCCTGATGAGACGATAAGGATCCATCTACATGCAATTAAAGCACAGACATTTGTATTGAAAATGGACTTTAAGACATGCAGCAGCAAAATCAGGAAATATGAACAAAGGACATTGTGAGTTTGCTAGCTTGGCTTTTTTTTTTATTCTCTGGAAAAGCTTTACAACTTTTAAACCATATATTGTCTGTGGATTGGATGAGCGTATACATAAGTATACAGAACAAAAATTTGTTTCAAAAGAAACTGTGATGACCACTTCAGCTCACTGATAGCCCTTAACACCACCTCCTGTTTGGATTTTCCTTATGTTTAATTGTAATATAACCTCATTTAGACAGCAAGAGTCCTAACAATCACAAATTACAGAAATTCWGTCAATACACAAATATGAAGAGATGCAAAATATTGCCACTGAGCAAAAGAAAAGTTTGCCTACTATTAAACAATGTTGGCAAACAACATCTCTTTTTCTTGCCACACAAAGTGGTTGCATATATGCCAGTACCAATCCAGAAAATTCACAGCTCTATTGTCACACTCTAGTTTGTCCCAGTGACTGAACCCCACCTCTCAGGAGGCTCAGTGCTCATGCAGCCACGTGTCTCCTGGGGTATGGCCAGCATATGCCCTGCCAGACTGCATGCTGGGCACTGCAAGTGTGTGTCAAGCTACACCTGCCCATGCAGACACAGTGTTTACCTCCTCAATATTCACGTCTGTTCCATTCTCACTGTGTCTGTGGTGTGAGGAGCTGCCATTGAAGACTTCAGGCAAACAGCATTGAGGGCTGTGGGAGCTGAAAATAGATTTTGATATGAGGCACTTTGTGAAAAATTTCACTCACTGTATAATTTTGAAATACCTTTTAAAATCTGCAAGTAAATTATACAAAGCTACTTCAAACAGAAAAATTAGCAGCAGACAATTTCCACATACAGGCAAAATATCTCAAAAGATAGAAATTGCAGAAGCTGAAAGTAGCTCCATATATGCACATAAGTCTGAATATTTGCACCATAKTAAAAAAAAAGTGTTACTTTCTACCATCTGATTTTTTTGTTGCCTTCTTTTAGTACATRTTTTTTCACTTTTGTGTGATTAGGGTTAAGGCATTTGTGTAACTTTTATGCTTACATCAGCAGTTATATCATTAGATTAAAAAGGTTCCATAAACACTTTCACRTCTTCGTATTTAGATTGAAGTCTGCAAAACTTTTTCTCCTAAGTATTTCTTGAGGATAAAATTCTTTGAGAACATTTTCAGTGGCCCACAGAATTAACCAGTAAGCAAAAACCAGTCTTTTGTGTATAAAGTAAAGTATGGTACTTTTTTTTTGCTGGATCCAATATTTTCCAAGGAAACTACATTAGCTGTGGCTTATAACTAAATTAAAAAGTAAAAAGGTTGACTTAGCATGATTTTGAATTTGAATTGCACAATATTTTTATTGCTTTCAAAAGAAAATATTTCACAGAAATATTCACAGAAATATTCACAGAAGATTCACAGAAACTTAGAGAACAGAAAATGCTTTTATAAATTATCCCACCACGTGGGATTTTTTTGCTGTAATAATTTATAAAATGTAGTCTTTTGCTGTGGTGTCTTTTTTTTACCAATTATAACCATGAATATCAAAATAATTAGGAGGTGGGGCCAAAAAAATAGAAAAAAAAAAGACAAGAAGGAGAGTTTGAAAATTTATTGTATAAAATCCTATAACAAGTAGCAGAGGGGCCCTGATTCTAGTGAGATGGAGAAGAGGGACAACCAGGACTCTCAAGGCTTAAACCCAGCTGGTATCTAACTACTACTCAGCTGCTCTGTCACTCCTCTTCCCCTTTTTCCCTGGTGGTGTAGGTAAGGAGAATTGGAAAAAAAACAAATGCTGAGACTCATGGGTTGAGATAAGGACATTTWAAAAAATAAAATAAATTAAATGTATATAACAACATCAACAACAACAATATTTGTCATTATTATTTAGTATTGTTACTACTAATAATAAAAATAATAACAGCAATAATTATGAGAGTCAGAGAGGAATAAAAATCTGAGAAAACCAAGTGATGCACAATAGAATTGCTCACCACCAGTACCCAGCCAGTCTCCAAGCAGCAACTGGTAGACGTCAGCCAACTCTGCACAGTTTATAGACTGAAAATRATATTCTGGTACAGAATATCACTTTGGCCAGTTCGAGCAGCTTTTCTGGCCATGCTCCCCACCACAGCTTCTTTTCTGGCCCTGATCGCTGACAGAGCATGGGAACCTGAAAATTCCATGACTTAGGGTAAGTAAGACTTAACAGCAACCAAAATATCTCTGTATTATAACTTTATTCTCATACTGAATCCAAACCAGCACWGTACTGGCTACTAAGAAGAAAATTAAMTCTACCCCAGTTTAAAAAGGCCAGAAGAAAATTATATCAATTTGTGCCTTCATTTCCTGACATGAAAACCCAAATAATTTGGATTACATGATCAGTGCTGGAGAACAAATAGGAAAGTCCTTGAATGTCAGTTGTCTACAGGCACAGGATTAAAACAAGCAGGCAAACAAGCAAGCAGTAAGTCATAGAGGATTTACAGCTTTGRCCGCTTTTTTGTCAACCTTAGTAAATTAATTTATCCTTTGGCTGGAATCAAGAAACATAGTTGACTGCAACCTGTGAGATATTGGAACCTGATGATATAATGCCACAATCAATGTAACTAAACAAAAGTGAAGTGCAGAACAATTGGTATGAATTGACACGAACATAGACCTATTCTTTACATAGCATCTGATCAGATCAGAATCAGGTTCAAAGTTCAAAATGTTTGTTTGAATCACATTATTAATTTTTAATTGCTTCAAATGATTTTAAGTGGCTCAATTTTCGTCATGTTTTTCGCCTTTCCTCYGGGTTTGAGTGCATTTAATTTTGGCTAGTGAAAATTCAAATACTTCCATGGATTTTAGCCAGGTCTAAATAAAACATAATAGCAGTCTGATCCACAACACAATGGAATTTATGCAAAGACACTCTCTTTTTTTAAGGTGATCTTATTCAAAGCCTTATTCATTTGAATATTTTACTTACCTTGTAATAATTGTATAAGTAAGCAAGATTTTTATAGGCACCATACTTTTCCACACTCAACACAGTTGACATTGTATTGTCAACACAGTTTAAATATAATTATCAAAATTTTATTCTCCCCCTTCCTCCACTGAAAGACCTAATCTGCTAAATTTAAAAAAACGTATCAGACGCTAAATTAAAACAAACAGTTTTGTTGGTTGGTTGGTTGGTTGGTTGGTTGGTTGGTTGGTTGGTTAGTTGATTGGTTAGTTGGTTGGTTCGGGTTTTAGTGGGTTTTTTTTGGTTTTTGGTTTTGTTTTTTTCTGGAGACATTGAAAAACTCCTTCCCTCTTCTGGTGGTGGATAAACTTTATGAAGATTAAGTCTCCAAAATACCAACATCAGGCAGAAGTTAGATTCTTCAATTAAGTGTTCTGCATCTCTACTAAATTGTAGTTGCTWACTGGCCAGTGAAAACAAAGAAAGCAATTCAAATTTTACATAGGTAGAGTTTGCATTTCATCTCTATAAACAGAAGTAATATGAAAATAAAGACAGTTATATGAACAATAATAATAKATAAACTAATAAAAATACTGTAAATGTTAAAAAAATAAGAAGAAATGAAGAAAAACTATCAAAGCTTAGGCCTTATTGTGATACAGAAAAATTAGAACAGCTATACCRCAGATAGATTTAGTGAAGCCATTAGTATTCAAAAAATAATTCTAAAAATAAAAGAAGCAACCACTATAATTACAAATCACAACTAAATTTCATAGAAACTGTTTTGATGTTCRATGTGAAATTATTTAATATATTAATGAAATGAGCTTTAGAAATACTTTACTCAAACTGTTTGTTGTCCTTTTCTTCAAAATATCATCAGAATACCACGAATCTCTCAGTTGATTCTTGATATTCTTTCGTAGTAATAAAATGTTGATATCTTTGAATAGTTAGCAGTGTCAGGTGCCCTCCCAATGTCTGATTGCCTGAAACTATCTATAGTTCAAGCTGTAATTCATCTACACTAATTACTGAGTGCAGAAAGAGTTGCGAAAGGTTTAAAATTTTTACAGACAGCAGGCTCATTATTTAAATTTTTTCCAGTCATGTATCTTTTTGTTTTGACTGAATTAAAATTTAATTTTTGCATATATAAAGCTAAGTGCTCACTTTATTGCTATCTATATCTGTATATAAGAGAACATCAATATCCATGTTAATATCTTTGTCAATATTCATAACATCTGTATCTATCTAGTCTGCTGAGGTAATGTTGTACTCACTCAAACAGGACTGAGAACACTTGTTCTTTTTTTTTCCCACATGTATTTTGGAAAGTTCTTATCAGSTAATTATTTACAGCCAGTCTTAAGCTATTTTTTGCTTTTGATGCACTTGAACTTAAAAATGTTAGAAACATCGAAGAGTAGTTGGCAATTTTGAACTCAAAATTTAGGAGTGAAGCTCTTGAAGAGGGATTTCCAAGGTCACCTTATGATTCTAATTTCACACAGTGCATTTCCTGAAAGAAGGGAAAGACAGGACAAGGTTATCAAGCCTTGGAGATGTTGGAGTCAGTATCCCTCAAGGTGTTCAAGAAATGATTGGACATCTGGGTGTGGCACTTACTGCTATCGTCCAGTTGACAAGGTGGAGGTTGGTTAAAAGTTGGACTCGATTATCTTGGAGGTCTTTTCCAACCTAAAATTTTCCATGGATTCTGCCAATAGACGTAAACTTTGGGATCTGTAACAACCAATGTACTGACCAGAGCTCCATCTCCTGCGCAGCTTTTAGCATCTGTCTCAGCACTATACATCCAATCTCCTGAATCTATGACTTTGAGTTTTGCAGTAAGTTGAATGCTCAGTACTCATAACACCCACAGGTGTGGAATGAAGCTTCAGAAACAAACATTGCCCTGTGAACCTGCTGGAGCCAAGATTGACTGCAGTAAAGCATTTAGGATTTGTGGATACTGGAAAGAAAGAAGGTCTTAATGCTGTAATTGTGGGTACCCTTGGTTCTGATTCTTGCTTCTTTGCATTCTATCTAATTTTATTCAGTGGTTCCCTAAACAGCCTATGAACACAGGAAGCTATTCCCAGATGAATGCACTAAAATGGGATTAAAAGTGTAAACAATACACAGCATTTTAGTTTTTTAGCTCAACTCTCATCTAGGTTCCTCCACAATGATAAATGTGACAGTGTCTATCACAATGAATGCTAATGCTATTAACCATTTTATCATCATTCAAATTATTGAGATCAAGGCATTTTATCAGTTTAAAAACAAAGTAAATGGATTGTATTAGTGACAGAATTTTAAAAGTTCACTATATTTTCTCTAAAAAAGATCTTTTTCATGGTAAGTATCCAGTCACCATTTATAAATACATTGCAAGCCACTAACAACCAACCTACCAAGAGAAAATGAAAACACATTTGCATTTTCTGTGATAGASCTAAGACAGTGTACAGAGTAGTCTCCTGCTTTACTCTTTGAGGGGTCCTAAAATGCGATTTCACTCTTAGAAAGGTTATGTGATTTTAATGTTAAAAAGCAAATTTATTTTCCAACTTTCTTCTACAAAAATTTATAAGTCTGCAAACACTGAGTCCTCTGCTGATTAAAATCAATCACCCCTGAAAGTATTTGAGTGGTGCATGATTGCAAACACATATAAAATTAGAATATATATATATATAAACTGCAAAAGCTTTTTGTGTGCTCACTTACTCTATAAAACGCATATAACTTCTCCTGAATCTTGTTGAGAGATAAACAACATCTTTCCTCATGACTTATTAGGAAATTCAAGCTTAGTTTAATTTTGACAGCACTGTTATTTTATAAGTATCATATACCATACACCCTTGCCCATAATATATGCTGTAATTAATAGAGCTAATCTGTGTGAATCAAAAAGATAATGTACCCTTCAAAAAGAAAGAAGACCATTGGTTTAAATTAATGGTTTAGAGGTCAGAGACATTATTCTGGCCATAAGAAAGAGAAATAATTTCAATTTAAAACAATAGAAAGAGAAAATCAGAGAGGGAAAAAATAGCTAAACRCTTAAGTGATCCAGTGATCAGCTATGGGACCCTGAGGCTGTATGCTAAAAACTCCCTTAGTGGGCTGCTATTTCTAAACTTGGAGGAAAAGAAATAAGATAATTTTTGCCATTGACAGAGRGGGATATTAAGTTTTGCATTTTAGCCTCTTGTTTGCAGTTCCATCCCTATTCTGTTCACATATGTTTATCTCATATTTTTCTTGTTTAATAAGATAAATCTGATAAATCTCATATTTATCAGATTTATTTTTATTACATGGTATTCCAATTCAAAAAACAGAATGATACTTTCTGTTAGTTCTCTAGTTTCAAAGACTCAATTAATTCCTAACTATTAAGACTTAATTAATCCCTAACTGATAAATTAAGAAAATAGCACTGAAAGCTATTAGCGACAAGAAATCCCATATAAGCCAGATTTCTGGTGGCTTAYTTGGAACAGTGAGGAATATTTAGACTCAGTAGTTCCACATGTATTAACAGTGCTCAGGTAAAGTATTTTTCTTGGGCTTTAGACCTCAGTGTAATCATATTCTAGAATCTTTCATGTTTTGTTTCTCATAATATGTGAAYATCTTCTATACTAGCAAAAATATTTGTGGCACTTTTGATTTTGTTATAGAAGATAAAGGGAAAGAGCATGATTTCTGTTACAGTGGCAAATGGCAAGCTGTTTTCTGGAAACAGCTATTTTCTGCCTGGTTTTGGTGCAGAGAGATAAATACCCTAAAATGCAAGTCAATCCATCTGTTTTAAAGGTTTATTTTAGGATGCACTGTCACAACTCATAAATAACTAATTCTCCTCATATATATATGCAGATCATTGAAGTAATCAGGTGGTTTTCAGAAAAAAAAGTACATTTCAGATAGCCAAACTAAGGTGAGACCAAATAATTTTGTTTAATAAATACAATAAATTAAAATTTCATCAGAATGAGGAATCCAAAAAAAACCCAAACAACCATCATAACCAACTAACCACAAAAAAAAAAGAAAAAAATAAAGAGATAGCTATAAGCTTATTAACTATACAGAAGTTACTGGAAACAAATTATAAGCGCTGCTATTTAATTCCAGTCCACCACTACATATTCCTAAGGAGACAACTGTTCTTCTCTCTAACATTCATATATTTTACTGGGATATTGTGAATGTTAAATGTGATTGAGAATCTAGCCCWGGGTGTGAAAAAGCCCAGTATTTAGTATCAAAACTAATTTACAAAGTTGAATTGGTTTTCTATGAAGACTTGAGTGCTTAGTTTAATATTAAATTCTGTCTAGATCTAGTTAGACATATAATTATTTATTCAATGAAATTTGGTAATCAAAACTTAAGTCAACATAATTATGTGAGAATGAAACAGTAAACAGTTATTTTAAAACTTGGAATTTATTCAATACTCCTAATTTCAGACAAGCAGCAAAACCCAAAAMATATACAAGAAATGGCTGCACTGGAATTGAATCTGCTACTATCCAATGTTGTAATAATAGTCTGAAGTCACAGTTTCTTTAATTGCATCTGCTACTGGCAAAAAAAAAGAAAGCTCACAATTAGTAAAGCATTTGTTGAATTCCAATCAGTGGAACATGTTATTGCATATTGCTTTTGAAATTAAKATGGTTTTAATCTTTCTGAGATGTYTTTTTGTTGACTTGTTTGTTGGTATGGTTTTGTTTGTTTGTTTATTTTGGKGAAAAAACTCTAAATACTAATCACCCTAAACCCAGTATTTCCAACTATGTTTCCTRTAAGTATACTTTCTTCTTTATTTCAATCCTTTTWAAATATTATGTTTTGCACAGGCAAATACTACAATTCAGTACTGATTATAAAATATCTTCCCCTTTTTGTATCCCAAATCTCATTCAGACAATTCTGAACTTCATTCAAGTTTGACCAAAAGTTTTAGCTATCTGGCTGCCTATTGACTTTGTATTGTGTATCAACTTTCTGAATACTACATTCCTAAAAAAAAGATAATGAAGTAAATACTTTTTTTGTTTCCTTTTTCTTGTTCTTAATTTGTACTGAATGTATATAATTACTTTTATCAGAATCTTAAATAAATTTTAAAAAGTGCAGACAGAAAACAATAGTCATATATAATGCCTCATACCCTCATGAATACATACTGAAGTACAATGAGAAAAGAAGAAATGTTAGCTTTGCCATTTAAAGATAGTTAAAATATAAAATGGACAGATTTTCAAGTAGCAAGACTATTCAGAAATAAAGTCATGACCAGTCTTCTCATCCTCCTTCTTGTAGATAAACAAACTCATGTGTGTCAGACATTAAGCATTCAGAAAAATTTAGCATATTTTGACTGGTTGTTGACATGACTGTCAAGAAAAGGCCAGAAGTTTCTTGTTTCCCTAAATTTCTGAATTGGGAACTAAATACTGGGTGTTATCTACGCTTTTTAACTATTACAGCCTGTTACAGATGTCAGTTATATGAAATATATCTTTATATTCACTGTGAAAGGTYTGGCAGTGTCCTGAACTGCCAGTTTTAGCCTAGAAAAGCTGCCAAAATGCTATTTTTTTCATAGCTTTTTTTTTTGCATTGGTTTTTGCTGTGTGTCAATAGATTTTTCATTGTAACATATTATAAGAATGGTCCTAGCAGAATTTTTGCTGATCTTAGACAATGTCTTTTTCTTTCCTCTGGATCATTACAGTTGAAAGAAGACAGCACCGACATTTTTAATAACTTTTTTTTTCTTTCCTGAGAAGTGCATGCATCTGGGAGTTGACTTCTTACTTTCTCTGAAAATCTTCAATCTATGATTTTATGAGCAAAGGATAGAASTAGGAATAAAAATAACTCCCCTTTTCAACTCCCATCAAGAACAGAAAATGGGAAATTTAATCATCTTGAACAGAGTGCTAAAACAAGATGCGGTTTGGTTGAGACTCCCTAGAATCTCCTTTTTATGATATATATTAGAACTAAATTCACCTTAATTTTACAATAGGGACATAATTTCACAAAGAGGCATGAAGCATGCTGAAATTATCTCTCTTTTGGGTCTCATCATTTTGATCACTTTTATGATGTAAACAAAAGGCTCATCTAAAATATTTCTCTGCTGCCTAAATTCTAAAAAAAAAAAAGAAAAGAGAAAGCCAAAAGCTCACAAACTTTTCACAACCTTTTCCATAGTTACTAGTGGTTTAAAACCAAAACATACAAATTCAAAACATTTTCCTCAAAATTAGCCAAACCCCAAATATTTGCAAATAATTTCATTAATAGGTCACTTTCAACAACTACTACTACTCCATGAAATGTGTATTTATATTTAAAATATAGCCTGATTCCAAAATGAAATTGATATCTCCAATCTAATTGATATATTATATATTATATTATCAAATTARTGATACTCAGTATGGATAATTATATGTAAAGCATCGTACATACTCTGATTTTTTTTTTTATTCTAATTACATTTCTCTCCACTTGTATTAGCATTATTATAGCTGTATACCTCTTTGAAATATGTGATCACATAAGCTATGCAGAACTATAACACAGTTTTAACTTAGAGAACGGTAAAGAAGGGAGTATGTGCTGAGAGGATGATGCAAAAAAATGATGTTTTTGGAAAAAATATGGTAAAACACGTTTACATTATAAAAATATGTAATGTCAACATCATTAACCTGAAAAAGACATAGAAATTCCAAACCATCTTCTTCTTTCATTCAGTGAAATCTTATAGTGCTCAATTTTCAGTATTTACCATTTCCACCTATGGATACTCAGGTCAAACCAATTTCTTAAGAATAGGCAAAAAATGCTTTCTAWGGTCTAAATATACCAAAATTCAACCTCATTATGGGCAATTTGGTGCTCAAACACACACATGTTCAACAGCAAGGGACGATCTCAGCATTTTGCAGCTTGGAGATGCTCCTGATCATTTAATATCCMAAGCTAACTGTCTATGAATCAAGCACTGCTATTTCCTGGGAGTCATTTTCTGTGGATTGCCAGCTATCACTGCAAACTGATAATGAATTCTTAGTATAGTTATTTTGGAGTTCCTACCATCACAACAGTGGAAGAGGAGGTTGCTTCTTTTGCATTGCTTTGTTTAGCAGAAACACACTGCTGTTTTCCTATTTAAAGCAAATCTTTCTTCCTCTGACCACATTTATGCCAAATTCTATACAGGAAAATAGCAGCTAAATCTTTTGCTTGGAAACATATTGTAGATTTATAGACGAACCAGTTATTCTGAGGAAATTTTACCTTTTTTTTCTTTTCAAAGGATAAGAAAAAAAATAAAATAGAATTCTGAGAGATTCTCTTGACTTTTTTTTTTTTTACAACTAAATATTCTGTCAACCTCCAATCCTACATAATTTCCCCACATTCTTAGAAAAAGTGGTATGTACCCTCAAGACAGTCATCAAGGGATGTAACTTTTTTAAAATAAATCATTTTTTCAGAATTAAAGTTTTCATAGCRCTAACTGGTTACTTCCTTTAACAGTTCTAGGCTAATAAAATAAATGGCATTTTCTATCCGAAGACTGTCTACTACTGTCATTATCACAGAAGAAAAGCAAAAAATGGCCAGAAAAGAATAAAGYCAATGTGGGATTCATCCAAATAAACATGGACATAAGTATTTAAATTAGTTATTTCAGGRTCCTTTYATAGCCAMTATATAGGAAAAAGGMTATAAGGAYATGGATTCTCTGACCTACTTTAGACGTCTTTGGGATCATGTCTGAGAAATTTTTCTTTCTCTCTGGCATTTATAGAGGGAGCTGAGAGTGACTGGTTCACATGAAGGTGTTCATGTGGTAGACATCTATTCTTACATCAGCAGAATCCCATTAAAAACTCCTGCTGTAGAAACATTTCTGCTGTTAAATATTTCGTGGCCATTGAGCATTTACTGATGCACAGGCTTCATAATTTACTATACAGCTGAAGTGATACATTTTAGGAATTAGAAGAAGATTYAAAGGTAACTGGAGTGAATCAGTATTTAAAACTGAAGTTATTTAAACTTTTAAATGCAAAGTTATTTTATAGTTGAAACCATATGGCTTTCTTAATACTATACAACAGAATTTTCCATAAAACTATATTTTTTTTCCATGGGAAGGCCATAGAAGAAGCCTGTGCTAATATTAAGAGCAAAACACATTTGACTCTTTTTATTAATACATTGTACTTGTGTTCAAAATAATAGGGAATATGTGGTCTCCAGGTCCCTTTTTTTCTTCTTCTTTCCTTCATGCTATCACTTAATTCTCATGACTGCTTTCCACCAACTCGGACACTTCTGAGAAAGGAGAGAATAAGAAAAATTTATTATTTCACAACCAAGAGTTCAAAGAACACTATCACTCTTGGTACAAGAGAGAAATAAAATAAATATAGAACTTCAGAGGAAAGTCTAGTTTCTAGTCTAGAAAAAAAGTAACACATCAAAGTAASGAGTTTACTCATTGTACTCTTGGTACAAGAGTGGAATAGAATGAATATAGAATTTTAGAGAAAGTTCTAGTTAARAAAAACAAAAGTAGTGAGTTTATTAAATAGTTAAAATTAATGCATATTGCAGGAAAAAATAACTTTGTATTGAATCACTTGTTTTCTTAATATCATCCTTCCTTTGGTTTTAACCTCATTGAAATCAGTAATAGACTTCTTGAATCAAAAGAGTGGAAAATGTGTTAATTTCCCTCCCTTCCCTCACTGCACCTCACTGATCTTGTTTTGATGGCTCATTCCAACCCTTCCAAAGCATCTTTTTAAAATATATGGTTTTTTGGTTTTTTTTTTCTTATTGGAAAGCTATGTTGTAAGGAAAGAGGAGGAAGAAATTTCAAGTTTATTTTCTCATACAAGGTTATTTGTTCTGGATTGTACAATAGGAGAATACTAATAATTTCTTTTAAATACAAAACATGCAATAGAACCTTAGTACTAAAACTCTTAGTCAGATGCACGTTTTATCAAAACACTTTTTTGAGCAGAAAATAATGAAAGAATATGACATTTATGTATTTGTAGCTTAGTTTGTAAGCCTTTTGTTCAGTAGCAAAAAWTTTAAATGTTTTTGCAAAAAGTAACAAAATTAGTTGACCTTCTGTTGTTTTAATTTTCTGAAGAGATACTACCAGTTCAGTTGTAATGAAAGATAAAAAAGCATAGATGGCTTAAAAATCCTGTTAAAGGATGTTTAATCCTTGAAAGCTTTGTGTTAGCTAGGGAAAATTAAGTTAAACTTAAAATATATTAGAAAAAGCAGCCACTAGTCAATATTATTTACATCAGTTTTGCCTGATTTTTGTTTCAAATATACATTCAKTGTTCATTTATTGTTGATGACAACAATGATTTTTTATTGTATTATCTTTCTCCATGTAAAATGTCATCTCCTTCAAAGTTCAAAGTTTCTCTTTACCAATTTAATAAAATCCTAATAGCAGTGATCCATGACTTTTAGGTCAGAAGATGATTGATRACTGCCTGCAGGCATAATAATGTCATTGCTTGAAATAAAAATATAGTGCATCTAGTGTGAAATACAGATTGACTTTTAAAGTCTCTGAAGTGTCACATGGATGTAATATCTACTGCAAATGCTGACTGCTAATTATTATTCRTGTTTTATTATTCATGTTAATACTCAACACAATTCATTACATCCTKCAATGCTGTTGTTGGATGCTACTGTATCCATCAGCTGAGTTCAGGCCCCACCAAGAGAGCCCTAACTTGTGAGTTTATTTCTTACATCATCAACTTCAAAAAGCAACTTAGGGAGTTACTATTTACTGTCAGTCCACCAATAAATGTCAATATCCCAGAGCAGCAGAGGTAAGCGCCATATAACCAGTAATGTTACAGTTAAACAAACATAAATGTGRTTTAAGTCAGTCCTGACATTCTTGTATATTATGTAAATAAGCTACACAGTGTCAGTGTCTAGACAGATTTTACTTGATATCTGATCTGATCATAGGTTCACATGGTTCTACTTCTGCATTATTCTACCAAAAATACCAAAASAAAACAAAAAAACAGCATCCCTGATTAAATATATATATGCAAATGTATATATATGGCACATAGAAAGTAAACACAAGAAAGATGAGAAATTCTTTCACAGATGTTGACCAATAATTTATAAAGAGGGATAAATATGTCAATTTTTAAAAATCCATTTTTCAATCTATAATTCTGTATGAATTTTATTAAAAAATTAAAGAATTCTGAAAGGACAATCTGCATAGGAGGAGCCAGGAAGACATCTTTACCACAGAGACWCATTGCAGTACATTTACACACAGTGTTGCATAGCTGCTGTGTAATTTTGTTGTAAAGAAATCTGATCTCATTTCCTCCCTCAATGCTATTTGTAGAACCTTTTAACAAAAACAAGAAATTTACCCGTGTAACAATATAGTTTTATAACCTGTCTGTAATTTCGTACTGTTACAAAAGCAATTTAAATCCTTTAAATCACCTCATTTGTGAAACGGTTTCCTACATTGCAATTAAATAAATAAATAAGTAAATAGCAACATTATTAWTAAAAGAGAAACCTCTTATTTAAAGGAGATAACTAAGTTTGAATTGTGAAATAAAATTTCCATGTCTCCGTAGTAAAGACACTGGGAGATATTTCCTCTATGAAGAAATATTGCRTATAAGGAGGAAAAAAGTACAGCAAAATATAATATAGGAACATGCATTTCTGGGTAGATTATTAAATATTATGACTATATTTCTTCTCATTATTACTGAAGAGATAATGTAAAAATAGAAAACTTATTTCAAGAAGAATAAGAGCTTTTATAAATTAGATGTTCAAACAAATTAAAATATTGAAAAGTAAGAYGGGGTAATTCTTAGCAGTGGAGAAATCTAGTCATCTGACCCCTTAACTTCATATCCACAACATTATTGTGTACACACAAGGTGGATAGCTAACCCCTGATCAGTGGACATCTGGGACTTKGTCCATCTGCAGAAGGACTGGTGGGAAATGCAGCCTCAGAAAGTATCTAACAATACCGTTCCCCACAGCCTGTAATGACAAATSTGTATCTCTTCTAGAACAGTAATTACAGACAAATCAATGATAGACAGTATTAATATAAATGTTTATAGATCTCATGGTCTCTGTCAGAATTCATTTTTAGGCTGTGCAGCAGAAAGAAAAATATTTGTCTCAAATTTGACTTCAAATATTTGAAGAAACTAATTTTAATCACKAAATTAGTTCATAGTACAAAGCAGTCTCTGATAGTACAGAATAACTGTAACTGWAGTTTCTCTTCTCATCAGAAACAGTGGGTTTAAAAGTCAACCTTTTTTACAGAACAGTAGCCTTTGTATAAAAATTTCAAAAATAGTAGTTTAACATGTGGCATAGAACCATTAATAACTTAATCTTTTTAATAATTTTCTGGTAATGCATTGCATTACCAGCCAAAATGCCATGATTTAGATGTGAAAACTACAAACTATCTCCTGCCTATTTTCTAAAACTTCCACTTTATTCTTCATCATCCCTTATGTGTTATCAATACATAGATTTGTGAGCTGTCTAGAGTTAAAAAGAATGTCACTGTTTTATGAGTAATTCAATATAGCAACTTTGAGACTACATCATGCCTCTGTATCACAGTAGAACTGTGAAATCAAGAACTGGACTGGAACACAAAGAAATTTACTGTAAATATGCTCACCTTCCCAAAGCATTTCTAAATTTTTAAAATAAAATATTTGCGCGCGCGCGCGCGCGCGTGTGTGTGTGTGTGTGTGTGTGTGTTAGGTCTATATATATATATATATGACTATATAAGGTACAAGCATCTTAATGCAGAAATATGAAACTGACTTGCAACAGTTTGGTAATGCTAAACTTAACAGGAGGTATAAATATTTTCAACATATAAATATTTATTGAAATAATTGCAGCGTCCATCAAAGTAAACTCCATAGTTATGATCTTGTTGGGCAATAATAGGCTGATTATTCCAGTCATTTATGAATTACGGTCTTTTCTCAGCTCTGCCATTTCTAGCATATACCACTGAAGCCTTGGTAAACCCAATACCCTGTTTCTTTCCAATGTAGTTTTTCAAGAAAAGAACTCTCATGCATTGGTTGAAAATTAATCAACTTGTAGCTTTATGTATTTGCCAACATTGAATGCATTTTCAACACTGGAAGGTCACAAAATCGGGTTTTATGAGCTGCAAATAACATTTCTGCTCTACATTTACTTTCTCAGAAAAAAATGTTTTAAAATGTCAACTCTCTCAACATGACATTGCATAATCACTTTATTCTTGTAATCAAGCATGAAACAACATAAAAAAGACTTGATACAAACATAAAAATACTATAAAGTAATGAAAAACTGTGGTCTTCCAGTTCCAGGAATAGTAGCTTGTTCAGGGTCACTGCTGATGAAAGGTTTCTTCTTGTTTCATTGTTATTCAGTCTSATGCAAATAAGTTCTCCCTCAGTTATTCTGTCCAGGCAGGACGTCTGTTTACAGCTGTCCAGCTGTCCACTTGAAGCTATGTGAAGAAGCACAGTTCTGTGTTTGAGTTAATAAGTCCTGCTGAGAGTAAAAGACTATAGAGACTGATGCAGTTTTAGACAGGAAAAAAAAAGACAAAAAAAAGCCATGATTGTTAATAATTGCTCTAGTTTTTGATAAATAAAAATTACAACCTTCATTCAGAYACAATCTCATTAAAGAATCAGTGAAATTCTTTTAAAAATCCTTTACTAAGTAGGTTTTGTCAGTGAGAAAATTATATGGAAGTTTGATTTAGCAGCTATAAATGTCATTAAACAAATATGCATTCTTCASACTTAATTGCATATTACAATATCAAACAGTTGAAATCCCAGGAGATAATAAAGTGTAACTGTCACTACCAAGAGTGTAATTCTATCTTAATAATTTAGAACAGATTGCATATAAGAAATTACAGTCAACACATAAGATTTGTAAGTGGGGTAAATCAAGTATCCTGCCAAATGATGAAATTGCTTTTCTGAAAACATGACCAATGTATTTCTAAGTATTTATATTCTTAGGATTAACATCTTCCCTCTGAGTAACAAAATTCTCTTTAATTATTCTGAAGCATATGAATGACTCACCTTTTTTTGTGCAAACATTGTTTGCCTATTCTTTAAATCTATTAAACTTCTCCAAAATCTACATTTGTAGAACAAAGTCCAGACAATTAAATAAAAATGTCAAGCTAATAATGATGAAATCTCCAGTGTGTATCACTCAYAAGGGTCAAGTTCATCCTTAATTCTCCTAGGATTGCACATCCCACCCTTTGCAAACAGCTTGGACAGCATCACTTAAATGTGTATAAACTGAGAATATTTGAATTGAACATATAAAAGAATCTTTACTCCAAACTGATCATGTTAAAGAGGAAGCCAGCCCTCATTGGGATTACACAGTAACCAATGGGAGACAGACTCGAAGCTGATGTGATACTCATTCATAAAAAGGGTGCAAAGGAGGATCCTGGTAATTATAGACCAGTCAGCCTGACCTCAGTACCTGGCAAAATAATGGAATAGTTTCTATTAAGCACCATCACACCGAATTTACAAGATGGGCAGGGTATCAGACCCAGTCMGCATGGGTTTAGGAGGGRCAGGTCATGTTTAACCAACCTGGTCACCTTTTATGACCAGGTAACCCACCTAGTGGATGCAGGGAAGGYTGTTGATGTTGTTTACTTAGATTTCAGCAAGGCCTTTGACACTGTCTCCCACAGCATACTCCTAGACAAGCTGGCAGCCCATGGCTTGGACAGGARCACTCTTTGCTGGGTTAGGAACTGGCTGCATGGCTGGGCCCAGAGAGTGGTGGTGAATGGTGCTGCATCCAGCTGGYRGCCAGTCACCAGTGGTGTYCCTCAGGGGTCTGTGCTGGGGCCAGTTCTGTTTAATATTTTTATTGATGACATGGATGAGGGTTTAGAGTCTTTCATTAGCAAATTTGCAGATGACGCTAAGACGGGAGCGTGTGTCGATCTGTTAGGGGGATGGAGGGCTCTGCAGAGGGACTTGGAACGGTTGGAGGGATGGGCAGAATCTAATGGGATGAAGTTCAATAAGTCCAAGTGCCGAGTCCTGCACTTTGGCCACAATAACCTCCTGCAACATTATAGGCTGGGGATGGTGTGGCTGGACAGTGCTCAGGAGGAAAGGGACCTGGGGGTGCTGGTTGACAGTCGGCTGAACRTGARCCAGCAGKGTGCCCAKGTGGCCAAGAAGGCCAATGGCATCCTGGCCAGTATCAGGAATAGTGTGGCCAGCAGGAGCAGGGACGTCATTCTTCCCCTGTACTCAGCACTGGTGAGGCCACACCTTGAGTATTGCGTCCAGTTTTGGGCCCCTCAGTTTAGGAGGGACGTTGAGATGCTTGAGCGTGTCCAGAGGAGAGCAACGAGGCTGGTGAGGGGCTTGGAGCACAAGCCATATGAAGAACRACTGAGGGAGCTGGGGTTGTTCAGCCTGGAGAAAAAGAGACTTAGAGGTGACCTTATCACTCTCTTCAGCTTCCTGAAGGGTGGCTGTGGTGAGCTGGGGGTCGGTCTCTTTCTCCAGGCAACAACAGACAGAACAAGAGGACATGGTCTCAAGCTGCACCAAGGGAGATACAGGCTGGAATTAAGGAGGAAGTTTTTTACAGAAAGAGTGGTCARATACTGGAATCATCTACCCAGGGAGGTGGTGGAATCACCATCCCTCGATGTATTTAAGGGAAGACTGGATGTGGCACTTGGTGCCATGATCTAGTTGAAATGTTAAAACATGGGTTGGACTCGATGATCTCAAAGGTCTCTTCCAACCTAGAAATTCTGTGATTCTGTGATTCTGTGTGAAGCAAAGAAGGGAACAGCTGGAAGAGCAGCCTARTGAAAACATGAACCTACTCCACAGAGAGCAAGGGACAAACCCCTTGTAGTGGAAGCAGCAGCGGTCAGACCTTGTTTGAAACTAAAGACATCACACCTACTGCCTGTCTGGGCACAGCAGCCTCCCCAAAAGCTGCCTTGAGCTGCTGCACTCCATCAGGTTGGGTGGCACTTCAGGGTGCAGCACACAGGGACCAGCCCCTTAGATGTGCGTCTGGCCTCACGGGGCTCTTGACGTGCACTTGCAGGCTGTAGGGAGAAGTACAGGGGCAGATAAAGCTCAAACACCCACGTCTTCACCAGAAGCCCTGTGTGTACCCTGCAATCCCCGGAAAGGAGGTTGTTGAYAACCTGCAAGGCCTTTGAGAAAGGGGATATGCATGTAAATTGGATGTGTGGGTGTGGTCATGGGTGTGGGTGTGTTGGTGGGAGAAAATAGGAACATTTTTAATCTAGTCATAAAAATGTGCACAGGAATTTTTCAGTTTTTAATAATATTTGGTTTAGCTGACCAATTGCTGATATTTATCCTCTTCATGTAGTTCACTGATTACCGATTCATTGTATATTTATAAACCAATGAACCATTTCAATAACATTTGTTTTGCTAAGGAGTTCCACCTTGGATAAATCATGTCATAGAATAGACTAACATCATACAACACCAGTGTAGCAGACAGGGATGGTGTTCGGAAGATTTCAGGCTGTCACGGAAAGTTACAGAATGCTCTCCCCCTCACCTCTTGAGATAAGGATCACCCTTGGAATGTAGCCAAGCCTGTAGCCCCCTCTAGCACCAAAAACTTGGTAATTTTCAACTCCTCACTAACCTTAGAAGGTAATGCATGGCCCCATCTGACGTAGAAGGACCCTCAGTCTATATAACCCCTTGAGATGAGATAATAAAGGCCTTTTGACCRTCCACCACATTGGTGTCTGCGTGTTACTGGCCCAGGTGACCCCGGAGAGTTTGGGGGTCGCCGTGCTGTCTGTTTGGAACCAGGTCKCCTTGTCTTCCAAACGGAAGGYGACACACCAGCTAGTGAACTATCAGTACTGGTTAAATCTACAAAAAAAAAAAAAAAAAAAAAAAGAAACTCCTGCTACAATGCGACACAGTGCGCTTTATTTACCTTAGAGAACTTTGACAGGGCAAAAAAAAGTTCTATTTAAAAACAAGTACATATTATATAATCCAAGCTCATCACCTCAAATTTGATAAATTTAATTTCAAAAAAATTTTCTACAAATGTGTCTATGTAAAATCTGAAGAACTAGAACAAGTTTTGGGCAATTTTCCAGCCTTCAACAATGAACATATAATTACAGCATCCCATAGTCTACCAGTTGACTTAATTGGCTCTTAAATGACATAGTGTATGCCAAAAAAAGAGATTTATATTCACAGATCATTAGACCAAGGATGTTAAACGTTGTACTGCGTGACTCGTTATGGCTTGTGCTCTTAGTGTAAGAGAAAGCTAAACAGGGAGGACCGCTGAGACTAATGTATTCAGGTCATTCAGGAAACCAGAGACATGCCCTGTGTCACCACAGACTTACACAGATTCTAGGGAACCACTTTTCAATCTCTGAGTTACTTCCAGAAATATTCCCAGCCTCAGCTTTTGAGATATGAACCTTCCCAAATAAAATTCCCATCTTACATTTTCATCTACCAGAGATGATATTAGGAAGGCCACCTTTTCTCTGGACATACTCAGAATTTTAAACTGGAAGTTGTATTTCAGGAAGAACTAAATACTTTAGGTACCAGGTCCTACTGAAAATCTAAGTTTAAGCATACAAACAATGCAGACAAAAATGTGAAACATATTTTCAGTATAAAAAAGTCTTTCACATGGAATCTTTTAATGGAATGTAATAAAGCAAAATGATTTGGTGAAAATTATTCCCATCGGAAATCTTTCAGATCTCTTTTGCAAAAAAGATAGTGTCCAGAATATGAGACAAATATTTTAAAGCTGATTAAATATTTGAAAGTATTGATATATTAAACAAAAAGTGGTGGTTTTGTTTTCTCATTTCACTCCCCAAGTCTCCAAACGGAAATTTGAATTTGTGTGTGTACACTCAGACATGCACTCATATTTGTGAAGAAATGGAGTTGCKCTCCTCTCTCCTCTCTTACTGCTGTCTGCTTTTTTTCCATTCCTTATGTCTTTGGGAGTTAGGTTTCTTTTCCTCATTCTTAGTGATTACTAGAGAAGGGCTCCTTTTTTTTTATTTTGGGTCTATTTTAGCAATACATTTAAATATTGCTCGGCAATACCATTTCCCCTCTCTTTGCAAGCAAGCAAAGTGAATTTGACAAGGGTTGCTTGCAGCTTTGGGGGAAAGGAGAATCACATACGGCAGCCAGCCTACTGCAGTGTCTCTGAGAAATTGATCTTGTTCTGCTGTGTCAGAATAAGACTTTGATGATAATGACATTTTCAGCTGCAGACAAAATCCTTTTTAATTTWTTTGAAGGGGAAGAGGCTGAAATGATTTTCTATTCTAGGATGTGCTTTACAGCTTGACTTAGTTTTTAGGACTGACTCTCAGTCCAGGGGAAGGTGGGAAGTTCCTCCTGACATGACCCTGAAAGAAAAGGAAGCTTTCCAAGGAGTTGCAGATTTTCAATTATTCATTGAATGCTTTTACTTAAAGATCACATCCTTGAGTCCCTTGCTTGAGAACTAAATTAGGGGAATAACAGAAATGTTGTAGAATGAACTGACTAAYTTTGGGAAATCATGAGATATAGATGAGGGAGAATGGAATAGAATTCCTTTTAAACCTGAAAATTATTTTAATATCTCCTGGGCCTTTCCTATGTTGGTGTTGTCAAAATGTCCAGTTTCATGCCAGCTTAACCATAAACTTTTTCTTTTCCCTACTAACTTATTTGCATGTTTTTTTCATTATTTCCTTACAGGCAGCTGTATGCTGTCTTAGTAGAAGATTTCTRGAATGCCCTAAGGTCCAATACCATATTCAGATACTTGATCCTGTTTCAAAGCATCAGCTAAWTTTTCCTCACATTAAAAAGTGCTTCCGTTTCTAAAATTACTGGTATGCCACCTCAATTAATTGAGAATATAATTTTTTTTCAGTGYAATAATTGAAAGAACTAGGTGATTTGTCTTGCAAAAGCTTCTGTCAGTTCATGAAACCTGGGAGTTTTGAGAGATGAATCTGTTTCTTATTCTCTAGATAGCCGTTCATGTGCAATTATTATTTTCAAGGCTTAAAACTGACAGTAAAAAGGTTTTATGTGCTTAAATGTATCTTTTTAAACCTTTCTTTTGACATCAGCMTTCCAGCTCTGCACATGCAATATGCTCATGGATGACTGGTGAGAAAGAGTTTAAAGACATTTTTACAGAGATTTACAAATTAAAAAAAAAAAAAAAGTACTAGAGGAACAACAAATAAATAAGTGTTTTGCAAGGAATGAAAAGCAATTCWGTAACAATTCATTGCAGTCCTTGTCTCTAGGAGAATATGGGGCTTCTGTAGGAACAGCTATATCACCAAGGCACTTTCCTTCTTTAGTTCACTTTGTCTGAAGGCAAAGGACAGTACGTCCATTCAGCTTCCTCCATGTTATATTTGCACTTCTAGCATAGCCAGGTAAGTCCAAAAAAATGCATCTACCTAAGCAGCTTGTCATCCAGCCCATGTTTGACGTCTTTGTGGTATCAATAATCAATACCCATTTCATTCCTCAAGTATTCAGTCCATCCAGAGTTACTAGCAGGGATCAGGCATGTCAAAATGAACTGCATTGTTTCACACTGTGGCCTAGTTTCAGGGGGGACTTTACCAGAGGAAAGTAAAAGATGCCTCAAAAACAACAAAGTATATTCTAAGTCATCAAACTGCTAGTCTATGCRCACTAGCTGCTTAGCTATTATTGTTTAGATATTTTTGCTCATCATTTGAGGAACAAGTCATGCAGATAAATGGAAATTTTYTCACTGAAGAAATGGCTATGATCAGGCAACCAAATTTTGATCTTTGATATATCTCTGCAGAGATAAGGCTTGGAAGTTTACCCAGAAATTTTGAGATTATTTATGATTGGAACGAAAGTAATGAATGCACAGAGATTGATAGAGATTGATATAATGTATTTTTGCATATAACAGTGCAATGAAAATACAATTTCAGGTTTAAACCCTGTATTTTCATAGAAGTACAATTTTGCTTTGCATCTTTTCATGCATGCATCTGTGCMGACATAGATATGTGGTTACAAACAGATATAAATATAAATATTCATAGAGACTATTACATAGAGACTATAAATTAGATATAGACATAGATATAGACAAATATATTATCTTAAGGAAATAAAGAAAAAACCCACATACAAAGGACTAGCTTCTCAACTGGTTGAAAGCAACTCGTCTGTTTTCTAAGACAGAAGTAGGCACTATCTCCAGAGAGAGTCATGAGAGGAGCATCTGAGAAATTTTGAAAAAAAGAATTTAAATAGATGGCTAAGTCCATGTTTATCTATGGCAATTACACTCTAAAGGAGAAAAAGGTAAGTAATTTCATATTCATGAAATATGAATAGAGGGACAAGACTCATAATAGGAAATTGCCTTTCAGATAAAAAAAACCCCTGAACCCAGCAGCAACAACAATAAAATGAAACCAACAAAAAATCAAAAAAATCCCAACCCAACCAAACAAAAAAAACCCCAAACACAAAAGCAAAAAAACCCCACCACCCTCATACAACAAAAAATCCCACAACTTGAAGCAAGATGTAAAGTACCCAAAAGCACTGAAATGAAACATCACTGACCATCAGAGATCATTTTAACTACAAAGATGTTGATAGATTCTCTAACACTAATAAGATTTCTCTGTATATAAGTTTTAGTAACCACTAGTTGAAAAATATTCAATATACTTGCTCCACTTTGACTTGTGTACTTTAGCTCATAAAGTCACAGCTACTCTTATCAGCCAACAGCAGAGCTGCAGCAGTAATAGGAGATGTCATCTTAGATTAATGCAAGTGAAAATTGCCTGCAATTCTTATACTTCTGTCTCTTGTGTGTACTTTAAAGTTTCATTTTTATCTCACAWCATCCTGGGTCACACCATTCCTGATACTTCAGGAAAATATTTGAATGCACTTTTAGAAATTATTATGATCTTCATTAATAATTATTTCTCTAGAATTTGCGAGAAATCAAAGGAGRATGTGACCCAGGGTTTGGATGAGGACCAGTATAAATACATAGGCTTCTGCCTAAATTTACTCTCAGAATACACCTACTTACATTTTAGTTTTACTTTTTATCTTTGCCATTAAACCTCTTGTCAAAGTATCAGCCAAAAATATTGATTTCTCCCACTCCAACAGAAGAGCAATTAGAACTTTTTTTGATATCCTGATCATTCACAGAACAGTTAMTTTTGAATTATGCATGATGTTGATTTTTTTTTTTTTACTGCAATGTGAATATCATATCTTTGCTTTGTTAGCAGTTTGTATCGCAGAGTCAAAAAAACCCCAAATTTCTTTTATCAACTTTATTAAACTACATGAACAGCAAGAAGCTCAATATACRAGGCTTATGTATGGACACATATTAATAGGGTAAAAATGCTGGAATTAATTTAGCACAATCTCTTAAAAAAAAAAAAAGACGTAGAAAGTATAGGAAAGTATAAAAAATGTATTTTTTCTCAATATTTAAAGAAACATCTCTCTAGAACTAATTTTTTTCATCCTCAATACTAAGAATTAAATTAAAATGAAGAGAATTTTTTAAGTTTAAGAAATCCTGTCATGTCCCCTCTGTCTCTGGTAAATAAAAAGTCAGAGTAAAAAATCTTTAACATAAGRAAAAAAACCAAACAACTCACATTAAAATCTATGTTATTACTTTCAATTAACTGAATTTTAAGGAAGCACTACTCTTCTCTGATTAAAAACTTTTTCCCATACAAAAAGATCATTGTTTCTAGAAAGTTAACATTTCTTATATTGTTTAGGGRGAAATGTAAAACAAAATATGCCCAGAAACATGCCTGAGACATACCTGTTACAGACCAAAAATGTGCACAGTAATTACAACCAACACTTTTGTCCATGTCACATCTCATTAAAATGAACTTTGTGTACAGCGGTGGAGGACAGCYGTATGAAGCCTCACACATTCTGAAGGTAACATAGTTTGAGGCAATGGCAATTTAGCATGGAAACTGCTATTAGATTGCATATATTATTCATATTTTTAGCATAATTCTCATGTAGAAAGAAAGAACTGTAACAAWGAGATAGACAATGTGAAGAATACCATACTAAGCAAGTTCAAATTTTTGGATGCAATCACAGTGTCATAGAAATACTAGACTTTATTCAAATTACATACATATAGATMTATTTAAATAACACATTTTTGCAATTTTAAAGGAAAAATATCTATAAGAAGGAAAAGGAGAGACAAGAAGTGCAGAGTCCCCAGTTTGTGTAAAGAAAGAAAGTCAATGTCTCAGAAAAGTTATTAAGGAACATATTTTAATGTTCATGAAGTCATATCTAAACACATTGAAATTTATTTAGATCATATATATAACAACAAAAACAGATTATGCCTTCATCAGAAATCTTTAACTGACAAGAAAAGATCTGGGTAGATCCCCATGAAAGTTCTAGCTTACACAAAATTCTGGCACATTTGAAACWGTTGTAATCTTCCATATAGAAAAGTAACAATAGTACACAATGCTTGTTTTCACAAAAAAAAGTCTACTCTCCAGTAAAACCCAGAATCTATTTAAAAAAAATACAGAAAAAGAAATTAAAAAATTAAAATGCTGAATTTGATCTTTCTGGAGAATAAATGAGATATTTTCTGAAGAATTCAGAACAAATTAAAGTAGATCCACCCTCAGCATCTGAACAGAGATGACATAAAGTTCTCCCAGAAATTACAGGAGAATAACTTACTGAGAAAATTCTGGCAAACAATTAAGAAAAATGAGTTTTTTCCACGCTATTACTTCAAATTTTGKTAAGAGCAAAATAGGATACAGCGAAGAGACCACTTGAAGTGGTTTGTGTTATACTCACATCATAACATGGGTATAAATAGACCAATAAATAAAAGGCATCTTAGTCTAATACARAAATCTTTTATCCACAAAGAAAAATAAAGACTTAAAATCTAAACCCTTAAATAAACACACCATAATAGCATTCCTGTCTCAAATTACAATAATATTAACAAAGGCCTGAATTCTTCTGGTTTATTCAAAGTAGTTCCTATGGTCTTCTTTTGGATCTGTGACCAAAACAGTGAWAAAAATATGGGAATGTTTTAGTTATTTCTAAACAGTGCTTACAGAGTGGCAAGGATTTCCTTGCTTCCCSACACTGCCACACCACCAAGGACTGTGGGGGATACATAAGGGGCTGAAAGGGACACGGCCAGGACAGCTGARCTCAACTGACCAAAGGGATGTCCCATGGCTCATGATGTGGTGCCCAGCAATAGAAGCTGGGGCAGGAAAGACGAGGGAAGGTGAGTTAGAGTGTTGTTATTTTTCTTCCCAGGTTATCATTATGCATGATGARGCTCTGCTTTCCTGGAGATGGCTGAATACCTCTCTGGTTACTATCCTTCGTAATATTTTAGAAAAGCAAAACTCCACGGAAAGGCATTAGAGAACCATAAAKCATGATTGTATGCATGTAAAATTTTTTTTCTATTAAAAATGAATCTATAAAATGCTCTAAATATGTCATTATATGGTTTATATGGCATGGGGAAAGTCTGTGAAGACCCTTTAGAGTAAGAGAAGGCCATGCACAATACATTTGTCTTAGRAACAAAAAAGGGCCTCTAGCTGAAGTTTATGCTCTGCATGTGAGAAAGGGAGATAGCATTTAACTTCCAAACTACCATCAATTTCATAAAATCACATAAAAAATTATATTCTGAATTATAATTGTAATTTTGCATATATTTCCTGAATGTTATAGACCACGTAATGATACTGCCAATATGCTCTGAGTATGGTAAAGAAAACTGTGTAAGCAGAAGCATTACTGGACAACAAAGAACCAAAAGAGAGACATTTTAAAATTACCCTAATATTAATAAAAATTATTGTCTCTTGATTGTAATTTTCACCTTCTCAGACACAAAGCTAATCACCAGTTAATTACTAATCCATAAAWTCACACATCATTAGTTCCAGTACTCATGGAAATGCTTGGTTAAAAAACATAAGCTTACTTCTAGCAAGAAATAAAGATACATTCCTGTAAAATAATGTTCATATTGTTTATTTCACTACCTTTTGTCATTAAATGCCTTTAATTTTCCAGTTAGTCAACTGCCAGAGAGAAGTTCATTTTTAATGTTGGATTAATCACAGAATTCTACCTGTTTTGCAACAGAAGTGTGTTTATAAAGACATATTCTTCTGTTAAATTAAAACTTTAAAATACATTTTGTTTTGAGAGGGCAATTTCTGGCTTGTCTGTATGAAACACATAGAGGAAATTTTAGAAGATATGTAACTGTGTCACCTTTGCAGGTTTTTTTCCTATTTGCCATTTACTCGTGTTCTGCTTGTTATTAATCCTGTTATTAGTGAGTGAGCTCCTGTATAGTAATGAACCTACCAGACTTTTTTTGTGTGTACATTTTTTCAGTGCATTATGCTTCCCAAAGACTTAGCATGTTTGCATATCAAAGCTCTTCCTTGCAGACCCCTAAGGGACTCATTTCTCCATAGTAACACCAGACCCTACAGTATAATGCTTGATTTATTTTTCCATCGAGTATTGTTCTATACCTACACAGCTTTTTCTATTTGTTACTGTCTAGAGGGTACAGAGCTGACCCTGCCTGCTCAACGTGCAGGGACTCATGCCTGCAAGCACTAAGGCTTTATAAGACTTATCCCTGCGCCTTTACTTGTCATATCAGCAGCTTCATCTGCAGAAATACATTCTGACTGAGTAAGCCTGAGGTAGACAGTGCTTAATTCTCCATTACAAAATCTTCCAGGAAGAAGAGAGAGATTCAGCTGCAGGGCATCCATCCTGTCAGCACCCTATTATCCTAACACACCATTTATTCTGTTACTGGTTTTAAGCTGGCCTTATTCAGTCTGATTATCATGTTAGAGCCTTGTCCTGGCTCACTGTACACAGCATATTTTTTATTCAGCTGCTATTCTGAGACTCCGGGTATTTGTCTTTCTTGTACCTCCTCGTTGTACCTTCATCACCTATGAACAAATGGAGTTCAGAAGATTTCTAATACTTGAATTAGATGTTAAAAGTCAAAATGTGAGCTATTTTTTTTTTTTTTACTGGGAAGGAAAACAAGTGAACCAAGGAGAAACAGCTATTAATAACAAGTTAAAAAGATATAGTTTCTAGATTTTACTGTCCCATAACTGACAGAATGGATCCACACTTTACATTGATATGCAGCACAGTCATGTATAACAGATATCTGTGCAATGGATCACAAAGATTACATAACATTTACCATTTTCCTAATCATACGTTTAATCCATCAAGGCTTGCAGCACCATAGAGTAACCTTAACACACAGAATAAAGTGATCACAGGCTACGGAATCAATATGTAGCACACAGAAGTAAGGAGAGATTAAGGTCATTAACAACCTATAATTTATGAAACATATGCCAATTTTGTGCAATTTAAGGGTTTCATGGAACACTTGTGAAAGAAATCTGTTTTTCAAAGCTTCATAAGAATTCTGACTGCATTCAGTTGAAGATGAGGGTGTTTACAAAGTTTTGCAAAACACAGCTCAGATTACAGAAGAAGAAACTGCAGAAGAAATACTTCAAAKAGAAAGTCAATCAAAGTTTGGAAACATTAAAAACTTTGATTTAAAGTGATTTAAAAATTTCAGATTTGAATTTCTATTTCTGTGTTTTTATTCAGCAACTTAATTCAATGTTCAAGTTTATTCTTCCTATATTTATAAAAATATAATTGTTTTGAGTTTATTGTCTCCTTTTTTCCATCTTTAAGACAATGTACAAGAGCATGTTAATGCACTGATAGAGAGCAAATTTTCAAATAACATCTTCTTTTTAAAGTTACAGGACATTGAAGGCTCTTTAAACCAGTTAACAGAATGAAAAACATTGTTTCAGAGAGTAAACCTTCTGTCATTCTGGCTACATCTATTAAACAACTTTTGAGGAGAAACTGTTCACCTGATTAAGATACCTAGATCTGGCTTCTTTCTTCTTCAAAGGTATAAAAGAAAGTTAAAAGAAAAATATTGAATTCTAAATTGACTTTTAAGTTTATTGTGTGACCAGTACCATTTTATTGTCTTGGAAAAGATATCAATACATAGCTCTGCACTGYTCCCCAAGCCAAGATCACCAATGTTCTCATGCTGTTAATGGTTGTTTCACTGTTTGAGGAAGGTACTAAAAATATTCTCATAAAGAGTTTGTACRATTTGGTCTTTACAACCAGCAGACCTGTAAATTAGCACTGCAAATAGGCTTTGTGCAGAGAGCATCATTGAGCAGAGGAGGTGTGATCCTGAATGCACAAGCATGACCTGTGCATTACTGTGAAACTGAGTTTCCTAAAAGTTAACTTCTCTGTAGCCAACAGAAACAATAGTCTTGAAGTGTCCTTTTCTATTTTTTTCTCACTGCTTTTAAACTCTGCTGATCAATATTATCAAATGATGATTAGTATYTAGTGACTAGCAAATCCCACTATGTGATTCTACATATTTCAATATGAAGTAATGGGAAGTATTTAAGTAGGCTAAAGTACAGAGGTAACAAAAGAAAGTAATCTTGTAATGAAAAATACAATTACTGTGAAGTCTTCTTGAGAGATAAAGTAGATTTGTGATTATTTTTTAAAAAAAGTAATTGCTTAAATAAATTCTGAAAGTTATGTGCTTGGATTACTCAATATTAAGCAATTCTGTAGAGTCAGACTGTTCACTGAAGTGGGGAACAGAACACTAATGGGTAAGCTGATACTGCAAGTAAAAAAAAAAAAAAGATGCAAACATCACTGAAACAGAGTTGTGCTAATAATTCAGGTTGTTATTTAGGGTTTTCTAGCAGGCATACAGTATTTTTTTCTCCCACCATCATAGTCATCATGTTTGGTTRGCCAAAGGTGGAGAATTGTTTCTCCCAGGGAAAGGCTATTCCACGGAATTTCAGAAACAAAGTGAATTTATTCTCAAGAAACATTGGAGCCTTATACCAAAGATATACAGAAATGTGGTTTTATTCATTTGTACCTTCTGAATGTCAGAAAGATTTAAACTGCAGAATGAAAAAAATAATACAGAATAAGACTGAGTGAAAATTGGGGGAAAAAAAGCCATGATTATGAGAAAATCCATATACATTGTAAAAAGTGTTTAATGGGATTGAGTTTGACGTTTTATTTACAAATGCAGTCWTCATTTAAAAATTCTATTTTGTCACTAAAGTACAATTAGATACATAAGTCAGTTCTCTTAAAACGCCATGATTATTTGAAATGGGTATTCTATGTGTTTAACTACAGTCTGGTTTGTGTTCACAGACCATTCAAATTAACAATACACTTTCTCAACAGGGAAGATAAACCTTGAAAGTAATTACAGAAAGGAAGTGATCCTGATAATTCATACTCAAGATATTTTATTATTCTCCAGTGTTTTAATAAAAGGATTATTAATCCAAAAATTATCATTTTTTTCATTGTGTCTCTCTACCTATAATATTTAGGGATGCAGTAAAGACAATTTCTATCTTTTGTTGTTTGATCTAAGTATTAGTTTTAATGAAGTAACTGGGCATACCTTCTGCCTTTACATTATCAAGAGTATTCAGACCTGTATTGCAGAAAGCATTATTAACATAAGCCCTGCAGCTGGGCCCTATGACAGACAGGGAAAAATATTTAATCTGGATGTTTGTTTTACATTTTATTGTCAGGATTTAGCCAACGTCTAACTGTAAAGGTTACTATTAGTGTGTCTAGCTAGTGAAAATTCAAACAAACAGAAAAAAAAACCAATGACCATGCAGTGATCAGAGAAACAATGACAAAGTGGGGAACCCAGATAATCAAAATCAACTGCTCCTAAGACCATCAAATCTGAATGAATAAGTTCTAATGCCTGGAAATGTCTGTAGCACGATTTAATTTCTGAAATATGAGAAGTSTTATTGACTTAATAGTGTTGTGCTACGTACAACTGTTTCACCTTACAGCTGCTTTTCGTTATGTTTTGTAGATTATGTTACTTTTGAAATTTTAATTATTTCTTTTCGCTCCTTTATTTTTTAATCAGACAATTTAACTTTATTCAAAATGTCATTCAGACATTGTATAAGGTTCTGGAAGCTTCTTAACTACTACTTGACAGCAGCTTAGAGATTGTACCATTGAGATAGTCCTGTAATGTTTCTGTTCCACACACTTTCCCCACAGCATTAGCTCCCACCTACTGCAGAGGGTGATGAACAGTGGATTAGTTGATGGGATCCAATGTAGAGTTTTCCTCCTAGCATCATTTTTAAGTTGCTTATATGAGAGAAGAGAAAGTTGTAGTTCCTATCACTGTTCCCTGGATATCTTCTGTTTATATCCAATGGCAGTCTGGCAGYAAAATGTACATCTGTTTCTTGAGACTAAAGTAGTTCACACCAGGCATCTAGAGACATCTGTATTTTAAACCATGCACTATTGATTTTAGATACCTTCTGGAATTAGTTAGAGATTCAGAAGAGAAGAATCTAATCACTACATGAAACCACCCCACTCTTATAATTTTCTGATCCATATTTTTAGCTTATGCTTGAATTTTATTACCCTTGTGAATATTTCAGCTCAAAAAGTTTACAAAATCTGGGGATAAATTCATTTCCCTGTGAGAGAAAACAACGTGCAGACCGTCCTACTGAGAGTGGACAAAACACATTTAGAATATTGTATTCAAACTTGAAAATATCACAAAAGTACATTACAGTACTGGTTTGGATGAACTGGATATACTTGTCTCAGACAAAGTCTGGCCTAAAGTACATACGGGCATTTTGGTGCCATTTCCATACAAAGAGTAGAGCTGAGAAACTGGCATTCATATGCGTTGAGAAACATCCTGTCTTTAAACACATCCAGTAAATCTTACACCAAATATCTTACTATGGATACAAGGACATACAAAGTGCAAGAGCTTAATATTAATCTAATTTGAACAGTAATTACCTAATTCAAACAAAACAATTATTTTTATTTAGTGGAGTTATAAAAGTGTAAATTATCTAATTATTACAGAAAAGCATGGTTAACAGAGATAAGACTACTGTAATAAAAATTTTGGTATGCATTCCTTTTCTTTGGCATTATATTCACTCTTTTATGCCTTCTCTTAAGGTTCATAACTACTTTCTCCCTCAAGCAGAAGATAGGGAGGTTTTACTGAGCTATCGATGTTCTGATTTCTTTGCCCTGAAGAGTATCCTTAGATAGTCAGGATGGTGAAAAAAAAAAAAGAAAAATGAGAGGGAAAAAAATTAATTTCTGGCAGTTCAGCTAGCCACAAACCACATATACCACTATTTTTGCAATCATCCTGGCACAGACCTTGGGACGCTAATTGCTAACCTACCATCTCATCTGAGAAGAGCTGTTACTACTTATCTGGGGTCCCAGAGACACACAGGTTGGAAGGGTGAATATAACACCAAACAAAAATTATTTTATGTATGTAATAATAATAATGAGGGCATTTTTCATCTTTTATTTCTTTATTAATTTGAGCGTTAACATTACTGCAACTGGTCTAATAAAAATTGTTGTATGTATTAATTAGAGCTATAAAACCATTTCTCCTAATCCAAACAMAAACCTGTATTATATAAAGGGCTGATGTCTCTTACTCAGTGACTGCATATGCTTGCTAGACAGCTTACGAAACATAGTGTTTACAGGACTAACCTCTCTATATTCCTCACAGGCTATCTGTCCTTGCTTCTACCTCTGTAGGTTTCCTWTGTGCGTTTGACTTGTCCAGGCGATCCTAGTTCATCCATGCAGGCCTCCTGGAACCTTTTTTCCTAATTTACCCTTTACTGCTGCTGATCTTGGAGAAAGTGATGGTTGATAATCAACCAGCTTTCTTTGCCCCCTCCTCCTCCAGGGCTTTATTTCATAATACTCTATCAAGCAGGTCACTAAAGAGCCCAAAATCTGCTTTCCCAAAGYCCCAGGTACTGAGTTTCCTGTAGACCATCTTCATTGCCCTGAGTACATCAAACTCTTATTATTTCATGGTCACTGCAGACAAGCTTTCCCTTGAGTTTCACATTCTTTACCAGTTCTTCCTTGCTCATGAGAACAAGGTCCAGCACAGCATCTCTCCATTTGGAGAAGTGACAGATTGTGCTAGAATCATGGGCTGGCTTGTGTTGAAAGGGATTTTAAAAATCATCTAGTTCCAGCCCCACTGCTCTGGGCAGGGACATCTTCCACTAAACCAGATTGCTCAAAGTCCCATCCAACCTGGGCTTAAACACTTCCAAGGTGGAGCATTCACAACTTACATTGGGGAAAAGGTCATTTGCTTATGAAAAAGAATTGCAATGCTGATGAGAAAGTTACAYTGCTATATGGGGAAAAGACAGCATAAGTTAACAGATAATTTTTTTCCCTTACCATTTTGAGCACACTGCAATATTCACTGAATATAGCAAGGTTAAATTGACAGGCTTATCAGCTGCCAATCTACTGCTCTTGTTTAGCCAAGTTATATTCACAGTTCTATAGATGCTCATTCACTAAAAAAGCCTGAAAAATCTTGAGGTTTTTTACTTACAGATTGGAGGGCATTGAGATAAACATCTTCAAATCAAAAATGTTTGCAACTCAGTCTTGTCATTTTGTGTCAGATTGGCTGCTATACTGAAAAAAGTACTCTTTGGTTCAAATGGGTCTGGAAAAGACAGAAAACATTTGCCTGGTTTGAGTTTTCTATCCCCTTTTCTTGGCAGCAGCCTGTCTCTCATAGTTTATTTAATGTCAAATTAGGGAATGGAAGATTTCCTGGATATTGGAAAATACTTTTATTAAGCCAAAAATGTTGYAAATGGATGGAGGATTACATGCTATCACGGGATGTAAAAAGTGATTCTGAGTCACTGATGAGCAACAGATGTTTGATTTAGAATAAACAAAATTCAGTGCTTATGGAAAAAGAATGGAGGTAACTCCAAGGTTAAAGCTAGGAAGGAGTCCATATATACTACCCAGACAAAACAGCACTCACCTCTACTGTCAACACTGCTAGTGTCAAGCCAATTGCTTAGACGTTAAAAATGTCACTGAGTTTTTTGCATCATCCCTTTAGGTATAAGGATAACTCATCCAATGATACAGCTGGAATTAGTAATGATTGTTGGGTAGTTTTTTGGTTGTTTTCCCTGTTCCTCACTCAAAATCAGTATATACACTCAAAAGCTAAACAAGCCTTGTATTGGAAAAGGTAACCCTCCAGACTCACTTCTCCTTTGGYTTTTGTTTTGTGTATGGCCTTGGAACTGATGCTCTGCATGAAAAATAGACATTCAGATTATGGGGCCTTGTTTGGCTATTTCTGAACAGCAGTCTGCTGCTTTTCACTGCGGCAGTTTTTCTGTCAGTTATTCACATACATTATAGACACATAGAACAATGTCGCTTGGAAAGGACCTCCAGAGGTAATAGCTGCTCAGACCAGGGTACTTTGAATCTCTACAATGATGGAGACTACACAGGCAACCTGTTCCAGTGTTTGGCTATCCTCATGACAAAATTTAATTTCCTTATGCTGAGTTGAAAAGTTGCATACTGCAACTCATATTGCAACTCATCATTTACCCCTTCCCACAGTTCACAAAGCTCCCGGCTTTGTCTTTTGCTCTGCCATTATAGACAGCAGTGTCTCCTTGGCTCATTCTTCTCACCACAGAACAGGCCCAGCTATTCTGCCTCTCCCGATGTATCAAATTCCAGCTTCCTTCCAGCTTTGTGTGTCCGTTGATGGACTTGTTTCAGTATATCTAGTSTCTCTGGTATAAACAACCCCAAAACCTGATGCAGTACTCCAAGTGCAGTCCCAAATTTTACTGACAATTCAGAAAATCAGAGAACTTTGGCAAAAGTTTGGAGCAGCATTCAACCTACATAAAACATTTCACAAAGCATTAGTTTAGACCATTCCACTCAGAAAGCTCCAAATCCATCTGATTTTAAGTTACTTAAAACTTCAGGAAGAGGGAACAAGTATAGGAGAGTAAGACTGAAAAGATACAGAAAGGCATAAATTTAGCTACCACTCTTGGGTTTCAGTAGTGCCTCAGCTGATATAACATCCAAGGAAAGCTAGGCTCATGATACATATTTGCCTCATGCTTCAGTTTGAAGACCCTTTGGCTTTCCTGACCCCTATCCCCAGGTGACACTTTATGTCTGGTGGCTGCTCAGGAGCTGGGTTAGGGGCTCCAGAGTCAGGTGTGGAGCCTCTGTTGTCCCAGAGATTGGCAGCCACTGTGGGGTGAGATACCAGCCCAGGGGGAGTAGGATGTGCAGAACAGGGCATCACCTCACCAGAGCAAGGCCTGACCTGTCCCTTCTATCACACACACCCCCCTGAAATGTTTGGAACCAGAAATCCTTCTGGTCTCTCACACTAAGGTWGATGTTACTCAGGCAAAACAAGGGCAGAAAGAAATATCACCAGTCCTTAGATCCTGCTTTGGTCCTGCCATGAGGATGGTCTGGAGCTGGGGTTTCAAGACTAAGAAAGCAGAAGGGAAAGAGAGAAGAAATAGAAGTGAAAGAGAGCCAGAGAAAGGAGAGGGAGGGGGCCCGTTCCGCCCTCCTATATAGTTCACTTGCTGCATGGCACTAGACTTTTCTCACTGTTTTGTTTACATATGCACACCCAGTTTGTCCTCAGGAAGTGAGTAGAGGGGGCGCAGAGATGGGGATCTGAGTGTGAGTCTCCACATGGAGCAGGAAGTTGGCCTTGAACAGCACAGATCCACCCTGTGAGACCTTCTCCTCTGACTTCCCGTCATAACAGCAAGAATGTCTGACACAAAACATGCTTGAGTCTGATCCTCTACAGAAGGCGGCAATTAGGTCACCTCAAATCTTTCTCTTTTCCAGGCTGAACAAACCCATTTCTCAAAATCTTTCCACACAGGTGGAAGGATGGAGGTGCTCCATCCTTCTAATCTCTTGGTGTCTCTCTTCTGCCCTTACTCTGTACAACATGTCCATGTTCTTCTTGTGCTGCAACCCATTGCTGGTTGCAGTTATTTGCCCAGCAGGATAGCAAGGATTTTTTTCTGGAAGAGAAATTTGTATTTACGTTTGCTGGAGTTCATGAAGTCTTTTCAGCTCAATTTTCCAGCTTATTGATGTCCCTTCACGCAGCAGCTCCATTGTTCGGTTGGCCAATTTCTCCTCTCAGTTTTTTGTCTTCTATAAGATTTGTTGAAGATGTAGTCTATCCACTCTATTGCATCACTCAGATCATTAATGAATTTATAAACTCTATTGGCCTCAGTATAGATCCTTCAGGGATGTCATTACTGACTGCCAGCAGGATTTTTTGATACTGGTCACTATTAATTCAGCCTGACAGTCAAAGTAATTTTCTACTCACCTTATTCAATCCATCTCTTGTCAAATTGGCTTTAAACAGAATATGTCAAAGGCCTTGCTGAAGACAACTCAATGGGCCAAGAGCACTTTGTGCACAACCTTTTCCATAGATATAAGCAGTTACCTTTTTAGTTAACGGTTAGATAAAACAACTGCTGCAGGGATTGTGTTTTGGTTCTTTAAAAACAGCTACATTTAATGGTACATTTAATAGTTATCAGTGAAGCCAAATGAAAATTATTTCAACAGATTGTAATTTCAGGGGAAGAGAGATTTGGCACACACCTAAGGTCCTTTCCTGGTCTAAAAAACTACAGAAGGATTCCCCTCTTTTTGATACAAACACTAGCTGTTGGCTATCAGAAAATGCTGTTCTGGGCCACAAGTCTCAAGAATTCATCCTGATGTTTCAGAAAACATGAACTATAAACCATATTTGAAATGCCTATGTTTTTCAGGAGGGATGAATCATATTGGACAATAATAATTTAACAATTGCCAACAATTTATCTTTATTTACCAATTCCTGGAGAGATAACTTGCATATATTAGACCTACTAGTGTAAGAACAAAGACTATAAGAAACATTTGTGGCATGCAAAGGTGTAAGGAGTTCAAATCTTGTCTTTTTTCATCAGAAGATTCAATAGTTTTCTTATAAATTTGTATTTGAACAGAATATAAATGAAGATTTTTCTATGTAGCAGCTGACAAGCAGTATTTGTGATAACAAATAAATCATTAAACAAATAATCTGTCACTCTTCACCTTTTTAAGTCTGGGACTGGGAAAGATGAGCATATCTCAGAAATATTTCAATGGTAACCATACACAAGTAAAAAATAGTGAGAAAATAAAGTAAAATTATGAGATGTAATTATCACTTGTCTACTTAGTTTTCCCTTTATTTTCAAGAAAATTGCCTAATAATACTTACTGTCCCTTTTCAGCTAACATCTAATAATTTCTCTTTGCCTTATTGGAAAATTATTGCTGCTTACTCACACAGTAAGATGACAACAAAGTCTTCTAACCACTGCAGACATGAACAAAAAAATGACATAAAGCATCATTGATAATATTTATATGGGTTCTGTTTTCAATTATGTTTCYTAGAAGTATGCTATAGGGAAGAATGGAGTAACAAGTCTTAAGAATATTTCGCATAGTTCAGGGAAAATAAATTATGTCAAGTCTGAGATGCTGCCAACAAAAAAATGTAAAATAGTGCCAGGGAAGTTAAGGGCAATTCTAGGCTTTAGGTGTGATTTCATAGATAGCATCTGGAGATCCCTCTTTTCCTGTTCTGTTCCAAAAGAATCAGTTCTTTGAGACAAAGTCAGAAGAGGATTAACTCTGCTACTTTTCTGAGGAAGACACCCTGGGGAAGAGGGAACTATTGAGTATTTGGTGTTTCCTGCTGATTCCCTTGCTGCTGTACAAGTTATAACCTAGTGCTTCCATAAAACCCTTACAAGGATTGCTTTTTTCCTTCAGATTTGTCAAGTATGACTAATAGAGCAATGCATTTACATGTACTTAGCCCACAGGGGTTTGAAGATTAATCCCTTATAAAGATATCTGGTCCTCAAGTGTAAAGAAAATTATTCTAGCTGGAGAAAGCAATTTCCCCTCAAGGTGAAACAAAGACTACAACTAGGAAAAGATTTAAGAGTAAAGAAAAACAACAATTCTCTATTGAGTTTGGTCCTGCCAAATAGGATGACATGGATGATACTTAAAGGGCGTTCATCTCTTGAAAGCCTGTTTGTTTCTCTTCCAGGAATATGATTTGGCATGATGATCAATATCTGTAGTCCCATAAGTAGTACTCTTTGTGGAAAATATATTGATAACAAGCCTATGAAATAAGCATGAATATGATTAAAAAGGTTAGTTATACATAAAACTGTATTTTTTCACATTATCAACCATTTGAGCATCAAAGTATGAAGTTCTTTTAAGGAAAAAAATCATCTGTATGTATTCRCAGCTAATAATGTTATGTAAAAGATGTCATTTAGATCTATCTCCAAAAGTCATGCTACAGCTGCTTTCTAATTAGTTCATTACAAAGTATGTCCAAATGCAGCAACTGGGATTAATTGTTAAACTGCTCTCCATAGCATTAGAATGACTTTTAAGCATCAGGGAAAGAGAGAAAAAAAATCTTACAAAGATAAAAGTTGTCTAAGATCAGAATTTTAATGTATTGCCAGGTCTGAAATACCAGCAAAAGAGCAAAAGTGTTTGGAAAACTTTACATTATTTGGTGTTATGAATGCTCATAACTGGCAAATAAGCACCTGTCTTTACCTAAGGACATTTGCAATGCATGAAACAGRCTTTTGGACTTTTAATCATCCTAAAATGATTGATTTATCAGGTATGATGTAAACCTGACTAATTCAATTGAATTCTGTGATGCAGTGTCAGCCTTGCTTATTATATAATACTTCAGCGGTTAGGATACTCAACCCAGAAATAAACAAATTCATGGGACTTCTCTCATTCTAATTTCATTTGAAATAACAGTTTCATCATCCTACAAATGTTCACTAATTGCTCACCTTCTGACACTARTACACATTCTGTCCCTGACCAGAATTTTGAGCCACTGTAGAGACGCTGCAAACTCAGAATAAGACTGTTAGATGCCAGAATGAGACTTGATAGAGCTGCAATCAGACATACAGGCATCTTCCACCTAAGAAAGATGGAATCATCAGCACCACCCTTGATGTTTTTAATCAACAACTTTGTATTATAAGATACTTACACAAGAGCAAGAAACTAAATCTCAGACACAGGGACCTGAATCCAAAATTACAGAGTCAGTCATTCATGTTGCAGCCTTCTGTTCTGGATCTGTGGAYCCTGTGCATGTGGTTTCCAACTCAGTTTGAGCTAGATGAAAGGTAAAATCAATAAATATATTTCCAGAAGATCATATAGGTGTGTTGTAAGCCAGGAAGTCTTGTTATGTATGACCATATATGAGCTGTAATTCAGCAGGTAATTAGATGACTGCTTAGTTTAATTGCACAAGTATTGTTATGCTGTTGTCATCCATGAAAGYATTCACTTGTTTAGAAGTAGGTACATGGTATTATTACTGAATGAAACCTTTATCTGACTACTTCATTTGCATGCATTTCAATTATTTGGGTTCTAATTTTCTGGCTTTTTTTTTTTCAATAGATGACTTTACAAGGTCTTTATTAATTTCTAATTGCCAAAACTGCTGTTGAATATTTTCTATCTTACTGACAAGTTGATTTAAAGTAATTCAGCAATTTAAAACCTTCATTAATTTCATCCTTTTTGTTTGGCTGCTTTTTGCTCTCTGAGTTATCAGTTTCTGTACAGGTATTCATGTCTTAGAGTATTACTTGTTTTTCACCCATAAGTCCTCAAATAGTGGTTTTGAACTCCTGCTGGAAGGTGAAAAAATCCCATTTTTAATATCTTTATCTACATGAAGATTGAAAAGATGAGTTGGCTGGAGTCAGTTGAGACTGCCTATGTCACAGAGACTGTCCTGAAAAAGCCCACTGCCGAAAAATAGGCACCTGCATGCAGAATTGCTTTATGTTTTCMAACTTTTCCACTTCCTCAGTTTTCTCTTCAGCTGCACAGTGGAAGAACTAGGACTAAAGTCAGCACTAAGGTCAATCTTCATTTGTGCTGATACGTCTCAAATACTTACTAAAAACAGCTAACAACACTGGGAAATAATGYTTAAAAATAACTGTTTGGCTGTTAGTTTTGGATGAGTTAAATCTGTACTGTGAAACGTAAGCAATTGAAATAATGAAGTACAGGAAGAGTAAAATGCTCTAGGGTAGATACTTAGAGATGAAAAAGAACTTGACAGAAAAGCTCTGTTTTCCTCAGCCTTCRATAACATTTTTTTCTCTTCCTCTTTTTTCTCTTTACCTAGTGTCAAAGACAACACTCCTGCCAAATCTAACCGCTGCCTCTTTGGATTGTGATTTCTGTCAGCAGACAACTCATTTCAAAATCATCTACATATCTTAAAATTTCTGCATGAAGGAAAGGTCGCACATGAAAATAGAACAGGACTTCAGGACTGTAGCTCTTTTGAGGTACTAAATCTCTGACTACATAAATAAACATATTCATACAGCAAACCATATGAATCTTTATTCTCGATAGATTACCATTAAAAGCTTTAATGTGAATTGAATTTATATCGATGTCTTTTCAGACTTCCACAGAAATAAGGGACTTGACACAAATACATAATGAGAACACTATGAAGTTGCTTTGTGCTTTGTGTTTTACTAGAGACTGCTCTATGTTGCCAGTCTGGTTTTGTGTCACTGAAGCTGGAKGTTTAATCATTGCCTTAATTTAAGAGGAATGAAAGAGCCCCACAACGYACATGTGGTATCACACTGCAGAATATCAAGGGTTTGCAAACATATAAATGAACAGCTCCTCATGTGCTTAAGTGTATGCAYTAAAAATACGAGATGCACAGTGGAAAGAGACAGACAAAGCTGCTGGGCCACACATACAGGCTGCTAAAATGATCACTAGAAAAGTCTTTGCTGAAAGACTATCTGGGTTAAATGAAGAATAAGCACGAAATCATCAGCTGATTTATTTCTTTTGGGTTCAGGGAAACAATGTTTATTGGGTTTGCATTGTTAGTAAACAAGTACCTTCCTTATTTCTAATTTTCCTGTGAGCTGCTGTCATTCTGAATTACAGAGGGCCACTCAGGTAAAAGAAAAAGGTGGGGACGGGAGGGAAAGGGAGTGTGTAAATAAATTCTAAAGGAGAAAGAAGCATTTAAGTATTTTGAATCCAGATTCTGTTTTATTGAAATACATTATTTCCTAAATTTTCTCTTGGATTTTTATGGCTAACTCATAACTCAGTTGAAATGAATATGATAAAATGAACTCATAGAAATTTCGATAAAAACTTACAATATAAAAATCTTTCTGATTTTTCTTAGGGTTAAATTTGAATGTGATACCTTTTCTTCTTTGTTAAGCAGAAATTTGCTTCCTCATYTCCAGTAGGAACATTTTTGTAAATTTTGTGATTTACCATGTGTCTACTGGACTGCATCTGGACCATGAGAAACCACTAGCAAGTTGCTAGGTGGTACAGTGATGAAAGAATAATGTCTAGGACAGTACTCAAAGAGACACAGTGTGCTTCCTGCCTCATGACTACTTCTGCATCTAATTATTTTCGCTTTTACTTTTTTATAAGAAAATGTTATTTAAAAATTTTATCTTAAATGGGAATTAGGTTGGAAAGTAATATTGATTACTCACCAATGAATTTCCTGAAAGGGAGTAAAAGCATCTATTTCTCCCTGGCCTCTTTAATTATGATGTCCAAGTCCAGTGAAAACATTTGCCTTATTGATATGTGGGGGTTTTTATTCCCAATGGAAAATATGTCTTTCAGAAATTATTAAGAAACACTATTGTTTTCAGAAGACAACATTATGTCTGTTTTTGAAGCATATGTGTCACATTTTGATATATCTTGTCAGGTTTCATCAATCCTGTTGATGTATGTGAGACATGATCCAATTTCATATGATCAGAATTGCTTCATTTGACATACCACCATGTGACATTGAAGGTCAAATTGCAGACAATAACAAATCAACACAAACTTTGTACTGTATTAAAATATTTTAGAAAAACTGAAGTAATTTTTAAAGACAAGTAATGTTCTTAGATTTGAAATACTTGCCTTTTAACTAGTTGCATTTTGGTGGCCAAATCAGTATTTCTGATATTTTGAATTTGTTACACAGTAGTGTAACTCAGYACAGAGATGGAACCTTAAGACTCTTTGGGTTGATAATTCATTTGTAAAGACTGATAGAACAATCTGAAACGGAGAATGAGGAGGTGTTCTCCCTTTTGTTTGTGAAGGCYGGATAATTAGAGTACTGAAGTGTACAGCACAAGCCCTTATGAATTCAAAGGTAATCTCTACCATTACATATATAGGGTTTTTTTTTAAAAAGGTGGACTAAAAGACAAAAATTTTGATTCCTACAAATAAACCCTAGCTGAACAAAAAAGCTCCTGCTTCTTATGGAGCACTGATAAGTGTGAATTTATTTATTTACCCAGTTGATATCTGATTTCTGGGAAAAAAAGCAAGCAAACAAGCAAACTGGGTTATAACAGATTTTGCTTCATATGTATGTGAATTCACTTGAATTCGTGTGAATGATTCCCCCTGAATGAATTTACATTCCCTATGCCTCATCTGTAGCAATATCTACAACTTCCCTTCCAAGRGTGACATGTGCTGAGCTAAAATTTTTATCATAAAAAGTTTCTGGAATACTCAAGTGTTTCAAATTCATGCTGAATAAAGTTAACTGATATGATTTCAAAAAGTTCTTTGTCAGAGGATTCGGTAGTTGCTGCTGAAACTTAACAATGCACTTCTAAGAAATCTGGACACTTTAGTTTCCTTGAACTTTACCTCATTGAGCTGCCTTTTCTTTTGTACGTTTACTTGCAATAGAGGTATAGAAATTTAGAAATCAGAAATAAGTCCAGGCCTAAAATAATTGTCTGGTGCTCTATGATGCTGGAGCAGGCCATAACTGCAGCTCCTGAATGACCCTTATCAGAGCAGATAGATATTCCTGAGGGAACTGCACTCCTTGGGAACCCCRTGCCAGAGAACAGGGGAAGTGTGAGAAGGAAGGATCAGCAAAAAACCTCTGCATATTTACTGACCGTAACCCCACATCTTCAACCTGTGCTGTTTACAGGGWGTGAATCTGATCCAGGAAAGTGGGGGAAGGAAAGCTGTTGTAAAGTTTGCCTGTGGTTTTTTTTCACTACCCAAATCAGTAATTAAATTTTATTTTTATTGCAAATAAATGAAGTTGGTTTTTTTCTGTTTTACAAGTTCAGTCTCTGTTGCCTGCGATGGTAACTGATAAGTCATCTCCCCATTTTTATCTTGAACCATGARCTTTCTCATCCCATTTTCTCCCCCATCCCACTAGGGAGGGGAAGTGAGTGAGTAGCTAGATGTGGGTTTGGCTGTTTGCTAAGGCTAACTCAACACAGATTGAGTTAGCCTTTGCAAACAAAACAAACATATTTTTGTTTACATGTGGTGTATGAAGAAGTAGAGGTAAATGGTAACTCCTTTTCAGTGGCAGAGGTTTTGTGCATGAGAAATTGAGATGAAAGGGAGCAAGAGGATCATACTGTGGTAGTTGCACACTTGCAAGGATAAGCATTAATTGAAGGGAAAAAGTGATTAAATTTAAACACTTGTATAAAACTATATTAAGTGTAATGGGAATTTACATCTGGAAAAGGTAAAAAAAAATCACTGAAGAAAGACACCCTCTAACTTTTGAATTGAGAAGATTCATTTCACAACTTTCTTTTTGTTCATATTCTATTCATAGATTCATGGTATGAGGATTTGGCTCTTATAAATATTATATTACACTATATATATGATATTTGATATGATATATAAAAATCATATTATAATATCTATTTAATACTTATATAAGTACATACATGCAGTAAAATATATAATATGGATAATAACAGTGTAGATATGAAACAAATCTTACAGCATATAAGGGCAATTTATTCAGCAGGGAATGCATTTGGATGCTGACCTTTAAAATCATTAGGATAATAGAGATTCTTGTATTTACAGAATATGGAAAAATAGCACTGTGATTTGTACTTTGGGAATAACTAAGTCTCCTTCTGTTAAAGGTTGTTGAGAATATGAGGTTTTATTTTTATCTCTTTCTAGCTGAGGTCATTTCTGCAACCTGATGACAATGTTTTTACCAATACCATCTGAAACAAATTGAGGTCAGTGTACATTTTCTCACTGCCCTGCTCTCAGATTTCTTCCATGAACTGGAGAAGGTTTCAATTTACTGAAGCACTGAAGTAGGTAAGATCCAATCAAAGTAAAAGCAGAATCAATAAATGCTAACCTCAGGTGGCTAAATAGTAGCAACATCAGACAGGGGAAAAAGTTGCTTGCAGGTCCAAAATACTGTTGTTCTGTATGAAGCTATATGTTTTTATATTGCTTATTTACTGAGATGTATTTAACATGTTCGAAAAACAAGATGGATTTTCTATCTAGGTTAGGAATGCACCTATAAGTTTTTGCAAATGTTCAGAAAATATAGACAATCCGTGGAAGCCACTCCATGGGTATCCAATACATCTATCCAATATAGATGCCAATTCAAATTCAGCTCAATTCTGTAGTGTATTTCCCACTTCTTTGTCTCCTAGCGTTTAGAGGTTGTTTTAAATAAATTATACATTTTTAAACACAATGATCAATAAAATATACAAAAAAATATTTACAAAACAAGTTATGTATTGAACTGGCTACACAAATTTGGTAAAAAGTTAGTTTTAAATTCAAAGAATTCATTTATCTATGCTATTTTTTTCATGTATAAATATTCAGAAAAAAATTTTCATATCACCAGTATCATATAGGAAATATGTTTTAAGAGGAAAAGATGTCATCTGTAGTTATAGAATAGTTATGGGTTTATATATACTTTTAAGTTTGCTTTTAAAACAAACACAATTATATTTTTTGCTGAATTTCAGTTAAGCTGTATTATGCTCACTGTAGCTCTGTTKTGTCAGCACTCAAATTCTTTTCTCACTCATCAGAAATTTTTAAAAATCARCATTAGCTATGATTTCCCTGCTCTATCTCTGTGAATTTATTTTTTTTTTTTTCCCAGAGGTTGTATTGGGTTTTAGGGCCGGGTTTTGGTAGCAGGGGGCTACAGGGGAGGCTTCTGTGAGAGGCTAGTAGAAGCTTCCACCATGTTCAGCAGAGAAATTGCAAGCCAGCTCCAAAATGGACATGCTGCTGACCTATCAGGAATGATGGTAATGCCGCTGTAATAATATATTTAATAAGAAGAGAAAAAAGTTATTGTGTAGTCGTAATTACAGCCGGAGAAAAGCAGGGGGAGAACATGAGAAGAGCAATTCTGCAGACACCAAGGTCAGTGGTGAAGGAGAGAGMGAAGACACTCCAGGCACTGGAGCTGAGATTCCCCTGTATCTCGTGGCAAAGACCATGATGAGGCAGCTGYGCCCCTGCAGCCCATAGAGGGATGCAGAGAGCCACTCACAGCCCATGGAGGGGATCCATGCTGGATCAAGYGGATGCCTGAGAGGAGGCTGTGAACCCATGGGAACTCTCTGTGCTAGAGCAAACTACTGGCAGGGACCTGCAGACCTGTGGAGAGATGACCCCATGCTGGAAGATGTTTTCTGCTAGGACCTGTGACCCTGTGGGACACCCACACTGTCCTTGAGGGACTGCATCCTGTGGAAGAGTGATCCACATTGCAGCTTTTGGGGAAGGACGGTTGCTCATGGGATAGACTCCAATTGGAGATGTTAATGGAAGACTGTCTTGTATGGCAGGGATCCCACAATGGTACAAGGGAAGTATTTTTCTCCCCAAGAAGCAGCAGAAACAAATTGTGGTGAATTGACAATAACCCCCATTCTCTGTTTCCCTGCACCACTGCAGGGAGAAGGCAGAGCTGGGAAGAAGGGAGGCATAGGGGCAGGTATTTTTAAGGTCTTATTCTACTTCTCATTATCCTGCTCTGKTTTTTTTTACCAATATATTTAATTAATAGCTGCAATAGCTCTGTATTGTCAATGACAGTATTTGGTGAGTGATATACATTAGACGGCCATATCTCATCAATGATATTGAAATATTGATCCATGAAAATTTGCAACAGAAGTAAAGGAGTGAAAATTTGCCTTCCTTTTCTTACTGATATCCAGGTAAATTATGAAAGTATGCACTATTTAGACATTTATATATATATAATGTAAATATATATATATATAATACATAATACATATCTATATATTATATATTATGTAATTAAGGTGTATATCAATAAAATTGGCAWATTTAATTGCTCAAAACATTTGAATTTTTTTTGCAATTCTTTATTAATGTATAATAAAAAAGTAATGTAAGTAGTAGGCTTCATGTTATTGTAAAAGGTCACTCAGTTCTCCTTTACTGAAGAAGGATGAAACATTACTTGATTTTAAATATAGTCACAGATAAATATCTATTCATTTCTTCAATATGCAGTCTATAATCAAAGTTCACTACTTTCATTATAAGGAAAAATTATCTTTTTATTTAACATAAACCTCTTCTTTTGCAAACAGAAAGAGGACATCTGGTTTTTATTCTTTTCATGGCAATATTTTTTGCCTGTTAAATAAAACAAAACCATTGTCTCTGACCTTTCCTCCGTAGCTATGTTTTCAACTTTTCGTGCTATTTTTGCTTGCTATCTTCAACTTTGACTATAATTTTCTTTCTGGATGGGTCAAGATAAGACTGAAACTTAGGACAGAAAAATCWTATTGCTTCCCASATGACATTTTCCTTTTTCATACAGAGAATAATTTTTTGCCCATCACCAATGGTTAACTTATGGACTTCTGTGAATCTCCATCTTTTAAGCAGTAATGTCACTTAACTGTAGTCTGTATTTTTTTAGTTAATTTTGCAGAACTGAACTGTACCTCTGTACAACTGCTATGCACTGTTATTCTTGCTGATTCTAAAGCATCTTTATTTTGCAGACTTTAAAATCCAATCATCTAATCTGTTTGAAACCAATCTAGTTTAATTTTATCAGATTTGATGCTGTTGTCAGCAAATTTTAGAATATGCTTTGTATTCTACTGGTTAATTCAATAAAAGTATTGAACAAAACAGTGACCAGTCCAGAAACCTCACATACTAACCAATCAAAGACTTGGCATCTATTCATTCAGTGATATTTTCAATATCAGTTTYAGCTATCCCTGAAAATTTAATCTCGTTATAATTCTCTGCTTTAATTTTCAGAATGTCATCTTAGACACTTCCAAATTTTTTAAAAATAAGTGCATAATTACTTCACTGTTTCAATGTTACCTGCTAGGCTAGTTATTATACCAAAGAATATTTGATAATTATGTCCCAATTTGTTAATGAGATACATACTCTGTATCATTACATACTGAAAATCAATTATTGATATAAAAACACTTCAGGTAAAGATTTATGTATTCACAGTAATAATTCTTGGTTCATACTATGTGCCTTTGTCTTGTCAGGGGCAGTTAAATATTGATAATTTCCAGCAGCAGAATAAAGGCTTAATTTTGCAAGCAAAGACCAGGCAGCTAACTTAGTGATCCACTTTCATATGCTAAATTTCTACTTTTTTTTCCTTCTTTAAGATATATATTTTTTTCTTTCTTTAAGCTACTAACAGTGGTTTAGGGTTGATTTTTTTCCCAAAGACATTTCAGCTGCTAACATATTCAGGGGTGTGCAATAAGCACTGAATGCTTTTCTGTCTTGATTTGAGCTGAATGGTTTCAGTCTTCAAGGTTAAAAGGGACAGTCACATTATCTGCTTATATAATATGACATTAAACATAGAATAGAAGTACTACATTCCATTCCACAAGCATAAAGACTTATGTAAACTCAGGATCCTATTATTTATATATGTCATATTTGGTACAAAAGACCATTTTAAAGAGTTCTTAAAATCAAAATCATAGAACCCCATTCACAACTACATTGATAAATATAAAAGATGTGATGTAGCCCCAAATCAGAAATGGTATTTGTTGTTGTTGACAAACATTATTTCCCCTTTAAAAAGATTAAAACTGTGGGCTCCCCAGTGTTCAAAAAGTCTAGATAAAATTTTAGTCCAAAAAAGAAAAATGTACAGGTCTCAGGTATAAAATCTCTATAGACTATGAGGGGTTTTGTTCTGTTTTGTGAGTTTTTTAAAATAGATTTCCTGGACAGTAGTTAGTTTGTTTAAATATAAATCTTCTAAGACTAAAATATTTTCAGATATTAAAATATCATGTGGAAGTAGAGCAGACAATATTCAGACATATTGCTCTCTGTTTCAAGCAAGGATGGGCAGGGAGGGAGGATTTTGCAAGCATATGTACATTTCTGCACTCATAAAGCCATTAGTGTCCCATTCTCTTTGCTGCAATTGTTCTGTGGAATGTGCAGCAAGCATGGCATGACAAGAATACCTGAGGGCATAATCACTGTTATATCCAGGGTTTCTGTTCAGTGAGAAGGACTACATCTGAGCTGCAAAACTGGTGAGAGGAGGCTTTGTGAAATGTAAACAATCAAACAAATCTAGCCAAAGGGCATTATTGGGAAGATGGGTATGCTTGAACAATACTTAGTACAACTTATTTTTTGTCACTGAGCAATTCATCAAGCATGAGTAATTTTTTTCTTTACAATAGAACCATAAATGAACAGTCATAAAAAGGAAATGATGCACTGTACTTGAGATATCAGCTAAGGCTTTTCACTGTTCCATTAATTTTTTTACAGAATTTTGTAATAAAAAATTCACCCCTGTACTAAACCCTTGAAGCAGTGGCATCTTATTACAGTATAATTAAAAGCAATCAGTTAATTTCTGTGTGATTGATGTCATATATTTGCTCTCCCATATCTCAGTGGCAAATTTAATGTCTATATAAATGTCTAATCTGAAAAAGGCAAATTCTAAAGCATAAAAACAGAACTTGCAAGGATTCCAGATGTATRGTACTTACATCATCTTGCTACATATCTACATTTGCAAATTAATCTTCTAGATGTGGGCCAAAACTGTACCTACTATATCTATCCATAGGTCAAAAAAGACTGAAAAAACCCTCAAATGTAATTATAATGACAATAGTATTTCACTTCCTTGTGTTGCTGGCTTCACGTTCTGCTGTGCACTGACCTTGACAATCCAGGGATTGCCTCCTGAATTCCTTCTGCTCCAAGACACAGACTTCTTTTTAAGTGGTAAATCCAAGGATCACTGAAATTCCATCTGCTAATGTGGCTTTTTTTCCAAGTAGCTCTCTTAGTGATTTAACCTTACTCCTATCTGAAAAACAGGTTACTTCGRTTTATCTACCAAGAGCAACTTCTGCCTAATGAAATGAGTAGTTCTTGCCTCCCTAAGAGGAAAACAACTTAGACGTTTATTCTTTAAGATTAGAGATCCAGACAATCACTAACCATGTAAAATTTAACWAGGGAAAATACTGGATTCTGAATCTGGGATGGGTCAGTCCTGGATATACCTACAGACTGGGGAATGAGAGACCGAAGAGCAGGACCACAGAGAGTGACTTGGGGGTCATGGTCAGCGGCAAGTTCAATGTGAGTCAGCAGTGCCCTGGAAGCCAAAAGGGCCAACTGTGTCCTGGGAGGTATCAGGCACAGCGTTTGCAGCCGTAGATGGAGGTGATTGTCTTGCTCTGCTCTGCACTGGTGCAGCCTCACTTTGAATCCTATGTAGAGTTTTGGGCATCAATTTATAAGAACATAAATATAAAGCTGTTAGAGTGTTTTCAAAGGAGACRAAGATGGTGAAGGTTCCAGAGGGGAAGCCTTACGAGGAGTATCTGAAGTCACTTGGCTTGTAAAACCTAGATAAAATGAGAGATCAAGGGAAGACCTCATCTACAGCTTCCTCACGAGGTGAAGCAGAAGGCGAGACACTGATCTTTTCTCTGTGCTGACCAGTGACRGGACCTGAGGAAATGGCCCAAAGTTGGGTCAGGGGAGATTTAGCCTGGATATTAGGGAAAGGTTCTTAACCCAGAGGGTGGTTGGGCAATGAAACAGGCTCCCCAGGGAAGCAGTCACAGCATCAAGCCTGGCAGAGTTCAAGATGTTAGAGAATGTGCTCAGACAGATTTTTAGGGTGGTCCTATACAGTGCCAGGAGTCAGCCTCAATGATCTTTGTGGTTCCCTTCCACATCAGGAAATTCTACGATTATTCCTCTTAGTATTAGATACATTCTAAGACTTTCCCAGACATTCATTACACTGCATTCCTTGAAGTTAGCTGTTGAAAAGTTATTATAGAAGTAACTGTATTTTCTCTAGCTTATACAGGGAATTTACCCATTCATCATTTTTAGAAGATGAGGGTGACCACACTGCATCAGATCAGATTTTTTCTCCTAAAATGGCCCTAAGCAGATACCTAAGGAATGCTCAWAACAGAGGAAACATATGATATTTCTTCCTAACACTTTCCCAATGTCTTCTTAATACAGCCCAGCAGGCACTTAGCTTTCATTGTTGCAGAAGCACATTGCTGACTTCTGTTTAACTTGTTGTCTCAAAAAAATGATTTGTCTCTTTTCTGTCTTGGCAGTCAGCTTCCAGCCTGTACTGTTGAATGATGTTATTTTGTCCAATGTACAAGGCTATTGAAATCGAAGTTATTTTTGTCCACCCATTTCTCTAGTCAGTTGAAAACCTTTTCAATAGCAGACAGTCCTTCAATGTAAAAGCTGTCCTCCATCCAGGGACATGCTGAAAGTGTATTTTCCCTCATCATGCACACCACTAATGAGGATGTTGAACAATATTGACCTTAGTATCAACTCTGAGGAGTAACTCAGGTTGACGTATAATATCTGGCTAAAGCTGGGTTTTGAAGTGCTGACAATTGTTCCTTCAGCACAGCAATTTAGTCAATTTTTCACCCAGCTTGTCATTCTATGTATCCAGACCATTTTTTTTTCCAATACAGCTACAAGACGTTGTGCTATGGGACACCATGTAAAAGATCTTGGTAACATCAGGGCAGTCACTTCCCCTCCCTAGCCCACCATGTTGATCTTCCAATTAAAGAGGGAAATAATTTTGGTGAGGCATCAGTCCACCCTCAGTAAATGGCTGTTCTCAGTTGTCCTCTTGTCCTATGTGTGGCCTGGATGTGGTTTCCAATCTTCAGCTGAGTATGGTCTGCACCTCCCTGAGTCTCTCTTTCTTGCCCATCTTGAAGGTGAGTATGACCTTTGCTTTTTTTTTTTGAGTCACTTGAAACTTTGCYTGACTGTCTCAGTCTTTCAAAGATGATGAAAGATGAATGGTTTTGGTGGGTTTGCATAATTATCAGTCAGTTCTCCAATTGTCTTTGAATGCTCTAATTTTTTGGTTACTAATATAAGCACAAATTTAAAGGAACTAATCCAATGTTAGCATTCATTAAGGAAATTCTCAAAGACAGAACATATCTAGATTTTGACAAAGAATTATTCCCTTGTTTGTTTTTCTCCTAGAATCTGGTTTCATAAAAGCCTACTAATGTTATGATCCACATTTAATATCACTTTCTTAAACAAGTATTTCAGAAGAAATAAAAACAAAAGGAAAGAAAAATGGTTCTTTTTTATCTTTCTGACTTCAAAGATGAAGTCAACTTTCTTATAAGTCAAAGCAAACCTTAAACAGTAATGTTGATAAATAATGCTGCATTTATGCTGTCTTTGTACTTGTATAAAGAAAAAAAGGTAAGCAAAGAATTTTTTTGTCTTTTGCTTTTAACATTTTGTATCTTCTTGGAAGAAATCAAATATTCTTTAAACAAATATGTTCGAAAGACAAATTGCATACAAAAAAATCTAAACCATTCAGTTGTACTTCTGGTTTTACAATACAGAAGAGAATAAGACAAGCTCTTGGGAATTCTTGAAAGGAATAATTTAATTCCTACATAGAACAGAAGACAGCAAAATATTTAAGGAATTGAATAGWGCAAGAGTCAATATAGCACCAACTTTTAATAAGGAATTGGTTACTCTCATCATATATATAACAGTATTGTTATGCATAATAATTTTTATATGTGTATATATATATATAGGTAAATTCTTTCTACACACTCGATTCACACTTTTCCTATGTTTGAAAAATCCTGTTATYAGATAATACTGAAAATTTTAAAAATCATGAACTAATGAATTCCTCTGTCTGATGTGGAGATGTATCCAAGAAGTGAATATATCTAAGATAAAAAAGTAATTAAATTGACAATATATGACGAATATAAAAATATTTATTGTCTTTACATAAATAGATACATTGASGGAACAAAAAAGTATGATTTCACAGCTCTCTTATACTAATCTGTGCTCTTCTGTCGAAAGGGAAGGTCCTGACACACTCTTTATATCTCTTCCAACTTTGCATCAACTTCGCCATAGCTTCTGTAATGCTGGCTGTAGCAGTGTTTCAGACAAACCTACTGGTCTACTGATATTCATTAGTTAGAGAGTTTAAAAATTATTTTGGTGGGAATATTTAGAAAAGTGACAATTTAAGGCAGTTTTAAATTAAAATCTTAACCAACTAATTAAAGAYTCTATTAAATTCAAAATTTTGTATAACAAAAGTTGTGTTTGTAATTGTTCATTTTTGCACATTTTTACTCGTTATCACCACATATTTAAGGCTACTCACCCTTATTAATTAAGGCTTACAGTASTTGTGAATTTACAGTGCAGGGAGCTCAAATCATAGTTATCACTGATGGCTGCAGTCCTTGGTGGCTCCATGTAACAAATATCAGAATGGTTGGATGTGAGAACTCTTGGCAAAATAAAAAGACTTCATTAAAGTGAGTTTGACTTCTTTCTTTGCTGATTTGCTTCACTTTGCCTAACAGGTTGTTCACGTCCCCCTCTAATAAGTGAGGTGTCTCAACTGCTACTGATCCAGCTTATTTTTGTTTCCAGTTATGTCTCTTGCACATGCAGGAGAATGCACTGCCTGACATTCTACTTCCCTTGTCATTTTTTCTTCTATCATTTGGATGCCTCATGGTGCAGCAAACCTTGAACTGTCACATTGCTCAAACATTTATTTAAATTAATTTCTGTCTGGTTATGCCATCACATTGTTACAAAATATTTCTATGGCAAGCTACACTTTTTCAGCATTTGGGTTCAATTTGCAATATTGTATGCTGATTATTGCATTCTCAGTTTAAAATTGTCACAGGATTCTTTTTAGCGAAAGAAAAAAAAAAGAGAAATTGTCAGTATATAAAAATTTTACTCAATTTTCTTCCCCACCACGTTTCTAAGTGAAAAGTCTGTGCAACAATTGATTTTTTTTTTTATTTTGCCAAAGATTTTATCTATTTGTTTAATGGTCACTTTACRACTCAATAAAGTAGATACAATAAAATAAAATTTTGAAACTTCTTTAGTTGGGTTTGGTTTTTAATGAGTAGAAAATGTTTAAGCTTGTGAAGTATGCTCTTTGTTGTGCCAGTAAAAAATTTAAAAGCTAGGGAATTTAAAAAATGAGACTTATGTCACTCAGTAGCTTGACTGAAAATTTAGTTGGGAATTGGATCTTAGCTTGCAATGCTCAGCTGTCGCAACATGATTATTACCACTGTCTYAAAGATCCCAATTCTACCATAATGCAATCATTTTCAAGTCTTCCATGTCCTTATTCTAACAAATTTGCAATCTATTTCTGTTTACATAATATTTTCCCATTCTATCATTTTTATTTTGATTCTTTCCAATGTATTTCAGAATTCTACTCACATTAACTTACTATACACCTAAAGAGTAATTAATGACTTTCTGCTCAATTATTTTTAAAACATGTGCAGAGTCYGTTAACATGATTTAGTCTATAGCGCGCACAGGTACTAATACAGGTTTTCTTTCACTACAGCATTTTCCCTTATTTTCATATATTAAAATTTATTGGGTAATATCTGGTCTTAGCAAGGCAACACTCTACAGTTCTTAGTAACTGTATACTCAGAAAAATATAACTACTCAAAATATTTGCCATTTATCCTCTTTCTTTASGCTAATTTCCTGATTAGATGTCTTAACTTACTGTTGCATAAGCTTAAAGCATTATCTTACATACCATATTTGCATCTAGTTATGAGATGAAATCCCAGAAAGCAAGTCCATAGATTTTTTTTTTTTTTTAATATAGACACGGCAGAATATTTTTAGTTTGTATTTTGAAGTGCAGTCACATCACAGACCTAGTGCTGTTTGGTCATTTGGGCATAGTTGAAATCTGCTGATTTCAGTTACTTGCCCTGAATAATACTGTGAATCTTTAGAGAACGTACTCTTGTTTGCTTGTGAAAACCAAACAAAAGTACAATTTTCTCATCTATTTTTATTTAAATGGTTGCACTCAGGGGGTTTTTATTATATGTTTATTAAAAGACATTACTTTGAATTTATTTGCTAATAATTTTGATGGTTCACTCTCATCTTTGGTACTATTGGCATTCAAATGGTTGGCAACTGTTTTTGCTGTCTCCCCAGAAAAATAATTTGTGTGCATTTAGACTGGAATGATATTTAAAAAAAAAAATTATGAATAAGTAGGATGGAAGTTTAGAGCAATAAATACTTATTTCCTGGCTGATGTTGATTTTATAGATGATTAGGAGCTTATTCAGTATGTTTTTTCTAATTTTGCCATGACACAGATAATAAAACAATAAATCACTTACTACGTCATCCGCAAGTTTTGTCCATAAACAGAAAAAAAGCATAAAAACCACCACAACAACAACAAACCAGTAAATAGCGCTTTCTGCTCCCCCATGCAAGAATAATTTTCTGCGGTCAKGTACCTGAATATATTAATATTCTGCCACTGGTTTTTCTCTCTGAGTGGAATGCCTATCAAATGAGCAGAGGGACAGTTAGTCATGGGCTCTTAACCAGCTGGAAGTTGATTTCATTTGAATGTCTGCAGAGAATGATAAAAACAGTCCTTGCTCTTCTCTATCATGTCTATTAGGTTTAGATTGATTCGTATTTTCTCAGGATTTCCATAATTTTGTCTTTCCTAAGAGAGAAAAGCCATCTTTTTGTAACAAGGTTGGTTTGTTTCAGTAATAGATACAGTTGCCCCAAAGTCACCTGCATATGCAAGTATAAAACATAATTAGCCATCAAAGAGGAAAAAGAAAMGTATTTAATTGGATGACTCATTTAACACTTTTACTTCCCGAGACTCTCATAGAAAACATACCATGAATATGTGTAAACCATGGCTGATGCAAAGAAATAATATAGACAGTAAGAGATGCCGGACCACTTTGTTTACATTTCCAGGAAAGGAGATTGAATTATATTTAATGCCCTCAGAAAGGACACGTAATATTTCAAACATATAGTACAGAAATTAGACGCAAACATAAGTTAAGACACATAAGATATGTCAATTAAAATAAAACTGTTTTTATACATCACTAATTTTGAAAGGATTCTGGGTGAATGAAACTATAATGCTGAGAAAAAAATCTCCTAGACAAAAAGATAGAAGAAAAGCAGAATTTACTGTTGGTWATATACCCGCAGACTTACTTAGGAATTTTTTCCAACATGGACAAAATAGTTAAGTGTCAATTTTATATCTGAGGTATCAGTTAAATACTGACATAGATTCATAATTTTGASAGATATATATAAGAGTGAGTATTAAAATTTGTAGAGCATAGTGTTCATATCTTTGTACTCTGATTGTCATAGAGAAGTATTTCTTTGTCTTTTTAAATTTACTGATTTTCTTTTGCACAAGAACATATCTTATGCTCTTGACATCAATAATATTTTTTCAATATCCAACTAAATTTTTTTTTATATTGTTTCTATTCCCTGGAAAATATTCAGTATCTCATGTTCCTTATCAATCATGCATAAAATGACAATTAATGCTTTATCTCAATAGGACTTTAATTGCGTTTTCATTAAATCAGCTGGATCAGTTAGAAAACATGCATACTTACAGCATTTCTCTTTTGATAACCAATGTGTCTAGAAAACAAGACACAAGTTAAAAGCATATTTTCTGTCAAAATTACTGCATTTTTGTAAAACAGGTGTGTCAAGATAAAATTACTCTTCAGATCTGGTATTAARAAGCATTCAAATACAAGACATAGAATTAGCTGCTGAGCTAAAGATGTTTATATCAGATAAGTAAATAAAATAGAGTGTCAATGTTTAAGGTATTCAGCACAGCTAAAAAAGAAATCYACCTGTAAGTAGCTGTAAGTAGATGTAAATTTAAATTTCTGTTTGTTATGTAGGAATTTTCATAGGCAGATTGAAATTTTGGTGCTTGGTAGAAAATAATTTGGAATAGAAAAAGAAAATCTGACAACACCAAATGCCAATTTTACCTGAAATACATGGAATGAGAAGGAAAASAGAAGTATAKGTTGACATTAAAAAAAMCACAGAAACCCCACAAATAAGTTTTTTCTTTTARCTGCTAAGTACAATTGCCTTTTGAATAAGCTATTTGACAATCTTTTATAAATTGCTAACATGCTGGAAAATAGATACATTATCAGCAGTATGAGCTACTTCTTGAAGCCCTCTATTGTAATTTCTTGGATTCATTAAAGGATGATGAATATCACAAATAATACCTGATTAACAACYGAGTTATCAAAGAAAAAGGTTGCTTGAATTTTGGAGGATAAATATTTTTCACTCCCTAGTCTATCRTATGTATCAGCCTCTGTGGAGTTAGGGATGTCCTGTAGCTCTTTGGGATTTTTATTTGCGATGTAGGCTATAACTTAAATCCTCTTGTTTCTCCAGTCCAACAACATCACTAAAAGAGTAATACTTCACAAAATATAGGAGTATTGCCACTGAAATTATGGAAGTATTTTCTTTTGGTAAGTTTCTCAGTTAYTCAAGTGGACTACCATCTATTTTTGAAGCCTCCCACAGGGACAACATTCTACTCATAATGGACCATCATTCAGGTCTGCTACACTGCACTATAAAGCTCCTGAAACCTGGGACACAGCCATAGTGCCTCTGGTGGGCAAGAATTAAAGGATAAGCTCCTTCAGAGCCAACTAAAGCTACTCTTTGATCAGCATGAGGAACTGCTGCTTGAATAATATAAATTTGTTTTGCTCTGCTGCTCAGATCCTAAAGGTTACCTCTGCAGCACTCACCACCTTTGTAAGCCATGTCTACAAATGCAAATAAATCATGCAGAGCACAGTAGAGGTCAGGAAGCAGCTAGTTTCCACCTTTTATTTATCATGCTGGAACACATGTGGAAAGTAGAGAAGCAATAGCTAGAATTTAATAATAGAACCCAGATTAGGCATTACTTAAGAATTTAGGAGATATTGCACAGAGAGGACAGGTTAGAAACATATTTTCCTCTACCCTCTCATGTAGTCAAGGTGTTTAGTTAAGGCCCTATACAAAGAGGAAAAAATGTAAACACATATACACTACATATATATGCATAACAAGATAAAAAATATTCAGCTTATAGGAAAGAGCTGGAGCTTAAACTGCAAGGACAGAGTTATAGCAAAAAACTCCTCTCTCCCATTATCCCAAGATTCCCTCTAATAAAGCAGTGGGAGGTGCTGTCATGAAATCAGTTGTGGGACCCTGGTTTCTTAGGGCAATGATCCCTAGTTCAGGTTAAAGTTTGGGAACTCTCTTATCTCACATGAACTCCTATAATTCCTAATGGGTCAGACACCAAACAGGCTTACCTAAGGTATAGTACACTTCATATATAGTACACTTATYTTTCTACCCATTTTTGCACGCTTTGTAACTACAGGTATGACTGCAGCCAACTCTCCTAACTTGAAGACAYGGTAATTTTTTTTAATTAATTTGGCCCACAGTAGTACACAACAGTATCTCTGATATACTAAGTACRTGTGCTGAATAAATCCAAAATCTAAACATCAGACATCTAGAAGACAGCTGTATTCAAAATTTGCTGTAACTGTTCTCAAACTTTTAAATTCTGAACTTCAATGTGTAACATGGGACTTCATCAGCATTTCTAAAATACTGAAATATTCTAAAAAACCTTTATAAAATTCAACAGCTAGATCAACAAAGGTGAAGTATAATAAGTGGAATATTAACCAGTGCCTACTTTTATATATACAACTGTCAAATTAATGCAGGAAAACATGACAATACATGCATACCTGGGGTATGATGAGAAGAAAGCAAGATTTTAAATGAAACCACACTCAATTATTTGAGATTAAAAATTATACCTTTTATTGGTAACTATTAAGGTGGGGAAAAGGAGAACCTAATTGTGCTCTTAGCCTTGCACTCCCCTATTACTCTTTCAAATCTACGTAGGTCACAGATAAAACAGTCTCTCCCAGTAAGTATTTATAACAATTCTCACAGTAAAATAATTTAAGTTTGCCCAGCTTGGGATGCACCATGATTCTGACTGCTAGGTTTTCATGGGAAGGAATATAATATCCTAACCAATCCAATAGCAGGGCTAGTAACTTCCTTTTTCAATTATTGTACAATAATTTTATTTTTTTTTAACTTAAAGAGATAAACACGTAAGGTGATACAATTAATTTTCTTATGAATTATGGGAGACATCTTTAGGAGGTTTTATTATTCCTTCATTGATAACTTTTTTGTCTTAGTAGCATTTTTGGAACAAGACAGAGTTTTTATTGCATGAAACTGTAGGTGTGAGTTGAATATCCTGGGACATAGTATGAGAAAATGTAGTTTTTTGAAGTTTAGGAGTCCTCAGGGATAGCTCTGGAAGACAGTATAAAATGGAGGAAACTGAATCTGTTGCAGTTTCATCTATAAAACCTTCTCTTTTTGGAARTAGCTTCAAGAGTAAATACCAGAAAAATACCCAGAAACTGTCCTAGCAAGAGCTAATTTGAATTGTTCAAAAGAGAATGGGAGGTTGAGCCAATGAAATGATAGGAAATGACTCTGTTTTTGAAGTACACTCACTTCCTGACAACCCCTAATTTCCAAATAAACTGAGATTGAACAAAAAAGGGAAAAATAAAAAATATTGTCTGAAGYACACAAGGCAGAGAAGAAAGGGAACTAAATCACTCTTGATGGGCACCAAATATTCATCAGAATGAGAAAACCAGACTGAGTGGGTGTGGAAAAAGAGGGAAGCAAAGTGAAACTAGACTGGACTTGAAAGACATAATTTTAGCTAAAAACACAACAGTGAAAAAGAATATCAGGCTTGATTTAAATGGGGAAACAAGTTCACATGAAAGAATTAGTTGAAACAGCAGAAAGAATGACAGAAGTTTCAGTAGTTTATGGAGTAAGGGGTCTGATATATGTTGCTGTCTGGAGCAGGACTGATGAATCTACCTAAGGCAAGAGACACGGATGTTGGCTGAAAAAACTCTTCTTGAAAACAAATTACCATTAAAATGAGAATATCCATTTGGTGGCATAAGAAGTACATCTCCTGTACTCCAGCCTTTAAACTGCTATCTTCAGTCAAACCTGAGGTGACAGCCTTATCTGCTGGTCCCTGAATGACTAAACATTGCTTTTGTTTCTGTCTCTCTGCCTCCATTTTCCTTTCTTTCCCCATTTCAGATCATCCCTCAGAAAAGTAATATCTACTGTAAAATATTGACAATGACTTGGCTGCAATTTAAATGAAAAAGCAAGTWACACTTGTGTTATAACAGTTTTCTAATTAAAGTTTTGAATTGTGAAGATTCCATTGTCTTTTATTGTCATTAAAAACATGATGAACAATCAGAGTCTTCAGAATTAGTAAGTTAAGGGGATTTCACTTTTAAAGTAATAGATATATTAATGCCTGAGATTCTGATCCCACATAAAAAGGCAGAAGTAATCTGTATATAAGTAAATTCCTTGACCCAATACATAGGCATTTACACCTGAGTATATAATATATCCTATATTTTAGAAAATGAGCTGTAATTAATTTTAAAATGATTTTGCAAACAGGAGGTTTTTTTCATCYGGTTTGTACACGAGCGTGAGATCAAAACAGATACAAGGAAGACACTCTACCTTTCTGAGTGGTAGCCTGATTTTTTTTTTTTAAGAAAAACCATGATCTTTAAAATAACAGAGAYACAATGCCTTTATACTTTGCAAAAATTCAAAACAAGAGAGCATTTGGATTGTCTGTTCAAAAAAGTGAAATACATWATAAAATAGAGAAAAGATGAAATATTCATGCTTTGTTACCTTTTTGTCAAAACATCCAATTATTAATGTCTTGCTTTTGAATTCTGCAAAGAAAATGTGATGTGCTCTTGCTCTTTTTCCTCAAGTGTAGGCTTAAAACTACATACAAAAAATTTWAAAAAAAGCAAAGATAAAGTAATGCATTCTCTTTTATATGTTTTAATCATATAGTGGCAAGCAACGTAGGGTAGACCTGTTATAAAGTATCTGGCAAAAATGCGCAATTTTTGAAAGATATTTCAATTCTGTAAAAAAATGTGCCATATACTATGAAATATAMCTAGACCTGTAAAAAGCTAGACTTAGTAAAAAACTAAGCATAATCTGGATTCAGTAAGGATCATGAACAGAAAAACCAGAATGAAGATATTGATAGATTGACTTTTTCTGATAACAGACACAATTCCTTTATATTTCAAATTGCTCTTTAATCRTTCAATAGTATTGGCTATAGGTAACCCCGTATTCACACAAGAGAGAGAAATTAAACGTCCAGAGCATTGGAAATATATGATGAAAATGTTGTCCACTGCCTAACATTGAGACTAAATTATTTAACAATAAAATCAATTGCATTTCCAAGCAGTGCATCTGCATCTAGAAGTTATGGCACAGGATTTATGGAACACACATCTTTCTTAATAGGCAGTTTAAAGTCCCTGCAAACACACTGCAAMATCTCAGGTGTCATTAGGCATCTATGACTAGGAGTTTGAATGAAGTCTTTCCTCCTTATGCTGCATCCTGGTACGTTAATCATGCACAATGAGTAGACATCAATGTAGGGAAATMTACCTAGAGAAAGACTCATACGTTTTTGTCCTGGCTTAAATTCTGCACCTGGTATCACAGTTTCTGGGAACTGTCATGCTTCTTGACTCTGCTTCAGGTCTTGATTTGGCCCAGTATTCAAGTTGAAATTTAGGTGTAGATTTTAGGTGATTATCATAGCATGCGTAGAGAACAAAAAAAAAAATAGTTTGCCAAAATYCTTACTATGGGCACAAGAATATCAACGTAGGAGAAAGTGAGCAAATGAATGYCCATATTTGTCCAGTCTCCGCCTGCCACAGTAATTCTCTGTCTGTCACTGTAATTCAGTGACTAATGGTAGCAAATCAGCTTAGAAAGTTTCTTTTCCTAGGATGGTCAGTGCAGTACATTTTAAAAATATATGAAATATATGAGCAGATGAGCCACATAATTCCACAATACACACACCCACACATTCAGAGAGATTTATACTAAAACTCAGGTTGAAATGTTAGGGATATTTTAGGACCTGTCCTGTGAAGAGCTAATAGCTTTTCCTCATTGATTTTAACACAATGAGACATGTTCCACTCTGACATTGGAAAGAGTCAGAATTTTATTTAAATTACATGTCTTCATTATTCATCTACGCAGAAGAGCATATACTAAAAGGCAGCAGCAAGAAAGCAAGGTTTTCTGCAATTTTCATAGTAACRTCCTATCCCTGTCATATTTTTGTGAGCTCACTCTGCCTCAGAATATGTTCAGTCATCTATCTTTAAAATCTTGGAGTGTATTTTGCTTCCGTCTGTGTCATATCCTGAAATAAGTTTTCAAATACTACACATAATAGTGTAATTTGGTGCTTGAATTTGTGAGCCCCAGTTTGTAACTGAAGGAACACTACCAGAAGGCAGAGATATAATGGATTTGCCTGGTATRTTACAGGAAGGCTCAGTGTGTTAAGATGATAGGTTGTGGGACTTTATAATTTGAAAATGTACTCCTCCTCTGAAAACTGCAGAAATACTTTATTTTTTCTGTTTCTCATGTCTATGGCAAATTCCTGTGCTGGATTTTCAAATGAAAGTTTTATTTTCAAACTGGTATTTCTGGAAAACTAGACAAGTTTTTTTGATTGGTTCCTTGGTTGGTTGGTTGGTTGGTGGCTTTTTGGTTGGTTTGGTTTTTTCTTCCTAATTAATCCACCTCCTTCCCAATTGCATCTCAGGTACACCTCGTCCTCCAAGCCCTCTTCCTCTAACTGGGATACTAGTGATATCCACAGGCCCTTACATTGCCTTGCTCAGAGGTAGCTAATAGGAATTTATTAAGATGTTCTGTGATGATGGATAGAATGAAACGAGATCCTATAGCTCATATGATCTAAGGTGTGATGATTTTATGGGGTTGATTCATGAGATGTCATGATTGCATTGACTTTATCAATTGAAATTAATTGGTGAGTAGAGTTTAGCCTTCCTTCCTTAGCTGTCCATGAAATTATTTTACAGCAGATAAAGATTATTTTTGTTAGAAATTATTTTCCTCTGTGGCTCATTGTAAGATTTTCTTCATTCTTACTCTTTGATAAAACTTAAGGACATTGGAAGTTTTCAGCACTATCTCARCTAGTTTCCCCATTCAAACGACAAATTATATACATTTGTCAATCTATAATATTTTGCTAATAAATACTGTGACGCGTATAACTGCATTCACATGACACATTTCAACTCAAAGGGTCCCAAACTGCTCTGTGCTTTATCTTTATCTCATGCTTACTAACGTAGTTAGAGAAAGAGACTGGCTATTTCATTGAAATAACAATTGTTACATCAATAAAAATCTAGTGTAAGCATAGATCTTTCATTTATAGTGATAAAGTAAATCTTTTAAACTTACTAAAGTTTTCTCTGCTGAAACATATTATAAAGCAGTTTTCATCAGATCAAAAATACAGTAGGTGGCAAAGACTAAATTCAAAATGGTAACATTTGTTTGAGAAAATGAGTTCCTCAAGTTGCATGAAAATAGAGTCCTGAAAAAGCTTGATGGATCACATGAGACATGTTTCAAAATGTCTGCTTGCCCTTCTAAGTACCTGGAACATCTATTAATTTACATATTACTTCAACTTATTACTAAAACTGAGCAGCAATTTTTATGTTTTTATAAAATGAGTAACTGCTATAATATCCAGGAACATTATGTTTAATAAATGCAATGCATCCAAGACATCCACAACAAGTAAATTTATTTCACAGTTATTTGAACCTTTTACAACCTGAAAATACATTAGAAGTTGCAGAAATGTAGTATTGATACATATCCAATTTAAAGAAAACAACTTATATATTGCGTACCAGGCCATCTTGCTGATGTAATTGACATGTATAAATTACAAAATTTGGCTCCATGTAGCCTAACTTGTAGCTGGGATTTATTAGAGTCAAACAAAACTACCATATTATTTTAGTGTCAAAATTTAGCATTAATAGTCACCAAAAGATCTAGGAAATCCATTAGTTATAAAGTTAAGGGAGTCCATGCTTCACTAGCCACATTCTTTACTAATGTGAAGAATAATTTTTTCCTCAAAAATGCATATGCAATTACTGTGTGATTTCTAAATTTCTAAAGCATGGACAATCTTTTTCTCACTTCATGATTTCCACAGCAGGGGCCCTTAAATCCTCTGAAATGTGAATCATTACAGTGTGTCACATCATGTATTTGAACATGAATGCAATCACACTGATGTGACACAACATGACACTATACATAAGGTTAGAAATGAGGAGATTTTAAAGGATTTTACATTATTCCTTTAAACAAAACAACCTGAAATTATTAAATATTAATAGTTATAATATATATTATTGTTCCTTAATTATAAGTAATTATTTTAATTACTTTTCAATAAGATGAACATCTTAGAATTTTGAATAAGTAGTGTTTACAGCATACTCTATACTTGAAAATTTTTTAATATTGGCAAAAATTGCCAATGGTTGTAATAATTGGCACCTAATATTTTTCTAATTTAATTATCAATATTATTGAACTGATAAAAAACCAATTTTTCTCACCATTTGAAATTCAGTATGCTACTTAATCCTACAAACACGGTATTTGCTTTTGCATGTAACAATGAAGATTTTGATTGGAAGAATAATGGCTGTTTCCGCCCCCCCTTCCTAGAAGCACCAGAGATATCTCCTYTCACATACAGTGCCAACATATTAGCTAGACCATATTTTGACAATTCTTAAATCTGGGGTGAAAAAAAGCAAACCACAAAACAAACAACCCAAAACAGCCTCAAATTGGCAACACCTGCAGAATTATATAAAAGTGGGAAAAATGATACCAGCACGAAGACAAATAACTCCCTTACTTTGTACTCAACCAGTACTTAATTTTCAATGAAAACAGCCTGAGTCTGTAAAGAGAAACAGCCTGACTCATAATAGACACAGGAATGTGGATATCCCTGTCCTTGTTGGGCTGACTCGACTCATTAAGACAGAAATCATTTACTGTTGTAATCTATTCTCTAATGAGACAGTTTACCACATATTTTAGCAGTTTTGCTCATTACAATTCTAGCTGTCTTTCATGTCACTATCATATATCTAATGTCAGGCTTACTAATTTATTTAAAAAACCCTTATGTGCATTTTTGTCAGGGAAATATCTTGTCTGTGGATTCCATTTCTTCCTCTCCACCCACCTTTCCCTTTTTCCCTGTTTCCCTACCCAGGGAACTGCAGTATAGTTTGTTTTCCTATTGAGTTAAACTTAATGTCCTAGCAGCAGCTGACTGAGAGCAAACTCAGAACCACCTACAGGAGAGGAGTCTGTTACAGAGGAAGCCATCAAAAGCAGCTTCATTTGTTTTATTCATACTCAGATAGACTCAGACTCAGATAGAGTCTCTTGACAGTAATGTCTTGGTTGGTAAATTGCCTTTCCTTGGGAAATGTGTAGCCAACTCTTCTGCTTCTATTGCTGTTTACCCCTTGTGATTTTGGAGCATAATTGGACTTTCTGTACTCACATTGCAGGGGGTTTTGAGCAGTCCTATTAACAGAAATTAGATCACTCATGTGAGAAGGTGATAATGTGGAAAAAAATATTTGCCTTTCATTGGAATATTATTATGTCTTAACATGGCAGAACACACTTTACATGATGTTTCTAATGCCTAATGGTAATGCACATTTATAGTTAACGTCAACTTAATTAGTTTCAGACATGAGAAAAATAAACAAAAAACAGTTTTTTTCTGGCTTGCTCTGAAACTGTGCCCACCCACTGAGACAACAAGTGGCAAGTTTTCCTGCTGACCATCTGAAGTAACCAAGCAAAGCGGCTGGAAGAAATTTGTACTTGAGCAGAAAAAAAGCAGATAAATTTCCATATTGATAGTGATATCTGAGCTTCAGGTCATGCCAATCTAATCAAAGATATGATTTCAAACCTAGGTTTCTAAAGAAGACACTGAAGAGGAATATTATGTGGCTTGAACATATTACTTGAAGCACAAATGAATGAAATGAAGTTTCAAATGACACAGTAGATATATTTGCCATCTGCCTAAGACATTTTATTTCAAATTTGATTTAGCAAAAATGTAAGTCTACACTGGTTTCCTACCATATATCTGACTTTGTGTATGAGAAAACACATTTTACATCTTTTAATATGTAAAAATTGGGCATAAATGTTATTTTCAAAGGCAAAAGATATGCAAACCAATATAAACACAGTCGGTACATGTACCATAAAGTAATGTTTGCTATTTTAATATAGTTATATTGAAAAATATATGAACCTCTCTATAGATGTCCTAGTTTACATGGTGTTCAAGTAACTGTTARATCAGAAATAGAAAGTGGAAATAGCCTAAAAACATTCTTATGTTCTTTCTTAGTGTTCCTTATAGCGAATGTAACACTGACATTTAGTAGAGACTTAATTTAGATTAAAAAATTAGCAGGTAATGAGAAATAGAGGGACAAAAGCTGGCACAAAAAAGAAATCAGCAAAGAGAGTTATGTTATACACTCTGAAAACAAAAGAATGTTTCAAATGCAAGTTAATACATTTCCACTAACATCCTGAAAGAAGTGTGTAGAGTTTAATATGTTGTAACTCACTTTGAAAGAGGTTGAGTTTACGACTTCATGGATTTGTGACATTTTATTCCGTGCCAGAAAAACACTAAAGATGAACCAAACCTAGAAGTAGAAAAATTATAAATAATCTAAACCAAAAGAGCATGGCTTAACAAAGAAAATTTTTATGTTTGTGTATGCTTGTGCATGTATTTGTAAAAGTAAGTAGAGGGAATGATGAATGTTTTTTGAATACTTATTTGTTTATTAGGGTAAAGAGCAAGTGGTTTAAGAAGGAAAATTCATGAACAGATTATTATGTAAGAAAATTTTTCATGTGTGAGCAACCCTCTTAAATGAGGTTTGCCAGACACGAGGATCTTTATTCTTAGATAGATGCTGGTACATAGTGGTTCGAAAGTTATTTAGAATTAAAATTTATTTCCCCCTTTCAAAGCTTTTTCTGCCAGTGGATCCCAAACAATATGTCTTTGTATAGCCTGAGCACAAACCTTCTATTACCACATAATACATCTCTGTAAGTATCTTAATTTGTGAACAAAGTGAGAATTTAACCAAAGTTTTCAGTTTTGTAGACCAAAGACCATCTTGATAACTTCTTTGTATTAGGAATCTAATGGGATTATTAAAATGTTCACTGTCTATCCTTGAGCCTTAAACTGTGGAATGGGAGCCTTCAGTTTCCTGATCTCACATCTATGATTGCAGAGAATCTCCCACATATCCTTTCCTTGTGGGTGCACTCTACTTAGCACATTATGGAACAAAGCATCTGAGAAGACATAGCACTGGTGTTTGAACAGGAAAAATGTAATCTTTCACTTGAGTTCCAGCTCATTTCCAATCCCAGACTGAAGTCACAAAAAATTTTAGGTAGTCATGCAAGGAGCAGGGAACTGGACTCAATGATCCTTATGGGTCGTTTCCAACTCAAATTATTTTGTGATTCTGTAAGAAAAATCATACTTCAGGGAGAAAAAAAAAAATTTCCATGAGATAGATCTGGCTGCAGTTTCGTACATTCTTTAGACCTTATTGTAGCTAATTGATATTGACATAAAGTTCATCATTGTCCTTAGGAAACAAGAACAGACAGTAATAACAGACCAAAATATGATACTTTTAGATAAAAACACAAACTCAGAACAAATAGATTTTTATAATCCCGGAAAATTCAGTAACTTATGTAAGTGTTAACAGGGGAAGATAGTGTAACCTAATACCCAAATATCTATGCTGCAGCAAGGTGAAACTTACTTGCCTGCATCCTTCCACATCCATTACTCTTAAACCTTTGTTTACTCATATTTTCTTTGGTAATTTGTGCCTTCTTTTCTGAGTAATTTTTAGCTTGCTTCCCCATTGTTTCAGGCAAGGAGCAAGACTGTATGAGATTTAACCTAAAAAAAAAAAAATAAAAGAGAACAACTGTGCTCCATATATGTACACAGATTAATCAGTTAGACTGACAATTCTATTGGAAAATCAATACAGAGAAAATAAGAAAAAAATTCAAAGGTTGTCAAGCAAATGGTTTGTGGAGGCAGAAACTTCAGAAAAATAGCCCGATTTATGGTTGCTAGCCTATCTGAGTGAAGTAGAATATGATCAATTACAGGCATACCTACGCATCTTTCTTGATCAGTCATGCATTTCTTCCCATTCTGCGCTCTGCATATTTTTAAATTTTCAAACAAATAAAGATAAGCAATGATCACAGGTCAAAGTACAAATTAGGCCTATATGCAGCCTTTTCAGATCCTGAGTCAAGCATATCTATCACTAAAGCAATTAATATGTGTCCATCTTATAATTTAACATGACCTGGATCTTGATGGGCTGGAGAACTGGGCAGAGAGCTATCATAAACTTCAACAATGGGAAATTATTTTAATAATCTGAATAAATATAAGAAAGTAAATTGTTGTTATCATCATCCACATGAACCATTCCATATGTCATAGTAATTTCGAAAGACACCCATAATGTTTAAGTAACAAAATATGCAAAACTATGTCTATTAATATTGTGGTCCTAAATAAAACTTCACATGTTTAGTTATGTTAAAAAAAATCATAGATCTTTCCTATTTTTTATATAAATGTATCCTTTTACACAGAAACAGMTTCTGAACTTTCAGCAAAATCAGGCACATTGTATTCATGCTTTTCACCCTCTCAGAACTAGAAATGGACAAATATGATTTGTGGAAGGTCATGAATACAACTGTATAGAACTGGGAGAGATTCCAAACACCTTCACTAAACCAGAAATAATCTAGAGAAAGAAAAAGTCAATGTTCTAAGGATTCTATAAGAGTTGTAAGTCATGTGAATAACTATCATTTAACATGAAAAATGCAAAAAAAATCTTTCAGGACAGAAAGCTGATGGTTATTTTCTTAGCTTTCGATAGTCTATGGTTTTATATTAATATGCTATTTCCAATTCAAAACTATCAGTTTGAACAGGCTAGTTTCAGTTCTTTCCTTCTTAATGAGATTGTATTGATAATCCTGTGCAGGACATAAATCTTGGTCCCAAAACACTAACTGAAAACATTAATGATTCTTTTTTATCAGTCTTAGAATATAACTTCTTTATAACTTGACAGAAATTTAGTAGAGGAAAACAAGGGTGTTCTTTGTTTATTGTGGAGGAGGAAGGTTGTTTCTTTTTGGTATTTTTTTAATATCATGCAGGTTAAAATAGTCATCTAAGTTCCTCTGTCCAATAGAGAAATAATTCATACAGGTAGCTATCTTAACACTTTTTAATTCAGATTAATAATTGTGAAAGTGAGTCCTTCACCATTAGTAGGTGAGGACAACATTGAATTGTTAGTTGGGATGGATTTCACCTTATAAACAAAGTGTTAAGTAGGGGTTTTTTAAATTATTTTTTATGCTTTTGTCCAACAAAATTCTAAAGACATTCACAAATACATGCATCATTGAAATTCATTGAAAGGGAGAAAGTTGTAGCATAAAAAAAAAAACAAAAACAGAGGGTTACTCAAAACCTTTTTTAATTTGGTCTATTTAGACTTGAACTACAAACAAAACTATGCAGTAATGAGCACCTTTGAGTTATTATGTAGCTTTGTTTAAAGGTAGTTTCAATGAGCAATTCTGCAACAATTTCTGACATCAGAATATCTAATCAGTACTATTTATAGGCCTTATATCATACACAAAATAAAATTACAGCATATTTTGCTTGAAATTCATATGTGTAAAGTAAAAATGAAATCAAGAAATAAAATTTATTATATAAAGATTTATATAATACTCATTATTTCTGTTTACCTAATTTCAATGTGTGATATGAGCATATAAAATTTTACTGAGAAGAAATTATTTACTATCATGAGCAGAAACAATGAATTCAGTTGGACTGCTTGGTTGAAAAATGGACACATATAGAAGGTCTGAAATCCTACTGTCACAATTATTCAATATTTCAATCTTTATATTTTGTTAACTTCTAGCATATTTCTAATTTTAAAAACTTCCTTTACAACCAACAATGTTTAGTGCTATTCTTTAAATTGTCAAGTATGTAAGCTGAAAAATCACTTTTCCTTTAATATTCTGATTTACACATTATTTAGTGCTGCACTTTAATGCATTTGACACAAAGCTTTCTTTAACTATATGCATTAGTAAATGAATAGGAATTTTTTTGGTCGGTTTTGCTGTTCTTACTTTCCACAGATAAACAGATTGCCATTGCATAGGATCTGACATGAACTGAAGTGAAAGAAAATACATTAAGGGAAGGAAGAGATCTGATTAAAATAGATAGATGTCACATTCAATATTTAGAATTTTTTTTCAAAAACACATTCTAAATTTTCATCACAGAGCTGCAGTAGTTTGTCAAGTTTACTTGACAATACCTGAATTTTAGAGTTAACAAAACCAAAACAAAATGATCTCCTGTAATGTCTGATATTTATATGTGCAAGGACTAACCTCAAAATTGCTTCTGTGAATATCTAATTTTAAGAGAGTAATTAAGGTGTAAAAGCAAACTGATATTGTACACAAAAGACTAAATGTCAGAGCCCAATAAAATATTCTAAGAAAAGTCTAATTAAGACCATAACAACAAATAATTTGTTATTAAACTGTAGTTTTATCAGAAATGCAAAAAGTACAGTGTCACAAGTTTACTTAACAAAGAAATAAATCAGAAAAAAATCTGTTAAAAATCCAATTTATCATTTATTGAGATGTTTTCACTACAAGAAATGAAATAGCTATTGGCAACCAGACACAAATCAAAAATCAAAAACTAACATCAGGATTGATTGAAACAATGTGACCTTTGGTATTCTCACTATTATTTTTATAATACTGAAAGACCATAAAGAAGATTTAAAGAGATATAATGAATTGTCAATTTTATTAACATGATTAATCACAAAAGTGCATTTTCCAGATTTGTTTGCCAGGCAAGAATTAATAGCAGCTGACTGATATTAAGTATTCACTAAAAGATATCTTTTAGTATTGAATTTAGAAATCTAACTTTGGATCAAGTATTTCTTGAAAAGAAAATATGAGTGTGAGCTGTGATATCTGATAGGTAAAAAAAAAATCCCACCAAAACCAATCAACAACCCACCAGATTTTCAGTTGTTGATTAACACCATTTACACCATCCAATTACAAGAAAGTTTGCTCTGCCAAGGAAATAAGAAACAGAAGAATGTTCATAATTATGGTGCATGCTTTACCTTTTCTTCAGATAATTATGTCCAAGCACATATATTGATGCCATATTAGATCTTCTTAATTGTACACCTGATAATACACTGTAGTGACCAGTGCTCAGTATCAAATTATTTCCACTGTGATTTGGAAAAATCCAATGAAGACATTCAAGAAAATTTAAAAATAGAAGAAAAAAACAACTAGATGCTTAGTGTCTTAAACCCTAAGAGTTATGTTTTGTTTTCTGTTGATCACTTCCAATAAAAAAATGTATCTCAAGATAATCTTCCTATCTCATGACTGATCAAATTTTATCTTTGAACAAAATTTATGGTTCATGTTGCACTCCAGTCACCGTGGAAGACAGTAGCTAAAAAAAAAAATAAATGCCACTAGTTTTGAAGTGTGACTCTTTTTCATTTCTTTGAAGGTGATTCATACATGCATAGATAAAAGTCTACATAGGGATTCTTTACATTTTTTCTCTCTGCAATTGAACAAGGTTGTGTAATTTCATTACCTTGCATCTTCATAGTCTTGATCTTAGTTAAATAAATGATGTTTTTATGAATCAACATAGCACTATCCTATAAATAGTATACCACACATTGTTTGACTGTGYCCTATTCCCTGTTATTAGTGGTCCAATTCCCAACATGTCTGCTACAAATATTTCATGTTTTTAATTCTGTGAGATTAGTTTCTTTCTTCACATCAATTCAAATGCTTTCTTTTCTGGATATTATCCTGTACATAAGAAGCCTGATATTGCTGCCACATATTGCTTAGCATCTGTCAGCACAGAAAATTACTTTCTGGTTTATCTTAGTATGTCTACTCATACTTTTGCTCTCTCCTCCCTAGTTTAAAGAAGCTGATATATAAATGCCACATTCATTAGTTGTTTCCTCTTTGGAGACTACAGATAACTATGTTAAACTTCAATCCTTATGATGGGAAAGGGTTTTTTTACTGTTCCTGTTGATGAAAAGTAGTATTTAGATTCCCTGTTACTTCTCTGTTTTCTTTTCAAATAAAATATTTATCTTTTATATTACTGTTTAATTATCGGAATAACGTCGATGAAAAGAACATCTATTTGAAAATGTCAGTTGTCCATGTTTCTTCTGTTTTACAGATTAAGTTAGACATTCTAAAACCATAAGCAACTCTTTTATTTCCCTATATGTGGGAGAGTTAGTTCCAATAATATTTTTTTAAGTACTGTTAAAGGAAATTAAATAAGCAACAAGTTATCACCATTTTGTTTTTTAACCCATCATGATAATATTTTAGATATTTCAAAAAATAACAAAAACAAATAAGCAAACAAAACAAACCAATCAAAACAAAACTTTTAAACTTTTCACTCTTTGGATGTAGTAGCTTGTTTTTGTTATTTCACATATTGGGGGGTAAATAGAGAATGGATTGTGTGAAAAAAAGCATTGCATCTGTCATTGCTACTATGTTCAGTTTCAATAAAATGTCATCTTTTGTCTAAGTAACAGAAAGCTTTACCATGTACTAGGAAATCTAGCTTAATTATTCTTAATTCTCTTACCCTTTATTTTTTTCATAAATTATTTTATTTAAAAGATTAAATAAAAATGGAAATGCCACATAGTCATCTCAATATTTGAGGAATAATATTGTATCAGTAATTGATATTTAATACTGCACATTTTCAGATTTTTACATTTGCAGATTTGCAGATGCTTGCTCCCCTACAGACACAAATATGATTTTCAGAAATCATGTTGTAGGTTCTTCATCTGCTCACCACAGCACCAGTCAGTAATACAGGCTTTATTGCTATATTTAAGTGATAAAGCATTAATGAAGAACAGAGGTATTACTGAGAGAGCAATAAAATAATTTCTAATTTTTATGTTGTACTAGTCATAATTGTATGTTATAAATTATCCACTCGGGGGTGTGTGGGGGGGAAACAAAAATAAACTAGAAAAATGCTTATACATTTGTATTTCTGAATTAGGATACTTAAATAGTATGTGTAAATACTAATATAAATTTTCCAGAGTGACAGCATCAAGAGGCAAGAAATGTTTATGAAAATCTGATAGTAAATGTGCATTTTGCTTAAGATGAGAAGAAGCTTAAATTTGAATCAGTGGAAAAACAGACTTTGTGCAGAAGGTAGTTCTATAGACTCAACATTCTTATCACCAATATGATCTGTTAACTTTCACAACACAATGGGTATTAAAAAGAAAGAAGAGTGAAAGAAACAAGTGCACAGACAGATGGGAGTCATTTGACTTAATGTACTATTGAAAAGATTTCAGAAGCTGTAAACAGGAATGAGGAGAGGAGAGGGGAGGGGAGGGGAGGGGAGGGGAGATGACTAAACACTGAACTTTTAAAAAATGTGCCTTCTAGGAAAGAGGTGACATTGCAGAAACAGATGGATCAGCTCTGTCCTGATTTATTTAAATGTGTGCAGATAATGTCTTATGTTGATGTAAATAACCTCATATAGTGATATAAATATTTTTAATCAGTTAAAGCATGTACTTTCAGAAAGGTATTAAAGAAGGAAGGACAAATAGTACTTGGCTTATCCTGCGTACATCTCAAAATTAAATATCTCTTGATAAATATAGAAAAAGGATGGTCAAAATCAGTGGTTGCTAATTTCAGTATACTATGTTATTCAGACTGTAGCAAGGACTAGATCTGTTCTCATGAATGTCAAAAGGATTTTGCAATTAACTTCACAGCATGATAAGGCTCTGGGTCTTTAAAAATATTGGTATGGTATAATTCACAAAGTTCTCAGTAGTTTTGATTTTTTAATTTTTTTCTGTCACTTTTTTTTATAAAAAAGACACAGAATAACACTTCAGGTATATATATATATTTAAAAAGCAAGATATTTTAAAATATTTTATTCTCTACTTTTTTCCCAGCACGAATTATTCTGCAATCTGTAGCCTGTTATTTTTCTTACTTTCATTTTTCTGACACTTTCAGTTATAGTTCTAACGAAACACAGCAAGACTGAGATTGAAAAATTTCTGTTATTTTATTGGGTAACTGTTTTATTCAAGCAGAAAAATAGAGAAGGCAAAAGTGTGTCTTAAATGTCAGCTGGAAATAAAGCGTGTTTGTTCTGCATGTATGTCTGCCTTCAGAGAAACCACATAAAAGGAGGAACCTTCAAGAAAAATATCACTTTTGATTAAAGAGATTGTACTATCCTGAATTTATGTAAAATTATAATCAAAATGTACACTCTATTAAAACAATATGGTATATTATAGATATATACAGTCTGAACTTTTGATTTTACCTTAATGTTTCAAAGGTTACTCTAATGACTTTGTAATACACAGCACATTAAGACATTTACTCTTTTTTTTTTTACAGCTTATGAAATGCTTTAACTATGACTGATTACATGTCAATTAAGAATGTTTTTCAAAGAAACAAAAGCTCTAGTTCAGTATTTGCTTAAAATATTTAGCAAAGCTTTCAGTTGTAAAATGCAACCAGATTGGTTAAACAAATTATTGTGCTACAGAAACACAAAAAAGATAACCCAGAAAGAGCATCTATTATGGGTCTTTTTTTAACACTGACATTGTTTCTGCAATGATTGTGAACTATATTGCCTCTAGACATCACTGCCCCAAATATAGGGAAATCAGACCAAGCAAATTTTAGCTGTGGTACATTTAAGCATATGGGTCATTATTTTGTAAAGACTAGCTTGATTATAAAAATATACATTTTAATGCCATTGATAACAATGAAGGGAATTAACTGATTTATCTGAAAAACAACTGAATAGTTAAGTGGGAAATGAAACTGGAAATAAACAACTCAAACAAACCCAGCCTCCAAAATTCCCAAGTCCCTTTACAAACATCCTCTAAAAACCAGCATATATACCCTTTATTTAATAATTATCAAACCTATCTGCTATTGAAACAGGGAAGATTGAACAGTGACAACAAATCCATATCTACTATTTCCAGCAGTCAATTTAAAAATTTAAGCTACTGAATGACAGTAGTACAGAGCAGATTGAAATGTAAGACAAAATGTCTGAGTCCTTTTCTATCTGAAGGGCAAAGTTAAACCAGTTACTTTTTTTCAGGGATTAAACCACAAAAATACTGTTCAGAAGTTGGAAAGTTCTGCTGCTCTCCCTTTTTTTAGGTGTTTGTGTGCGAGTGAGGTTTGGCAGATGGGGGTGTCTTTCTTTTAAGAAATTACTGTGGATACTTTAAGCAATACTCAAGGTATTCAGAGGGTACCCAGCCTAGGAGGTTCATTTAGTTTGCAAGGTTAACTAGTAAGTTAGAGATGAGTCCTTCATTAATAATTTCAATCAGTGTATTGTTGGAAAATTCCCTTGAATGTCAACATTCCAGCTTACCTGAGATGCTAAAGCAGGTCCATTTATGCTACTCTGGGATTCTAAGAGGAGTTGGAGGAGCAGTAAGCTACCATGTAACATGAATGAAAACATTGATATCTAACATTGTGCTAACCTCTAGAATACATATAAAATTTACTCTTTCTATTTGTATCAACCTATTTAACAGAATCCTCCTTAGGCGTCTTCTCTGACACATGGCACTATTACCAGGTCAAAACAAAACAGCTCCTAAAAGCTTGATCCAAATATCATTGAAGTCAATAGAACTCTGACTTTACTGAGTTACAATYAGATTTAATATATTTTACAAAAGTGCTAGTTTTGCCCGGATTCTGCAATGATTACTGAAGTCAGCAATCATTTCTGACCTTCTGTTAAGTCTTATCACATACTTACTTTTTGGTTCGAATCAGAGGTTCACCATCACATTAAAAAATGAACAAATGAGGCATTCCATTTGTCCAATTAAATAATTTCAAATATATGCCAGAGCAAGCATGATATGTAGAAAAAATTTACAAGTTCAGGCAGAATAATACAGGAAATGAGGTTAGTTGGAATGCAATCTTTGTTATCATTAGTTGGAAATAATTCTCTGACAAGTATTAAGGTTATTGAAATGTCAATTTTATTACCATTATTTGTAACAAGAGTAAACCCATGTTCGAGCAAACTTTTAAATAAGCACAGGAGTCTCATTATTTAATAATAAATATTAAATTTAACTCAATTTAATAAGCTTATTAGCTGAAAGAATTAAACTACGTCAAAAATTCTTTCTTAACATATATTTTGTATTTCTTGAGCTATAAACAAGCCAGTCACACTCTCAAGTGCACTGTTCATAGCATATTTCAAGCCAGATAAATCTTGAGGAAAAAGTGGTTCTCAATTTCATATTGATGATACTGGGTTTGCTAGCTAATTGTTTCTTTTTTCTGAAAATTTTAAAATAAAAAAGCTGTTTCAAGGCAACTTAGGTAGAAAAAGTAAATAAAATGGTTTGTGTATATATATRTATATTTAAATACTGAATACTTTATAAAGTTAGAAGTACAATGTAAACTTTCTTAATAAGAGAAAGGTATTTCAGCCAATTTGCAGACTTACTCTGTATCTTTTGACATAAAACATTGGACTTATGCTGTAAGGTTTAAAAAGTTTAAAAGTTAGCTCTATGTGAGTTTGTAAAATAGTCTTCTTTTATAGTTAATAGACACACATCTTCTGAAACAATGTCTTAGTATAGGATATAAAGAACAGAGCTAGCAAGCTTAGTTACCTTTAATATAACTAAATCCGCAGGAGCTAACAAATTAACCAAAAAGGCAAAAAATAGCATGTAGAACACCAGTATTCTACCCAATACTCACCGGAAATTGGCTATTTCTGCACTGCTCTACACCAGCTCCATTAACTTCCACAGCCTTAAACGTGGATTGCCATGGCACCACCTGTGACAAACTTTCTCTCAGCTGCAAGCAGGTTTGAAAACCAGYGACCCACAGCACTTTTCAATAGTACCTCTATGCAGCACAGGGGCTGGATAAGGATGATCTTAAGTACACTGCAACTTCATCTTAGAAGATGGCCCTCAGGCTTATGACTCACACTGTGCCTCAGACCACTGTATATTTTCTTCTAACATTCAGTGGTGAAGGCACAGAAAACTTTAAAAAGCCCTCTCCACCTAGTGCTTCAATTCTGACATTAGAACTATGTGGTGTCTCAAGCAAGATGTCACATGGGCAAGAGGAAAGATACATTTAACTGTCACTTTAAGGGGATTATGATTTTGATTTTAGCTCTTGCCTCTCCCAGCATCCCAGCTCTAACACACTGATAATTTTGGTGAAAGAATGCCAGATTCAGCTGAAACTGTGGTGAGACATTGAAACAGGGTACTCAGAGAAGTTGTAGATGCTCCATTCCTGGAAGTGTTTGAAGTAAGCTTGGACAGGGGCTTTGAACTACTTGCTCAAGTAAAAAATATCTCAGCCCATTGCAGGAGGACTGGGACTAGAGTGTCTTTGAAGGTCTGTTCTAACTCAAACTATGATACAACGAGTCTGTTCCCTTTGTGTCTAGAGAGTGAGGCAAAGGTAAGGGAAAATTTGCTTCAGGGAGAATTAGTGTTGAAAGATTGAAAGATTATCCTTCCCACATTGTCCTTTCTTCCACCAGAAGCAACAAGACATTCAGAGGTGAATGGGAGAAAAGAAGCAAACAATGAACACCACATGAAAGTACACACCATCAGAAAAAAAATCAGGAAAACCCGTTAAGTGATTGGGTATGTCATCCAATTAAATAAGGACAATCTGCTCTGTATGCAAAAGACAAAGGAGAATATAGACTAGAGAAAGTGTGTGGGAGGATATCAGGAATTTGGACTCATGTGCTGATCCTGAGTGTGATAAAGTCTCAAGTGGCACTTTCCCAGTTACGACGGTCACAGCTTCCTCAAAGTCTCAGGCCTGCTGAGTGGCTTGTGTTTCTGACTGACTTCAAGACAAAAATGTCTATGTGATAGACAGTCAGGATACATGAAAATGGCTGTCCTATCATAATCTTAAAATAGCAGTGTATGAATAATTAATAAATTAATTAGAAGCCAGCATTAGGCTTTGGATACTCTGATGTTTAGGTACAAGAACAGATCACTTTCATTAAATGCACACCCAGATATTTTCATAGGAAAGATAATTTTGTGACTAGGATCTTATTGTTTAACTATTTGCTCTACAACTCAAAGGAAATCTAGAGATTATTTATTAACTGCTTATTATTGTTAACACTGACATCATTTTAATACCTTTCCAAATGAAATAAAACTTGCACTCTAGATTTCTTGCATACCACCCATTCATAAAATGAATGACATTAGCCTTTCCTTCACAGGCTAGCATGTGCCTTTTGCCACAATGAATTTATCATTTTATGACTGAAAGCTTATTAAAAGTATTCACATTCTATATTTCCAGAAACACAAGTTTGATTCAATATCAACCTGACATTAATGTAACCCATGTTAATTGTTTAAGATGTAGGACATAATTTTTTTTTTAAAGTCACAAAAAATTCAGAAAAAGAACAAAGTTTCCTCATGGTATCCATTGTATTTATCTAAATTAACCAAAAAAGATTTTTTACATACACTGATTCTATATCTTATTAAGATTAGATATAGTAACTAGATACTGTGTAACATGGAGGACAACAGTATGTATGTGATAACCTTATTACTTAAGGTTTTATTCCAAAGATATGAACATAAAAATTGGGGCAGGGAAGTCTAGGGGAGGTTATTGAGTTTAAAAAAACACAATTGTTCCAAAATCCCTTTTTGAAGCATAGTCATGCAGCTTTCTCTCACCTCCTTCTTCCTAATTCTTACTCAAAACTCCATGCATATTTTTGTCCAAAGACCAGACACAGCTGTCACTTCTAATTAAATTTCAATAACTCAAGCTGAGTATTTGTGAATTTGATTTAATTGTGTTAGCACTGTTTTCAATAAATACAGACAAAAGCCTTCTACTTTTATGTAACTGCAAGAAATGTCTACCAAAAATATCTTGAAAGTGAAAGTTTTGGGTTTTTTTCCCTGGGATTATACTGTCAAAATGAAACACAGGATTAGTTTCTATTTAGGTTGTGTGGCCACACTGTGAAGCAGCTTTATTTCTTAGAATTCAGCCCTGCGTTCCCTAACACACTAGGTAATGTCATTTTTCTAGGACAGAAACATATAGAATATGCACTTCTCCAAAGTTGTGTTGAACTATTATTTTAATATATTCTTAGACATATAAAGTCTGATTTCCAGGGTGTTACTTTCCTCACTGAAGATAATATATATCATCATGGTGTAGTCTTTATCATATGGCTTTGGATCTGATTTCCAAGAAAGAAGGGTAAGATGTATGAAAGTGAAATATTATTTTTCTGCATTGTTTTACATCTTATCTTATTTTAGATCTTACACTGTAGTAATCACATTCCTGACAAGGTAATTTAACAGTCTTAATTATGCTAGCATGTAACTGCTCCAACTCTATGGAATTCCTCAGCTACTAATTTTTAAAGGAAAATTTAAACAAATGATATATACAATAGTGTCAAACTATTTATACAATATATGTATATTGTATAAATCAATAGGAGAGCGACAAAATTTCAATGAATTGCAATACCTGGAAGAAATTCTCTACTGACTGTAATTGTGATGTCAAATTCCAGTAAGTGGATATATTTATTAGCACCTAGGCTAATACTAAAGTTCCCAATGGTTAAATAATGGCATGCATGACAGTGATATTCTGGTCTCATCATCTCAACCTCAAAAACTTGCCTAAAATATATATATAGACATATTTTTTTTTTCCTTTGAGATGGGCTTTAAAGATTGCTTAAGACTGTGAGACAAGTTATGTTTGGTCTTGCTTATGTTTTCCCTAACTGGAAGGAGGGAATCTCCTGGGTCCCCAGAACACTCCCTCTTATCCCTTTCTCTCTGCTGTAGGCAATTTCAGCCTGCTAAGGAAAATTTTGTCCATATGAGTGATGAGCAGAAAATTGGTAACATTCAGAAAACAGTCACAGAACTCAAAAAGTCTTTAGCAAACTGCTTCATGTTAATCTGATTGAATAAATTAATGTATTTAAATCTCAGAGACTAGAAGTGGCTTACAAATAGTCTCCAGATACATCTATCAGATCACATACAGAARTATACAGCTACATCGCACCTAGTCATGAAAACCTGACTATGTTATGATCTTCCAAGACAGGATTCATCTCATTATGAGTGCTTACCTGCTTTTAGGAAGATCAAACTCAGTATAAAAGTTCCTGATTTTTCTCTGCTGTTTATTAAAGGAGTGTAAGATGACTAGTTATAAATTAAGACATTTTAAACTTAGGTGAGGTTAATTTTTCCTTAAAAGGCTCAGTTCAATTACCCAGACATAGCTGTTAAATACTCTTTTAAATGGCATAGTATCTCTTCCTTGACCCCCAGCTGGTGTTACAGAGCAATGCAGATCATCCATAAATCCTCTGTCATAGCTGATAAGTCTGAGTATCTTGAATACCCTGAGGTATCATGAATGGCACTACATATCCTGTGTTTGGACAGCTGAAATTAGCCTTAAATGGTGATTGCTTAATTTTTTTGATCCATTAAACAAGTTTCAGTGAGCATTAGCAACATGCATTTTATTTGGAAGAGGAAGACAGCTCTGCTAGGTGTAGCAAATTACAAATAGCCTCATAATAGCCTGGTTAGCTACCTGTAAATCATAACAGAAAGGTAAAACCAGCACTATATTTTATTTGCAGCTATTCTATTTCATTGATTATATAAATGAGATGCAAAGATTACCCGAAACAAATAAATGCAATTGCAAAACCTTGTTCATAGTGGATATGATAAAACCTCTGACTAAATCAAAGAAATATGTAATCCATTGTTCCTCAGAGTTCTGGGAGTGTGATGGAAGTGCAAGTAACAATTCAGGTGATTCAGCCATCCTTATAAAATCTCTCATATATACAAATATATTCAGATATATATGTATATGTGATTAATATGATTTTATGTGTATGTTTATTTATTTGTATATTTAATAATAGAATAATTTGGGTTGTAAAATAACCAGTTATATGAAGTTTCTTGGCAACTTGACCAGCTAAATTCAGAAAAGATGCAGGAATAAAGATTCCACAAAATCTCCGAGCAACCTCCTCCACTATATCACACGCTTTCAGTAAAACCATTAAAAAATAATTTTAAAAGAATTAAAAATTAACAAAAATAATGATTATAAGTTAAAAAAAAAWTCCTCAACTCAGGAATTTCTGTGTTCAGCCTTTTTTAAACTCAGATGAGGTTAATTTTAGCTGCTCCCATGGTGCACCATTGAAAAGAATTTGGCTAAGTCTTCACTATTTCTCTAGTCTTCTCCAAATAAGTAGCTCTAGATATCTGCAGGATCTCCCCTTAACCTTCTGTTTCTGGTACTTTAAAAAGATAAGTTCTTGCAGTATAGGAAATATTAAATTATTTAAAATTTCCTGTGGTTGCTGTTTTATAGGTTCAAGAACTGCACGACAATTGTCATAGAATGTTGCTCTGCACGCAGTTTGAGATGTTCTGATGAGCCTGGGGCAGTATAGGGATTCCTTTGCTCATCACCTTTGGTTGAAAATCTCAGCAACTGGGTAGCAAAGTGAAAATATACATTTAGTCTGTTAACCTGATTGGTATGCCTTAGCTGGTGTGCAGTATAAATTCCAAGTGTAGAAAACAACTGTAAGAGATTAGCCTTCCTCTAGATGACAGAATAGTAAAACTCAAGGTTCAGTTTATTTCTCTCAACTTTAGCAATATACAATTAAAGCCTCTAAAAAGGAAGTAGACACTCTCATTTACCCATATGGTAAGTGTTAAAAAACTACCTACATTAACAGGCAAATTCCTATAAATATGAAAAATTATTGAAGAACAAAGTAGTTTACTCTGGAATTTTTTTCTTGGTTTATTTAGTAGGGCTATAAATAACTTACTGAATACAATGACTCTCCTAGAACTGGATATTTAGGATAAACCAGGTAGATCTGAATACATTAAACTTAAACAGAAAATCAAACACACTGTGCAACACAGAAATCACTGCTATGTCTCAGCTTTCGTTTTTTGTGACATTGATGAAGACTGTGATTTATAACTGGAACAATTTATCAAGTCCATAGTGAGATTCTGCAGGACTGAACAATTTCTTTTTATACAGACACTATCAAAAATAATTATATCTTCCGATATTGATATATATCAGAAAAAAATAATGTATTGGTATTTACTTCTGTTGTGTTAACCTCATAATTTATTAAACCATCTAAACATGCACAAAGATTGATATTCTRAAAACCTGTTTACTGTTTGTGCACAAATAAATAGGCAGATATTTCTCTGTCCACCTACATGCAGGGGTTATAATTATATTTTTCTTTTTTATTATTTTGACCTTGAATGAATGTCAAAGCTATGATGTATATCTGTGTTACCACCCACTCCTCTCAAAAACTTCATAGTTTAATCACGATTACATCTGTACTGGGTATGCGGTCTGAATAAGGATCTTGTAAACTGTTTCCAAACTTTCAACCTTTTTTTAAGTGGAAAAAATTGGCTCATGATACTTTGATTTTACAGTTTCACTTCTGAAGGGTTTGAGGGTTTTTTTTTTTATTATTGCCTGAAGGTCAACAGACACAAAACTGACTAATGTTTTTTTCAAGTCTTAGTAAGGCATTTTATCTGAGGATAAATGATGCCTAAATTTAATTTCCTAAATCCAAAAAGAATGTTTGATCTGAAGTATGTTGAAATAGTTGGAAATCTTTTGAAATTACTGGAAATCTTATCATTGGTAACAATAGCTTTTGGATTAGGGATTGAGAAGCCTGAATAGCTTTACTTTCAAAAGTTCTGGGTCTGCATGCTACCAATGATGTCAAGAGACTAAAGGGAAAATAAATGACCAATCTTGTCTAAAGATAACAAATAAAAGAAATAATAAGGAGGAGTACATCCAAGAGGGAGATCATGTTGATGGATTTTGGGGCATCCTATTATTTTTTTGGTTTTCTGTCATTTGAAGTTACTTGTATACATTTGCTCTCCATTTCCTTGAGCATCTTATAAACTACTGAAAATCATGATGTGGAAGCATAAACTAAAGAAGAAGAGATCTCTTAGCAACCATTTAGGGCATCAATTCTTTTCCTTAAAAAAACAAATGAACAACAACTAGAACAAAATTTTAAATATAATAAAAAAAAACAACAGCAGATACAAGAAAAGTGAATAAAAATCCCTTGTATATGTACACTTCATAGTACAAACTGTAGACAACCTGTGTGTAGGACTTACTTACCTAAGTCGTAGGTTTTGCCGCTAAAATATATTTCTCTGCATAGATATTAGTTCTCCTGAAATACAGAAAATCTTAATTAGAATAATTTGAGCTAGTATCTTTCATTCTATTATGGTTTCTCTGCCTGTGTAAGAAAAACATGCTATAAGTAACAAATTTTGTTCCTCAGTAAACTAAATGAAACCTCCACTAGGTAAGGAAGACAAAAGAAGAGGAAATTAAAAGAAATTAACTGTGGTCCATAAATTACATCTGCAGAGAAAAAGACACATTAGATGAAAAGAATTTCCATTTTAGTGAGGTATTTAGGACTCAAAACCGTGACAAACTTGACTCTGTGTGACAGAATCACTTATTGGATGCATCTGATAAAAAAGACCAGAAATAAAAGACTTTTTAAGATGGTAAGGAGATGAAGTATTATGAGATGAAGGATCAGGCAGGAGAGCAACTATAGCTTGATCTTGGGAAGCATTATTTAATGACTAATACAACTCCAAAAATTAGGAGAACATTTACTGAATATTTACTGCAGTCAAGAAGGTGGGAGACTGTCACTTCAGAATAATGAAGAAGAATGCGGAGGTTTACAGAGCACCCTGAACTATAGAAATGCACAAAGCAGAGTAGTTTTAAAAGAAGAAGGAAGGAAATGGGTAGATAGAGCATGTGGGATATTTAGGTCTTCAGTTTAGGCTGTGTAGTCAGGATGACACTGTCAAAATCTGACGCTTTCACTATGTTTTTTGAGGTAGAGATCTAACCTCTGCCTGTGAACTCTACTTTTAAGGTCTGTTTATATATACTGAAAACAAGTGTAATGCATTATCTGCCACTATTTCTGCTAGGTCAGATGTGATTCTAAGTAAATGATGAGGATCAAGTAGGAACAACTTGGCAGAACACTGAGTTATGAGGTGCCTGAATAACAATTTTTACCTGTTGTCTGGGTACAAATTCTCATGTATCATGTGTTACTACAAGATGTATATATAGGCTTTAGTTAAGCAGACAATTTTCTTCTAACTCTAAATGCTATTAGCAAGGGGACATGTAAGGGGTGTGATCCGCTTTAATGATTGACAAGTATCAGGTAATGCCATGCACACAATGGTGAATGGATTTTGGGAAAGATGGAGGCAGGATGTTGATTGGCCCTGTGCCTAGAATTCTGTTCTAAAATGTAAACAGAAAAAGAAAAGAAAAGGAAAAGAAATGTAGGTATCTATATGTGAACTACATATCCCATAATTGACAAGAAGGATGTAGGGCTAAACTCTAATGAACACATGAAGTTGTGTAAATTTAGGGTACCCTTCACAGTCTGCAGTCACTGATTCACCTGTTATTAAGTAAACCTCCTAATCATTATAGAAAATGGAGTTGGATAACAAATCAACTCAATGAATGAGGACAGCTAAGGTTAAAATTAATCTTTCTAGACAATACTGCATGTTGTGACTTGAGTAACCATAAAGGAACCCCACACCCCTAATAGTCATTTGAGAGTTATTGTGGAATTCAATTGCCTACACATTGCAATATTTTAGCGTGTTTAAGACATTTATATGATAAGTCTGGCACATGTGACACAGAGGCTGCAAGAAGCCATGCCCTTAAGGAGAGGCACGTAGATATCTGTCAGCATCTGATAAGGTTTCCTAAGTGAAGATGCACTTACTCTGTGTGTGCATCACTTGAAAACTGTAAGCCAGAGTCACCAGGTAATAGCATGATGAGGAAGCTATCAGTGATGATACCACTGTTTTGGGTCTAGACACTAGAGAAACAGGAGTCTGAGAGTCAGCTACTGTAGGGACCATAGGTGTAAACCAAGTACTGTAGAGATTGGGATCTGAGAATTGGCTGCTTGGGGCACTGCAGATCTGGACCAGCTGGTAGATATGCCATTCTGCAGTTCTGGAGGAAATGAGAAGAGATGTGAGTACCTTAAGCTGAAGAGGACACCCAGGTGCCTGTGGCTGGAGAGGCTGGGAGTCTGAGGCTAGCTACTGGCCAGTTACTGATGCAATTCATATTTTGCTTGTACATGCTTACATGAGTTCCACTAGCAGACTTCACTCCTGATCAGCTAGAGACAAGGAACAGGACAGAGCAATCAGTGCCACTCACATTCATGTGGGTGCTGTTGGCAATTGTGTGGGTGCTTGTAAGGCAATGTCTTCTTCCTGTCTGTGGCCAGATGTGCATGTCCACTGTGCCTACGAGTATGGACACATCTACCAGACGCAGATGCTCTCTCTGGTTTTTGGTGACACCCTTTAAAAACAGTCAAAGCAACCTTGCATCTACTGGGCTTTGGGCTTGGCAAACTCCTAAGAGTTTCAAATTAAATATGTGAATCATTTTAGACTGCAATASAAGAAATAGAAAAGCTAGCTTTTCCCAGAGACAGCTTTAAGATAACTATCATTATTCCATATCCTATGTTAGTAAACTTACTGTATTGTAAAGTATTAGACTCCTAAATAATAAATGTTTGGGTTTTTAAAAAGTTAGATTGAAATGTCTAAGCAAAACTAACAACAGTATAATATTTTGCATATAAAGGTCTGAAGATAATCACTCAGCCATTAATAATATTTGTATGTATAAAAATGTATCCAAATATCATTTTATTTTATTCATAGTTTCAGATTCCTGGTTTCTTCCACTTTCTAGAGAGGCAACAGTAACTGTATAGTGGTTTAAATCCACTGTGTAAAGAACTTTCTTGCCTACTTTAAAAAATATGACTAGAGAAATCAAATATTGCTGATGGTGAGATTAAAGATGCTTTAATTAAATTAGAATCATAGAATGCTGGAATATATCAAGTTGGAAGGGAACCATAAATATTGAGTCCAACTCCCTGCTCCTTGCAGAACTACCTAAAACTAAATTCTATGACTAAGAGCATTGTCCAGATGCTCTTTGAACTCTGACAGGTTTGGCATTCTGTCTGTGCATTGTAATATTTGTTTTTCTTTACTGCCATAATGGATATTTAACATACCAATCAGTGGTTTCATCAATTATCCATTATTTAGCAATCTGCTGTAATGTTTCATGTTTCCTTGTGAATTCACTCATTTTATGTGTGAAACCACTTCAGCTCACTCACTAATTTGTCAGGGTAATAATGTAATATCTTTTCTCTGGAAAAAAAAAATCAGAATATTACCGTGGTATACAGAAAAAAAGTACTCTTACTTCATTATCTCTGAAATTTCTATGGACTGTGCCTTATTCTGACATTGCTATAGAATCATGAAATATGCAATGTAAATATGTAAGAAGTATGTAATTTTAAAATATATTATTTTCATAGAGGTGGTAGTAACAATGACACAGAATTTGATYTTACCTAAATATTCACCTGAATCTCTACCATAGTATGACACAGAATGAAATTTTATGGAAAAACAGCMCATTCAGTAAAAATGGATTCATATTGTATGACTTCAGGTATCACCTAACAAAAAAACAGTTGAATATTTGTGTGGATAGATGTACACATCACTATCTCAGAACAATGGAGCTTTGTAGGAACCTCTGGAGATTGCCTGATGCAAAACCATACTCAGGTAGGGTCATCTGGGGCCAGTTGCCCAGAACTGTGCCCACCTGGCTTTTGAATACATCTAAGGAGGGAAACACTACATCACCCATGGGCAGCTTGTGCCAGTGCTCAGTCACCCTGGCAGTAAGGAAAGGTGGACAGGCTGGATCAGTACGCTGAGCCCAACGCTGTGAGAGRCAAAAGCCACCTCAATGAGGCAAAKTGCCAGGTCCTGCTGCGCTGGTKAGGCCACAACTCAAATCTTGTATTCCATTTTGAGCCTACTCACTGCAAAAAAGACATTGAGGTGCTGAAGTGTGTCCAGAGGAGGAGAACAGAACTGGTGAAGGGTCTAGCATATGGGTCTTATGCGGAGCAGCTGAGGGAGCTATTTTTTTTTAGTCTGGAGTGAAGGAGGCTTAGGAATTTTTTTCTTTCTCAAAAGACTTGTCAAGATTGGAATAGGCTGCCCAAGGAAGCAGTGAAGCCATCATCATTCTGGAGGTATTAAAAGATGTGTAGTTGAATCATGCTTGGCAGCAAGGTTTAGCTATGGACTTGGCAGTGATAGGTTTATGGTTGGACCCAACCATCTTGAAGGTTTTTTTGTAACATAAATGATTCCGTCATTCAATAATTAATACTAACCTCCATAGAAAAGGAGAAGGGCTAGCTGGTAGAAAAATATAGRTCTTCCTGTCTCTTCTATTACTGACTTGTCAAAGAACTAATAATATATTGTCTTTCTCAGATCAAGACATCACTCACGGATGGTGCATATTCTAATTGTCATACAAAGCTTTGCTAGGACAATGTCATGAGACAGAATCCAGACTGGTTTGTAGGTAGCTTCTCCATATTTTTATGTTTCTTTATTGTGCAAATCTCTTTTTGGCTCTAATATTTTATCCTCTTTGGGAATTCAGGCCATTTTCTGAAATGTCATTAAGTAGAGCTTGTAAAAAATTTTTGTTAGGAGCATTCTTTTAACAGAAAAGTATCCTTCAACTATCCAAAAAGACTATGTATGTCTTATTTAAAAAGAAAACAAAAACAAACAAACAAAAAAAAGCCCCATAAATTTTATATTTTTACTTGGGACACTATGGGATTACTTAATGTGTGATCATCACAACGTGGTAGATAAAACAGAAATTTGAACATTTGATAGCCACTGCTTTTAACTCTTCCTTATATTTGCCACCAGAATGAGTAGTTGTTGTAATGAAAGAGCTCTAGGAAAAGCAAGCGTTAATTAAGTCAGTGATAAGAAAACTTTATTTTTCACAATAAATAGTCTGGCATGCTACAGATTTATTTTTATAAAAGTCATGTAAATCTCATGTAAAGCTATAGTGCTGAGCAACTTGTACAAAATGAATATTAAGACTTAAAGCAAATAAGTGAAATTAYAAAGCATTTTGAGCAATGAAGAAAAAGAGAAATTTAATAGAACAGTGCCATACACTCCATGTTTTCTGCTTGAGAACTGAATATATTACACACCATTTGGAGAAAAACAGGAAACCATGAACAAGTGACAATATTTCATTCTGGTGACAGTTTTTCCTAATTCCCTGATGGAAATACATTCATAATATGTCATTTTAATCTTTTAATGAGAATTTTAATATTTAATTTTTAGCTTACATCCCCAAGTCATGGCAGGGGGAGAGGGTATTTGCTTGTTTATTGTGGGTTTTTTTGTTACCTTTTTCATGCCAAAATGATTTATTTGTTTGTTTCCTTGTTTGTGTAATTAAACTGGAATTAATTACTATTGGAAAACTAAAGAGCAACTGTAGCAAAAGAGGATACCAAAGTAGTTGATAGTTTAAGGAGTAATGAATGTCTTCAAATGCATGGCAATTTCCCATTCAGGCTGCGATATCCTCACAGCCTCACAGTTCTGCTAGAACTAGCAGTAAGTTAAATGCTGGGTTCGAAACTAGCAAAAGTATTGTGAGTGGGTGAAGCTTTGGGGATATATTAATATTCTTTGTGCTTCTTCTACTTAAAGAAATCTAAAAGGAATAAAACTTGAAGGTAGGAGCCAATTTGCCTTATGCAACTAGATTGTATTACAGCTTAGGTGGCTGCTTGGATATCTAACTTATGCTATTTTTTTCTCATTTTCTGCATTGTCTGGAGAGAAATAGGCACCTCAGGAGGTGGTTCATTCTACCTAAATTAGACGCCTGCCTTAAAATAGGGTAAATTGTTCACCAGTGGTGTATTGACTGCAGAAAGAATTGCAGTTGATTAGTTGTGTGCAGACAACTGAAGATTTAACTGATTTCTATTTTTAAAACCTAATGCTTCTTGCAGACTTTTAGAAGGGATGTCAATGATGAGACTGCAGCACTGTACTTTTCAACAGCTAAAAACAGGTKTGTTAAATCTTGGCATATTCTTGATCCATTTTACTAAACCACAAGTTCAAGCTTAAGCTAGATGATGAAGTATGTCAAATCTTTCTCTGAAATCACTATTTTCCTTTATACTTGAAATATTCTTGATTCTCTTTGAATTTACAATACATCAAATAGCTTCCGTCTTTTTCTAGAGCTTTCACTTAGAAAATTCAGATATGAATTTGAAGAGATAGTTAAGGGATGTCAAGAGCAGCCACCTTCTCTTGTTGCTCCATCTTGGAATCTGTTCTGGCATGCTGCTGGAGCCCAGCCTGGCATGCACACACACAGGCACACACGTAAATGTGTCAGCATATAGACATACACACACAGACACAGACAYACAGATGCAGAAACACACACACACACAAAAAAAAAAAGAATGGGTCACACAGACAGCCTCAGCCGAGGCTCTGCCCCCAGCAGCCCCCACGTTTGGACTCATACCAGACACAGGCACAGATGGACACACCTCTTTGGCTGGCAGAGGCAGAAGGTAACAAGCGCAGCATGCACATAAATAGTCAAACTGTCAAAATACCTGTCTCACCTGCTCTCCATCAGATTGTTTGAYGGGTCTTAATTCTGATAATACTCAATTCACCCACAGTCTAAAGATTCAAGTGTACATATAAAATGGAAAAAAATAATGACTTGGCCACCAAATCAAATGTAAAAGTTTTCTAAGGAAAAAAAAAAGAAAAAAAGAAAGATTTTATGTTTTCTTATGCTTAAATGATCTATTCATCTTCAGTTTAAAAAAAAAAACCCTATTAGATTTTAGGGCAATTTCTTTGACATGAACTTTGGTGAAGAAAATCTTCTGAAATAAAATATTTGTCACATTCAAAAACAGGTATCAGAATGAAAGTACAAAAAAAAGGGCTAAAATTATATTTAATTTTAAAGAATGTAATAAATTAACAAGCTTCAGAAAAGAAAMCCAAACAAAAAACCCAAAKAAACAAACAAAACCCCCAAAAAACCTCCTCAAACCCCATGATTAATGGAATTCATTACTGAAAAAATAGAAAACAAATAATGCAAAAGACTGCAGGCAAAGTGGTTTTTTATGACTGAAATATCTCAGATTAGGTAGTGTTTCAAATTAGGTAATGTCTTGAAGTGAGGGGTTTTGCAGACTGAAGCAAACTGTCAAGATTCCTATACGTTGATGTATACCTTGTAATCACAGGCCTCTCTGGTAGCAGGAGAATACATTCAGCATAATAGGAAATAGTCAGCTGTTTTAAGATTAAAGTAAAAATGAAAGGTAAGAGTGCATTAGAAAATTGTAACTCAGTCTTACAKATATATATAGAAAATTGTAACTCAGTCTTACAGATATATATATCATGGTTCTTTCAGATTTGAAGATTCAATAAAATTTACTGAATTTATATATATTGAAAGCAATTCTGTGTATAGAAGCCTTTATATGTCATTTTAAAAAAAAGACTTGGAAGGGGAAAACTGAGGGAATAGAGATGCAACACTGCATTTGCTTTTATTTTAGTAGTAGCATTACTTTTCAGGTAAAAATGACCCAGAATCCAGCAATAAATATCTTCTGTTGTATTTTGTCATCTTTCTGGATATAAGATGCATAKTAATTAAAAAACCAACCAAMCAAACAAASAAAAAATCCCCCACATRCAAGGAATTAGAAGAAAAACTTACACCCTTTTAAATTACACCAATGTGTATAGATAAGTAGCCAGATAGCAGTTTTGTTTGTTTCTTTGGTATGAATAGAAAAAATGACAGTTGTTTAGTCCATGTTGACTTTCTAAGGCTTTGGGTGCACCATATATCATCTCTGTTTGCTATCTSATGTAAGATATCCTCCTGCACTTATTAAATCAAATATTACTGTCTGAACTATTGGCACACTTATTCCCTAGACTTGTACTGTTCTTTTTGATTGTTTTTTTGATTGATAACTGACATTCCCCTTCTACTTCAATTGGAGGTTACTGTTACATTTTGTTCGAACTTTCCACAGTTAGGTCAGTCAAGGAGCAATAAAATTTAAAATTATCATTTCTCTAGAATAATATCAGAAACATGTTCCATGGTGCTTTGTCTTCCCACAAACTCATGCATTTTTATTTTTATGGTTTTTCCAATGCCCAGAAGCATTGCTGGATGATATTTGGAAACAATAACACTAAAATAACCTGTATATATTAACCGTCTCCAAAAGATTCCTGGAACAGAGAAGTAGAATATATAAGCAAAGATACACTGATACTAATGGTCATCTTTGCAACCTCAGCTATGAAGATGTTTTTAATTTGTTTTGTACTACTTTTATTTTGACCTTCCTTTTGAAGTTTCTCTTCCCAAGGGCCTTAATATTTACCTAATACAATTATTTTGCTTATCTTAAACAGAAGAAAAACTGTAGTGGGTGGTAGGTAATTTTACCCCCCTCTCTCCATTCCCTAGACAGAAACAAGAATTTGTGTGCAGGYTTAGCAACCTTAACCAAGATTTTAATTATTGCATTAAACTTTACTGTTGAGGAGAATTCACCACACATATGTGGTCAGTTATGGTAATTCATCTCATGGTTTCAATATTCRTCTGTGCTCTGCCTTCGAACTCTTCATTTTCTAATAGCTACACATGTAAAATGTCTCMAGGTCATTCTTCTGTTTCTACTGCATGTTTATGTTATAGTCCATTCTCCTTCCACAAGGAGGAGGAGATAACAAAAAATGCTCAGGAAAAAAAGATCAATCAGAAACATAGCATCCTGTAATTTAGAAATATCTATGCACTATTACCTTCCTCAGATTTGTTATAACTTTCCCAAGGTGGGGAAARCATATATTGATGAATTAATATGATACCAGGATCATAAATTGGTTTAGGTTAGAATGGATCTTAAAGACCCTCTAACTCCTCTGCTATGTGAAGGGACATCTTTCACTACACAAGATTTCTTAGAGCCCCACCCAACCTAGCCTTGGACACTTCTGGAAGTGATGTAAGATGAATGATGGAATTAACTTTGTTTGGGTTTGGAATCATAGAACCATTTAGGTTGGAAAAGACCTTTGAGATCATTAAGTCTAACCGCAAACCTGACACAATCCAAGTCCACCAGTAAGCCATGACCCTTAGAGCTACATCTACTAGCTAATAAGYCTCAAAAGGTTGAACTCAATGATCTTGAAAGTCTTTTCCAACCTTAATGATTCTATGATTCTACAAATTACTTTAGTAGAATTGCTGAAAAATACAACCACATATTTCATTTTTTGCCTTTAAAAACATAGAGGTTTTTTCATTTCCCCAACTACATATATAAGCCATTGTATACCTTTTTTCATCTCTACCTGGGATATCATAGTGATCAGTAATCTGAATGATGAAATGTCAGATTTAATGACTGATTATTCTCAGTATCTCTATATCTACTATAAAATCTACACTATATTCTTAAGTCATTTCAAATATCATTTGTTTCACCTATATTCAAATGCATAAAGTTAGATGTCTGGTTTAATTCTGTTTTCTAGTCTTCTTCCATACTCAGAGGACAATTTGTTTCTGTAAGAGAAGAGATTAAATCCTTTGAGAAGTTTCAAATACGTGAAAAGAATTTTGGCCACAACTGTAATGGAAGTGTAGGATAACAAAATTTGCTTTGCTTTAGTTACAAAAAAAGATTCCTTATATTGTTGTAATTGTTTTATGAAATGTCTTGCACACAAAGCCCCTCAGGTTTAATACCTAATTCTGAACAGGAGCTCTCTCACAAGACTCAGAGGAAATAATTTACACTACTTTGGTACCAATGTTGCTGTAGGATTCCCTGTCTCACATATGCATTTTGAATATAATTAAAAAGTAGCAGTTTCTGTAACTACATTAGTTTGAAAGCTCCTCAAAAACAAACTGGGGATTGAAATCAGCTGTATTCTTGGTAAATTATAAAGCATCACGGAGGACTGACTTTCTTTAAATCCCTTAACAATGTTTTTTTCCTAAAACTTAATAATTATAGAGTAGGAAAAAATATTTAGATAGACAGAGTAGTGATGCTGAGGATAAGTAAACCATGCTGGTAGAAAAAAGTATTTCATATATCAAAATCAGCTAAAAATACATTGTATTTCTCTYATAACTTAGCAATGTGATAGAGGGAGACCCTTAATGACACAAAACTCTCAAGTATTTACWTAAATATTGTCGAGAAGATATGAAAAGTCTGGGCATGACTTACTTTATGTAGTCCTCAGCCCTCCAAAATAATCAATGTGTCAAAAAAAAAAAATTTACAATTTTATTTTTATTTTTTGACACTTTGAAGCAGTTTAAGGCTATTACTGTGATAATGGCATTGTGATCCTATTAGCGAGAGATGCCTCTGATGCATTAAGCTGCAAATGAGACCATATGTTGACCCCAAAACTTGGGGTGGTATGTGTATGAGCAATGCATTCCTTTCCCACAATTTGCCACAGTGGGAATTTTTGTCTRGACGCATTAACCAGGTTAGGATGTGCTAACCAGATCTCATCTYTGCCAGGCCTGAAATAAGCTCCTTCCTGTCCCAAAGTTCTTCCTTCTGTGCTTATCTCAACTTCCTGTTGTAGTGCCTTATCTTGCCACAGTTACTCCTGTGGACCTGACAGTGTTTGAGATGGGCARCTCTATATATCTCTTTAATTCCCTACAAATGATTAAGCCAGCAGCGATGGCATCTGTTGGGTGGGTGTACTGCTATTCATTAACTGACTTTAATAAATCTGCACTTATTAAAAAAACAAACCAAAACAAACCAAAAAAAATGAGGAAAAACTACCTCTATTAGGAAAATAAAGAACTGGTGGGGATTTTAACTTGATTTARCTATGTTTGGAATTATTTGGGCTTGATCTACCAAAAAATAATAAAATATTAAATAAAATTCCAGATGCTTTCCCCCTTCAAAATATATGAAATTATTGCTAAGAATTTTTTTTTCCTACAGGAAATTGTTTTTCTTGTCAACATAATGAGGGAGCAGGGCACCTTTTCTTGCTTTTGTGTCATGACGTAAAAGCAGTTCTGCTGACGAAACTTAATTTAGGATGAACTATAAGGAATTGTTCCTACTTTTGAACATGGTAGTTTAGGACAATGAATGGGGCTTTGCTGAAAAGGTTCCCTYGGAGTTAACATCTTGGAGATTGTTMCTAGAGCTCAGCAGATCCCATACAGATAATATTACCTTATTCCYGTATCTACAGGATGAGCATGATCGCCACCTATGAAGCTGGAACACTTGTCTACATGGTGCAACTGACAGTAACTGTGATGTTTCACTTACAAAATTACATTAATGGTTCTTRGTAAAATCCTACCTTACTTTTGTTTCTAAATGCATTTATAAATCTCCAGATAGTACTTTAAAATGTTTTATGAAAGAGAAATTGAAGATTCTGTCACTGTTGCCATTGTTTTGACAACCTAAATCAAACATAGCTTTGAATGTTAATGGCAAACACTACCAATTCTTAAAATGATCCCAAAGAKAATATAATTACATTGGCTTTTCAAAGTTCCTCTTAGACTTTGATTACATAGAGAAGGAAAAAGTAAAAAAATTGAATTCAAACTATTTTTTCTTTTTTTGTTCTTAGCTCTTACATTCTAGTGGGGAGGGGGTTGATATGGGGAGATGATGATTGATTGGGTTTTTTTTAATAAATCAAGAKGAAAATTTAAAAGAGAGTGTGAAAGAAAAAACATTAATCACTTTAAGGTTTTTGAGTAATTGACAAGGAATGAAAATATCTAAATTAACTTGAATTTTTCTTCTGGTTTTACAGGTAAAAAGCAATTTTATCTTTTACAAGAGAGAAAATGGCATGAGGAATAGGAAATTGGGTTAACACACTACATTCAGTGAAATATCTGGGAAACTATCATGTAATGCAGTTTGTGTCACTCAAATAATTTAGCAATGCCATTCTTACACAAAATAGGGATTCAGGGATCCTTGCCCATACCAGAGTCTGGCAAGAATCTGGTGGTCCATASAAGAAACATTTACCTCTCAGTCAGTAATTTTAGGTGACCTTAAYATTAAACAAAGAGAAACAAAATTTTCAGCCATTATTCTTGCAATCTGCTTTAGATATAATTGAATATACATACAAGCTGCTATCTATAGTATCTTAAGTTGATATAGAAAGTGTAATTCTTGCAATTGGCCATAAAGGAAATCTGACTCATATGTCATAGGTGTCTATACTTTAGATCCAGTGTGAATGGTCTGGATAATCCATGTGTTGTATCTTGCTGAGATTCACAATCTGTCTTSCCTCTGTCTTAGATCCTGTCCCTCAAAACTGATTCCAAGGTCAGCTTTTTAAGGAACTAGGTCCCTTCACAGCATCACAAACACTCTGTGAATTATCAGCTCTGAGCTTATGAGAAGATAAAAAAATTGCAACCAGGCTAGTAAGTGAGAGGGATATGCCAGACTCATAAATACACATACTGTGATCTTCACAGCAAGACCTAAAAATCCAGGCTTTCTTTAATTACAAAATGGGAAAGTCTGGAGCTGTTATGCTGTGATTTTTAGGCACCAGATGTCCTGGAAATGGAAAAAGAGTTTAGAAGCAAGAAAGTTTAAAATGAATTCTGAGCAGAATGAAAGCATATACTCACACATGGCTTATTAATTATCATAGGCTCATCATTCAAAATACAGTCTTGTTTTTGGGCTTATAGTTAATCACACAAACAATGTTGCTGTCTTATTTGCTGTTAGTGCAGCTCTTTATTTAAAACACTTCAAGGTAAATGAAAATTTAGATATTGATTTACCTGCCTTTACGATAAGAAGGTTTGACCTGTATTTTTATGTGAAATTTTCATACTCATTTTACATTGCAGACACTGAGAAAAGAATAAACAGAAATAATAAAAGTAAAAGTATTTTTTTATTTTTCTYTTTCCCTGGAGCTCACAGGATATCTACTTTTCTCTTCAGCATTGTGGTTTGAACTCCTGCCCCCAAAGTATACAGAGGGTTTTTTTCTTACCTATTTTGAGGGGCTAGGAAATATGATGTTGTTATTCCTGCTGCAGTCATGTTATTGACTTTACAAAGAAGGCCCTCAAAATTTGTCTGGCATCTCTGAGCCTGAGCTTCTAGTTTTGACTGTTATAGCAATTATCTGGGAGAAGGTGACTATTGCCCAGCTTGGTTTGGCTTAACTCTGAGATTTTCCTCTACAGTAAAGGTTTGAAAATCCTATACAATGACAAAAATAACCTCCTTAACAACAACAGCAAAATCCCAAACCTAACAAAACAAACCCCCCCAAACAAGCAAAAACAAATTTTAGAAAACAACATTAGCCCTTTATTTTAGCAAAGTATCATGCTGCTATAAATAACAGCTAAGTAATGCAAACAAATTCTTCATGGAAACCAAGGGAAAAAAAAAAAAAAAGAATGGGTAATAAATCTGTGATAAAAAACTCCCTAAAAAGAGCTCCATAAAAAGTGGAGCCAAAATAGGTRAACTTCTACTATGAATAGTGGAATTTTCATATTCCTCCTGGTGAAAACCTAATGAAGCTGATGACTCCTCTTTACTTAACCCTATACTTTGGTAGGAATGAACCTGAAGGTACTGTGACTCAGACGTGCTCATGTAACAAGCCTAATCTCAGAAAAAACTGGTTAATATTAGGAAGCCCATATCTTCCCTATGTCAATGATTTATGAACATTGCTSTCATTGTAATTAGACCAATAATAGCTTTTTCTTGTGCTTTAATTAGATTGTTAAGACTTTAATTAGACTAAGAATAAATGATGGAACAAATTTTCCCATAAAAAAAATTAATAACAACTGTTTCAATAAATATGCAATTATCCTGTTCAAATCTCAAGAAAACCCCAGTCTTCACTTGGGACATCTGTACTTAGTATTCATTTTCATGGCTATTGAATCATCTTACTTGAGGAAAGGTATATTGATATTTCTATGCTCTACAAAATTATACAGTTTTCCTTAAACACTTGGGCTTTTTCCGTATTAAAAATAAAAAGGATATATCCCTTGCTAAGAAATATACTCTGCATGAACACTGTGGAAGAGCACACAAGCTACATCTAGGCTAGTAAATTAAATATGTCTAGGACTGTTGTTTGCTGTTGAGGCCAGCTGGCATAGAACAGCTTGCATTCGTATTATTAAATTCTCTCGCTCTCCAAGCAGCATGGCTACATTCTAATTAAGAATTCTCCTTCTTCTATGGTATCTCCCAGAACACACTTGGAAGTTATTCTGAAGAGTGTTACTTGGTGTATTTAGTTTGTCTGGGAAGSTTTAGATGTGGGCAGGGGGCTGCAGGGGCAGCTTCTGTGAGAAGCTGCCTGAAGATTTCTTCGTGTTCAACAGAGCCAATGCCAGCCAGTGCCAAGATGGACCCACCACTGGCCAAGACTGAGCCCATCAGTGACAGTGGTAACACCTTTGGGATATCAGAGTTAAGAAGGAGGAAATGTTACTGTGTAAAGAGCAAACAATAGCCTGAGAGAGGAATGAGAATTCATGAGAGAAACAGCTCTGCAGGTGCCCAGGTCAGTTGAGAGGGAGGAGGGGGATGTGATCCACTTGCTGGAGCTSAGATTCCCCTTCAGCCCATGGTGAAACAGGCTGTCCCCCTGTGGCCTTTGGAGGTCCAAGTGCAGAGATATACCTGCAGCCTGTGGAGGATCCAATGCTGGAGCAGGTGGATGCCCAAGGGAGACTGTGATCCCATGGGAAGCCCAAAGTGGAGAATGCTCCTGGCAGGACCTTGGGCCCCTTGGAGGGAGAAAGCCATGCTGGAGCAGGTTTGCTGGCAAGACTTGTGACCCCATGGAGACTCATGCTAGAACAGCCTGCTCCKAAAGGTCTGCAAGAACTGCAGCCTGTGGGAAAGATTCATGTTGGAGACATTTGTGGAGGACTGTCTCCTGTGGCAGGGATTCCACATCCCTTAAGCCCAGGCAAGACAGTAATTGGTGAGTGATCTCTCCCTGTCCTTGTCTTAACCCACAAACCTTTCACTGTAATTTTTCTCCCTCATTGAATTTAGGAGGGGGAGGCTTTGGTTTATTTCTGGTGTCCAGCCAGGCTGAATCTCTCACCCTGAGTCCAGGCAAAACTATGCCAGGAACTGTCCTTGCAACTGAACATTATAGAGAATKGGTTTCTAGTGACTGGGAAGTGGTAATAAAGATTTAGCTTGTATATTTKTTCTAACTATATAGATATATATATTTATTTCATTGCATAATTAAATATTGTCCCATCATAATAAATAAATTTGTCAAAATCTTCTGAGAAATAGAAATACTGAGGAAATTTCATTTCAGAATTATTTCCTTCACATGTTATATTTCCACAATGAAAGTGAAATATTGTTTGAATAAAAGGCATGGCAGAAATTCAAACCAAAATTAAGTATGAAGCTATTAGCTTCCAGACTATAAGGGGCTATATTCTTAGACCTACACAAAATACAGCATGGCTTTTTGTAGCTGCACCTATTTTTATTGAAGATTTTGTTATTTCCAGGGCTTAGTATCAGTATATGGATTTGTTGGCTCATACAATACACATATTCATATGAAGTTCGACTTATGGCAAAGCACTCAAGCATGCAGTTGACTTAAATAAGGAATGTTGAGAAGCATTAAGTTTTCTTAGTAGGAGTAGRAATATACACATTCCTAAAACTGAGAACTTACTCAAGAGTATTGTACGAAGTCTTAAAAGAGGACAGTGCAATTTGCTGACTCATCAGCATCACTTACTATTATTTAGTAATATTTAGAATTTTTTTAAAATGCTTTATTCAGATGCTAGCTGGGTTTTTCCCTGATATTCTTGCTGGAGTTTACAGATTGAGATTTCATTTCAGCATAYTTACCCTACTTTGGGTAAGGAAATGAAAAACTGAAATCTTTAAATCTGAATAATCTTTAAATTGATTTATCACTGTCCTTTTTGTATGTGGATGGTCTGTTCACACTGGCAAACAGTTGTCTGTCTTGCCTACATTTCTCTACTTGAACAGAATAATTTTTCTTCTCTGACAGTTGAAATTGTAAAAAATGTTTCCTATTTACATTGCCTTGTAGCTGGTTGYACTGTGGAATTGATCTCAGAATCTTCTTCTCGTCAAATCTGTTTCCTCTTCTGTTAAACTCTCATGGGAGAGATGCTCACTGTAAATGTATTGCTCACAGAGCTGAGGAGTCACTTTGACTCTCTCACTATTGCTCTCTGGCATTAAACATTAGTAAAAGAAACCAGAACAATTTTCTAAAGAGACAAACACTATGCTTTTTAAAGAAGCACAACTAATTCACATTGTCCTATTTCCTCTTTTTAATGGTGAGAAATTGCTCAGGATCTAAAAATTCTAAATTTAAATCTGGCACAGTGACAATTCATTTTCTTATCCACTAGTGTTTTCCTGGTCACTGCCCTATTTATCCAGGCTTCCACTTTTCATATTGATTGATTTTCCTCCAGAGAAATTTGGGGGCAGACAAAGTTTCTGTATTTGTCCTTTATGTTTMCAGTGTTGACAGATGCTTTTCATGTTTGCTTCTCTAGGTGTGGGTGAATTCACAACCGAGCTATGTCTGAATCTGTTTTTTTCCTGTTCCTCTTCAGGTGCCCTGACTTTGAGAGGGAAACAAAGAAATCCTGGCCTATAAAAGTTGTCGTTCTAGTAAATTCCTCCCTGAATGTGTGAAGACAGGTACTGCAGACAACAATGTGGTACATCTGCCCCATAACTGGGAAACAGCTAGGATCTGTACTTAGCTAGGATCTCTACTTGGTTGACTGAGCACACAGCAGAGCAAACATCCTATAGTGTGAGCACAGCTAGTCAGTGCCTAAATATCAGAACTGGCATCAAAAATGGCAACTGCAAAACTTAACACAATAAATAAAGGATGCAGTGGTTTCAACAGATCATTTAGCTGTTAGGGTTTGGTTTTGTTTAATTTTTGGGGGGGCTTAGGGAGGCAGGGACAGGGGAGGGGAGTGCTGTTTCTGAGCGAAACACAGGTAAGTAATTTTAGAGTCCCACTTGAGTAAATGTGAATAAGGAGCTTTAGGATTTTTTTGACTGGATGAAAGACATCTGGTGCTTGTATGCATAACAAAGTCCTTGAAGGTACATTCAGCACAGGCAGCTACTTAGGAAAAAAAAAAAACCAAGAAGAAATGTGAAAATAAGAGAATCTCAAAGAAGACAGTCCTCTGGGCTTGGTGATTTGCTCAAGGTTTCAGAATAGTGACCAGGTAACTGACTTCAGGCATAAATATCCCAACCAGAGTAGTTATGTACAATTTTTTTTTAACAACTGACAAATTATTTGTCTTCAGAAAGCACAACCAGTAATCATACATTTTCTCATTTTTATATGATACYCTAGCAGCTGGAAGAACTGTATGGGAAGTGGATTATATCAATTCAGTTCTTGCTTTACCTTGACTTAAGCTAATCAAAATTGCCTTTTTTTTTTTTCCTCCTTTTTAGCACTGTGTTATAGTGCAAAAGTAGTTTGAGTCTTTGGGTCATGGGAGAGGGAGGGAGGATAAATGTTGATGGGGATGGGGGGGGAGTACAAGGGAAAGGAAGGGAGGGAGGGAGGGAGGGAGGAAGGAAGGAAGGAAGGAAGGAAGGAAGGAAGGAAGGATTCTGCTAAAAATATCAGGCTGATGCCAAAGGCATTCACCTGAAAAAACTTTTTGGGTTTTGGTGAGTAATAATAACTAGCCTCTTGCTCGTTTTAAAAGGAAGAGGAGTGGAGTCATTTAATCTTAATTAATCAGCCAAATCAGGTGTTTATTCTCATACACCAAAGAGAAATTGCTGTCTTGAATATACTCTTTCAAATCATTATAACTGCCTAGAGGTTTGTGGTGTACAGTCTGTCCTATCCTTTCCAGGTACCCAACACGGTCTCAAGTAGCTTGATTAAGAGCAGACTAAATGACAAAACAGTGCAGGATTTTATGACAACAGCATTAACCTAAGCAGAATGGAGCTGTTGGCCTCAAGCCCTCAGGGTTTGTCTCTAAAATATAAGAAAGAGCAGCTGGATACAACCTAAAAAGGGTCAAAGTGTGCTAAATTATTTGTTGATGAAAATGAAGAAATTTGCCCTAGCTGTATTGACAGCACAGCTAGGAAAGGAAAAAAAAAAAAAGACAGATTTTAACAGAAAATGATGGTTGAGGTAAAAAAAGAATTTAAACTGGAAATTCTTGTTAATTTTTGCAAAAAAAATGGTGGAAGAAAGGAAAAAACCCATAGCCTGCTCATAACATTTCTAAACAGATAATTTTTTTAATGTAGGTGGATACAAAAGATTATGTTTTGTCTAAAAAGAAATTGTCTTTCCTGAGTTGTCCCATGATAATATATTATAAGGCACAATTGTATCTGTTACTATTTTCCTGTATTCTTATATGATAATAATAAACAGTACTTTAGAAAATAGATATGTGTTATTGCTACTTTTTTCATTATCTGGTAAAAATTAACAATGTAATAYATTATTTAAATAAAATACTGATTATTACATATGGTAGGAGAACAAGAGTTCACTGATTGAAGTGTTGTAGGGAAAGAAAACTCAGGCAAGAATACATACCAGAGCTTTCAAATCACACAGATCTTGACTGTAGCTAAAAATAGTGGGTCTTTGGAAATTAAAAGAAATACAGAGAAAACTTATAAAACTGGCAATCTCCTTGAGGAGACTAGATCATTTATCAAAATGTGAAACATTTGAAGGGCAAAAAAATAAAAAAAAACTTCTGTCATCTTTGCAGGTACAAGTATTCTCATATAATTTGTGAGACAGACAAATTAAAGGCCATTAATCCATGATGCCCATTCCACTGTGGGTTCTGTTCTCTATAGGACCAACCCTTCCCCTGTGTAAGAAAATAGTTTGCCATTGACTATTTTTGAACCCAGTAAGAAAYATAAGTTAGATGTTAAGGTTCAAAGTAAGAACGTTAGCAACTAACTTGAAGGAAATTTTTGAAAACTTTGCAGGAAAAGATTAGAAGATGTCTATTAAAAGAGACATCAACTCTTTAAGAGAAATACTTTAGATGGAATCAAATTGCTGGTCATGTAAATGCAGCTCAGATTTTTCCCTTCTTCTTCTTTCATCAACAAACTTAACAGCTGGGGCCTCATCCAGGACACAGAATTGACAGATAAAGGACTCAGATGCCAAGGTCTAAAATAAATTTTTTAGCAGCAACATCTGTGTCTGTTGCAAAGCCCTTGGCTGATTTCTTGGCTGGCTGCTTGGCTGCCTCTGTTCAGTCTGTGACTCCAGTGCTGGCTATGCTAATGGCCATGTAATGGCCCCTGGTSCCCTCTTGGGGAATTAAACTGCTGATAGGCCTGCTGGCTTGTCTTTTCTCTGGGATCTTTTTTTAGATTTGAGTGACCTGCAGCTGGAGGGGTTTGTTCCTTATTTGAGAAGAAGCCCTTGAACAAATTCTCACAAGTTCAGTGTATGCAAGGCCAATTGATGTTGCCAAAGGAATATTTTGGAGTCTGCTGTAAAGTCACATTGTTTTTAGATATAACATTTTAGATATAACATTAAGCCACAGGAAATACTAAAAATGTCAGAAACAAAAAAATTCCAGAGACCAGAGACTGCGGATTCATCATTCATTTTAGTGTGCTATGAATTTCAGAACAGAGGSCTTATTGTCCTACAGAACATCTGCCTAAGTCTGTCCAATGAAGAACTGTTTCCTAAACGGGTGGTTGGCTCATCAAAATCAGGGCAGGTAAATCTTTGCTGGTAAAAATACATGCTTATACTTTTGTTATTAATGCAAAATCTCCCAAAATAGATCCTAAGTCACAAAGAATGTTTGCATGTATTTAAGCTTAAGTGTCCTATGCATATTCTTTCATTCTCTGCCTGTAGTTACTCACACTCTTTGGCTTCACCATGGGCTAATARCAAGTATTAAACTGAATTTTAGTCAAAATACTAACATTCAGTTTCTACAGACTTACTTTTCAAATTCATTCTAGAAGATGAATAATCTTCTTTGCTTAGGAGAAATCCTGCTGTCTTTATACACAGAAACATAGTAACCCCTCAGGACAYGATTGTTCAATTCCCTTGAGCTTCWATATGCATTTGGGTGATATAAAATGCCTGCAAATATAGCAAACACTGCCAAGAGGGAATATTAGGGCATACGGAGCAGGTCAATGGAATGGCTGAGAAAAGGGTGTGTGACTAAAGGCCTCAAGCTATTGGAAACAGAATGAAACAGCCGTGTTTGCACAGCTTGAATTTTTTCCAAGATCAGACAAGCAGGATTTTTGCTTGCCTCAGAGTACAGTTTCTTCCACAGAGAAAAAAAAAATTATGAAAAAGGAGACTCAACTCTATAACTTCAATGGAATTCTTAAAAGTGAGAGGGGAAAAAGGAAAAAAAAAAAAACTGAGAAGATACATGTAAGGCAGAAAAACACAAAACAAGAAAACAGATATGAGTATCCAATTCTAATACCTAATACCTAATGTATATAATGCCAGATAAAGATGAGATGGATTYAAGACTGGGGCATTTAACTCTTAGGTGTCCTCTTACCTAGGTTAGATAACTGAGATACAGGCTAACATGTACTAAATGCAAGGCAAGACTGATGTGTCTAAGAATAAGATTCATAGATATCAATGACAGGCAACTAGCTATCTAGCTATTATATAGTTTTCAGTTATAATCAGTGTTCAAATGTGAAGTGTTGTGTTGGACCTCTTCCAAGAGTTTTCAACCAGGATTAGAGAGAAATAATGCATTGTTCAGAATGACAGTCATATTACAGATATAATTTCTTAAGACAACTAAAATTTTTCCTTTCAGGAAGAATAAGAGGAAGGAAATATATTCAGTATGTTATGAATCACTATTGGCCAAGGATAYCCTAAATCATCTACTCACTAAACTTTAAAATCCCTCTGATACTTCTTGAAACAGAGTTATGTTTATTTAAATATTGTGTGGAAATTGAAACACTGTTAGCACATAAGACTGAAAGAAAATAATTTCACATTATTGTATATTCAYTTCTTAGGTCTCTCCCAAGACCTAAGAAACTCTAACATGCAATCTGAGTCAAGCACAGTATGAGTTTGGGTCTGTAATGAGTCCCTTGTTACTCAGATTTTGTTCTCTGAGAGAAAACACAGTAAAYATTTTCATTCTTTTTTTGTGTCCCACCAGGTCACAATGATTGCTAACTTCATATTCTCAGGTGACACACTAATKCCATAACTGATAAAATTAAAATGGACAATAAGCATTCTATTTTCTGGATAGTCCTTGATAATTTTCTGCTCACATCAACATTACTAATAAATCAAAGAATTGGGATAAATTATCTGTAATGCTATCCCTTATTTGATCTATAGTTTATTGAATAATATTGACAGTAATGACATGCATCAACAACTGTATGGACTGGCAAGAATATATGGACTGTCCATTCAGGATAGATTTTTCTTAACATTGTAGCAGATGARAAGATACCTTAACGATTCTTTTCTTTAAAGCAGTTGAAATTTTGAACAGAAGGATAAAACAGAGGAATATCTCCTGGCATGTAAGAAAATATACTTTAAGCAACTACTGTGCATTCATAAATTAGTTTTACATTTTTTTAATTTTAGATTTGTAAGTTCACTTTAGATGTATTGGTAAGATTTYTCCCAGTCTTGTTAATTTGCTTGATTCTCTTGTTCAACATTCTATTTATACTACTGCCATTTAGAAAGCAGTTGGCTTTTACAACAGCTGATTCAGTAGTTTTCTGAAGTGAGCACAGGACTGAATCACAGCAAGGTCCTAGGGCAACAGTGTAAGCTTTTTGAATACTTTAGAATTGAATATTTCATATTTCAATATGAAACAACACTGACATACTGATGATGAATACTTGTAAAATCAATTATCTAATTTAAAAAAACCAAAACAACAAAATATTTTGGCAGAGTCTGCTCATCCATGCATATTAATAGCATCTTTCCTTCCTCCACAGCATGTTTATGTGGATAATAATAAGCAACCCAAGCTATATCTGCCTTTATGCAACTTGGCTGGGCAATATTATGACAAGCTGCAATGGTCCTGCAGCTAACTGTGGCTTTGCATGAAGTTGTCTGGAAGGGCAGACCAGGATCAGTCCACTTCCTGACTTCATTCCTAGCCAAGTTCTCAGTAACAAAAGCAAGACAAAMAAGTCCAAACAAAAACCCTGAAATGTGCTGGTGCCATATTTTTCACATGGTGTAGTTTTCAGGCTTACTGAAAGATATTTAGAACTGAAACTCTTTCTTTGTATAAGATAGTCTGGTTTTGTACTATTTTTGTGCTTTAAACCCAAAAAGCAACCAGCCCTACACAACTGCYTCTTCACTCCCCCACCACTGGCACAGGAAAGAGAATCAGAAGAGTAAAAGTGAGAAAAGTCATGGGTCGAGATAAAGACAGCTTAATATATAAAGTAAAACCCATGCACTCAAGCAAAACAAAACAAGGAATTAATTCACCACTTCCWCCTGCAACCAGGGGTTCAGCCATCTCCAGGGCAGCAGGGCTTCATAATGTTTGACAGTGACTTGGGATGGTGAACACAATTCCTCCAAATATCTCCTGCTTCCTCCTTCTTCCGCTCACCATCCTACCTTCTCTTTATGTACTGAACATGATGTCCTAGGATATGGAATATCCCTTWAGTCACCTGGGGAAGTTTTCCCATCTATGTATGCTTCCAAATTCCCATATAACCCAAACCCCCTTACCAGTATGGCACGAGTTGAAGCACAAAAAGGCTTGTCTCTACATGAGCACTACTCAACAATAAAATAAACATGTCTATATTATCAACCCTGTGCTCAGCACAAATCCAAAACACAGCCCCATACCAGCCACTGGGAAGAAAATTAACTCCACCCCAGCCTAAAAAAGCACAATTCTATGAGAATATTCCTTATTGTACTGTCAGTAATGTAATTTAGAGACTCTCTGTTGGAGGTCTACAGAGTGTAAGACATTTGAAACAGATATCTTCATATTTTATTATCTCTGATTCACTGATTATGCAGCAGTATATTTATTCATGGTAATCTTTATTGTCTAAGTTACTAAAAACTTTAAGAATATTAATGAACTAGAGTTYCAGCAAAACAATACAGCTATCTGCAAAAAAAATGATCCTTGGACAAAATTTTCTAACTCAGTGTTGGTAGAAGCACAAAAAGTTAATTATCATTGTTGTGCATGACTACATAAAGGTGTGTATGTTTATGAAGTTTACTGCACTAGAAAAAAYATTTGGTGCCATGTTAGCAACTTGATATGCTGAAATTAACAGTTAAATAATGGATTTTCTTTCTGCTTTTAAGAACACCTACTTGTATGTAATGTTTTCTGAAGGTTTGCAATTGAAAGATAAGCAATTAGAATTTTTAAATTTTATTCTCAATTAATAGCTTGAGTCCTTCAAGAACCTGAGTCCTTTCCCCAGAGGGTAGTGACTGATGGTTCAGAGTCCCAATGGATACCAGTGACAAGTGGYRTCCCTCAGGGGTYTTAATTGCAATCAGTGTTATCTAATATTTTCATTAATGGCCCAGGTGAAGGAATTGAGTGMATCCTCAGSAAATCYRTGATGACATCAAGCTGAGTGGTCCTGTTGACTCCCTTGAAGAATGGCATGCCATCCAGAGGCACTTGGGCAAACTTGAGAAGTGGRTGCATAGGAATATCCTGAGGTTTAATAAGACCAAGTGCAAGGTGCTGCACCCAGGTCACAGCAGGCCCTGGTATCAACACAGGCTGGGGGATGAACAGACCAAGAGCAGCCCTGCTGAGAAGGACTTGGGGATGAAACTCTAGGCATGACCCAGCACTGGGCACTCACAGCCCAGAAAGCCAAYTGTATTCCAGCAGGATATCCTGCATCCAAAGCAGTGTGGCCWGCAGGGTGAGGGAGGGGATTCTGCCCCTCTGCTCTGCTCCTGTGAGACCTCACCTGGGGAGCTGCATCCAGTTCTGTCACTGGAAGAATATTGACCTGTTGGAGCAAGTCCAGAGGAGGCYTCCAAGATGATTAGAGGAACGGAGCATCTCTCCTATGAGGAAAGGATAAGAGAATTTTGATTGTTCAGCCTTGAAAAGAGAAGGCTTAGGGTTGACCTAATTTTGGCCTTCCAGTGTCTGAAAAAAGCCARAAGAAAGAYAGAGAGGGACTTTTTACAAGATCAYATAGTGACAGRACAAGSTGTAATGTATTCTAGATAAAAGAGAATTTTTCATAGAAATATAGTAAAACCACATACTTTTAATTTCCTTATTCAGTACCCAAGTTGTATCGTGTTCAGTTACCAAGCAGGTTTTACAGTATATTTTATATCTATTCAAAATTTTTCACTTCTGGACACTAAACAAATGTTTCTTCAAAGACAGAACTATTTATTCTTTTGTGAGTTTTCCTCTGGGGAATGTGAGTGTATCATAAACGTTAATTAATTTATTTTTGCAACCTCCCTGAGAGGTGGAGTGGTACTATTTTACAGGTGATGAATGGACACATAGAAACCTCAAAAAACAGTTTTACATTTATTTCCTCTTTCTGTGCAAAATGATGCTTTCAAACTGTTTGGGTTCAAGCTCTAGTCTTACCCTTTCCACAAATCATGTCACTGAGTTCTCAAGTAAGACAATAAAAACATTGGGAGATATATTTATTGACTTTATCTGACCAACCATATAACGTATTATATTATGAAGAGCAGTCAGCAGATCCAAGGAGTTCAGGGAGTGCCTTACCTTACATACAGCATTTGTGAACCCACACCTGAAGTTCTGGATCCAAGTTTGGACTTGCCAATACATGACAGATTGATACTCAGAGTGTGCACAACAGGAGCCAATGAGGCAGGGCCCAGGAGTACATGCTGTACAAGTAGAATCTGTGTGTGATCGGTCCTAGAAAATAACTCTAAAGGGAGATCTTACTGTTATTTTCAGCTATTCATGGAAATCCTATAGAACAGATGGAGCCAGACCACTTYCTGTCAGAACACATCAGAGAAGTGGGAGAAATCATGCTGAAAATGGAGAACTCTGGTAACATGATATAGTTGTCTCTTTTGTGCAGACATTCCATAAGAAAATTAACTGTTTTAACTAAAAATTATTATCCTGTTGTTGGTTACTTCCAGAAGTAAACTTCCCTGGGGAGAACTGTGCAAATAGACTGTGGATTCTGCAGATAAAAGGACTTATTTTATAGTGAGAAAGGCAGTTCMACTTAATTTCAGTAAATGCTGACTTTGATGACAAATGCTGTTGTAGTGTGTCCTTACAGGTAGTAGTACTGTACAATACAATAYAATACTCTTGCTTGAGTAGTATTAATGCAAATCTTTCTTAGTACACTCACACTTCGTTTGAAAAAAAAAAAAAAGATWTATWAATTCATAGATTCATAGCCTTTTGGTGAATTCCCTGAAAACAAAGGAARAACAGAGTGGACTGTAAAAAATAGATTGGACTTGATGATCTCAGGAGTCTTTTCCAACCTAATTGATTCTGTGATTCTGCAGTCAACACRAAAGAGAGACTATTGGATTAATTCATTCTTTTAAAATACTTTTGTACTGAATTTTTCCAATTCTTTGGAAACTTTTTTTTCCTTTTCCTATCCAACTCTTGTTATCCGTCTTGAATGGTTGAGCATAAATTCTCATTCTATAGATCTTCCAGCTGTACTTCTTTCAGGAAAAGCAATTGCTGCCCCGAGCCCTCATTTTGCCCCAGTTGTTCATCACTACTCTGAGTCAGAGCTGCCCATTAAGCTCCTTGTTTAGGCTCTTTCTGACATTTTTCAGAAGAAAAAACCYAAAGTTAATTTAAGCAGTTTGAACAGCAAGTATTTGACAACTGAAATGAAATTGTTCAGGGAGCTACCTAAACAGCTACCTACACAGCTAGAAAATTAGAAAGATGATGAGCAATCTCAGGGTCTGGAACTGATCTGACAGGGAAGAAATGGAAAATATTAAGCTTCTTCCATTCACACAGCTCTGKCTGGATCAGTCTTACCTCTTTGACACTCTGACTCCTTTATTCTAGAATTTCCAATGGGATTTGCTATCACTTATGAGCTGTGAGCAGTGCGGTAGATATCCAGTAAAGATCATAAAAACGTACCAAAAATCAAGTCCAGCAAAATCTTACAGTGAGAGCTTTATGACACAATCTCAAGACTCTAAAATAAGAGCAAAGCTCCCATTACCTTAGTAGCTATCTCTAGATCAAAAAATCCTGTAGTAAAAAGCTGATATTTCATAATGGAAATACCATAAAAGAATGATTATATGTAATTAGCTTGGCTTCATAGGAGTTATTTGTGATTGTTGTCTTAGATTCTATTTATTACTAATATTGCAGGGTGAAACTCATGTCAATGTATTAGAAAGAGAAAGCAAGACTCAGGGAGCACAGAGAATAATGCTTGTTTTCTAACTTTCTCACAGCCTCACTTTACTTAAGTGTCATATCAAAAACATTTTTAGGTATTATAAGTGTGTAAATTTCCTTTCTTGTAATCTAAGTTCAAATTGATTGCTTAGATCTTAACCCTCATCTACTTTTATTCTATAGCTGGATAGTTAATACAGCTAATATGCTTTTTGAAGAAAAACAGATTTTATAGGGTGTGGGAATTATTTGGATAGCATCACAGATTTTTGATGCCAAGGCCTAAAAAATATTATTCCAAAGGCAGCATCTGGCTTCTTGGCACATCTAGCCTTTAGTTTCTCAGTGCTTCTAGGTTCTGTTGTATGGTTGATCACATCTGAATGCTAATTTTACTTCCTAACTTCTTGGAATAATATAGATTTTTGACATTTTGTGGAATGTATGTGTAAGCATACATACAGTGAACAACTTGTACTTCTGCAAAGTATTGTTAGTTCTCTTCATCAATAATCCATCAATTACTTGCATCTATACTTATCTAGATACCTGCACACATGGCAAAATGCAGGCATAATTAGTTTGAAGCGGAACTTTTCTTCCCACCTGTTCAAACCATAATCATGTAYGCAGCACTGAAGTCAACAGGGGCTAACTTTATTTCTTTTTCCTTCCCAAAATTAATATTTTTCCAAGTAATCACAGTAGTTTCCCTCATTCTTTAACATCTATAGGAAAAAAAACCCCAACATTTAGTTTTTGGTAAAGCCCAAATTTTGCTCATATTCACCTGAATCATTTTTTCTGTTTCAATTTTTTTATCTCCAGCCTTCTTGCCTCTTTACATGCATTTTGTTTATCTGGTTGCAAAAAAGAAAATTTACACTAGTTAATTTTGTCTCTTATCATTATCTCATTACAGCCAAACTGACCCCCTTCTCTATCCTTGTTTTCTTCACCATAACTGTTCTCATTCCCATGATCTCATGCATTTCCTTCCTGAACAAGATTTCTCCCTGCTCTTTATCCACCCTGACCCTCGTGATCACTTTTTCCACTTCCAGAAAAAATGAAGTGGTTTAGTCCAATGGTTGTCCAAGGCATCCATGTACCTAAGAAAGATAAATTTTGCGTAGAAGTGATATTCAGTCTACTCTGCCAAATCCTTAATAATTCTGCTTTCTTCGAAATTCAGAGAACTGTGTATCAGCATGGCAGTGACTAAGACATCTAGGACAACTAAGGCTGGTTGTAGGCATTTTATTCACTAATTTGCCGAAACTTGAAACAGTAAGTTTACAGGAATCTGCATGGAATTGAAGATTTAATTGTTTCAATTATTTTCTTAAYGATTTCTTTGAGATATATATCTTCAAGAATCTTAGTTTCCATCCTGACATCATAAAACCACTTCAGCCTGTGGGTCAACATATTCTGTTCTATCAACTGTCTTTAAAGGAATCTAGAAAGTGGGGCATTTCCTARTAAGGGGACATGGCATGTTCAGTCACCCAGTTTTCAAACTTCCATAGAGCATTTTAGATTCACTCCAAAATCCAGTCCTTGGCATAGAAAACCAATTGCAATTCTGCCTCCTTCCAAGGAATGTGGAGGTGAATGGGTTTTAATGGTCTCGTGGTAATGAATTTCAGAGCACTGACTTCAAGGGAATTAACTTTGTTGCTTTGTAATTGGCAGAACTGGGACAGTTAGCTAAAGCCCAGGCAGACACTGTTCATTTTATCAACAAGGGCCCTGTCGCTGATATAATGTTTTATAGATTATATATGACAGTTTTACATCTGCTAAACATCTATTCATGGCAGACTTTTTTTTTCACTTTTGTGTTAGAAYTAGTGGAAAATTATTCTGAACTAAAATTACCTCCTTTATGACGCCTTATGCAAATACATATATCAATTAGCACATATTAGTTGGAGATTTTTTTTTATACAATGCCATAGAAAAGAAGCAAAACAAAGTCCAGAGTCCTCAGAAATGTAGTAGTAAAAAAAGTTTGATGCAGAACATTCTATTTTTCTTACTTTTTAATTTCACCCTTGATATTTTCCTGATGAATTAAGCTAGTTTAGTAATTTTTGTTTAGTTAATTATTACTAATTTTATTTGCTCCAGAAAACAGACTTAGAATAAATGYGTTAGACCTCTACATTCATTCAGGTTGAAGATACTTTAAATCACTCTGGTCAAGAGTGGTTTAAATGACACACTGGCTGTTATGGAATTCAGACTGATGTCAAATCAGCTGTGCTAAATGATGAACAACTTGTAGTCAGTCTGCAGGGAACTCTCTGAACAGTAAAATATAATCATGATGAAACTTAATTTATTTGTCATAAAAACTACTGTCAACTCCAACTAGGGCAAAGTATTTTGTCTGGAAAGTTAAGCAAGAAATGTTTTCTGGAAAAATACCAACAAAATTTCTTATTCCTTCAGCTAAAATTCTCTATTTCCAAGGACATYAAATTGATTAAAAATATTGATAGATTTTATATAAAAGTATTATTACTCTTAAGGTTTTATATCTCTTTTTTTAACTGGCAGGCAAATCAATGTATAGAGAATTTAACTGAAGTATTCACAGCCAGAGAGAGTTCTTGAGCGATCACAAATACACAGTTTATTTGTAGAAACTTAGGTACCTTTCCTTAAGTGTATGCACTGTTAATTATATTATAACAAAATCTGGTCCCTCTGATGTCATGTAGTTCCTCAGTCTGCATTATGTTTCAATGTAGAAATGTAGATGCTGAAGGTACTGATTCAGAATGYCAGCCATACACAGATATATGAGACTCAAAGGTGGTGGCTGCTGAAATGTTTGCTTTCTGATAACTTTTCTTGTCACTAGATATTTCAATTCTACCCAGGTCTCCCTTTAGGGAAAAAAGTCAAGCATCGTATCTTGATTTTTTTTTTCCCCTTCTATGTAATGCTAGGAAAAAATATATTTTATTAAATAAAATATACGAAGTCTTAAGGCAAAAATTGAACTCTGACAGCATTAATTCATCTAACAGTCTGATGATTTGGGCTCTTTCTTTGATAAGGGTTTGTATCTTTGATCTTATCAGCATATGAGTCTTCCCCGGTCTTTGGTTACTGTACCATCTGCCAAGTTATTGATTGACCTTAATCAGACAGTAGTTGTCCTGGTTTCATCTGGGATAGAATTAATTTCTTCTCAGTGGCTGTYACAGTGCTGTGTTTTGAATTCAGAATGACGCTGGTGTTGATAACACACTGATGCTTTGTTTTTTGCTAAGTCTTGTTTATCCAAATCAAGGACTTGCCCCCTATCAAAACTCATGCTGTGCCGCTGAGAAGGAACGCAAAAGAAACTGGGAGAGAGCGCAGCTGGGACAGGTGACACAAACTGTCCACAGGGATATTKCACACCACAGAATGTMACGCCCAGTACATGAACTGGAAGGATTAACTCRGCAGGGTAGCTGATCTGGGCTTGGAAAAGGGGGTCTGACACTAGTCAGTGGGTGATGAACAGTTGTATTGTGCACCACTTGTTTGTTCAGGTTTTTTCCATTCCCTTCTTCTTATTATTTACTTTAAATATTTTATTTTTCCTTGTTTTCAATTATTAAACTGTTCTTATAACAATCCACAAGTTTTACTTTTGATTCTTCTCCCCATTCCACAGGGGAGGGGGGAATATTAAGCGAGCAGCTGTGYGGTGCTTATTTGCCAGCTGGGCTTAAACYATGACAGGAATTTAATAGATCTCACTGTTATAGTTCAGCCTGATTGTCAGCTGCAGTCTTTAGTGAAGCCACTCATCCCAGGGTGTCTAAATTTTTCATCTTCTACCTCCTTGTCAGGATAGGGCACCCTTCCCCAGCCAATGTGTTTAAGTTTAGTGCAAGCACCCCAGCAGAAGAGTCCTCAGTCTTGTAGTAAACTTGATTGTAAAAACCTCAATATAAAATAAAGAATGCAACATTCATTGCAGACTATTTTTTTACTAATCAATATATATGAATCTTCAATTGGAGCAGAAAACATTTTCTTCACARCATAGAAATGGCCACTAAACTTCATTTTCTCATATCAAATCAGGGACYTAATACAAGGAAAAAGATCAAAATCTCAAACTAAGATAGGTATGTCCAAAGTGCTTCTGTTTTCATTTGCCACTCAGTTATACTTTGATAATTTCTTGCTTTCATCTGTTCTGGAGATTCAAAGGCCAAAGCAGTAATAGAGGTTTCTTTGAGGTAGTACAGGTAATACATGAATAACACCATATAGTACCTACTTATTTTCTGAAATCTGAAYCAAAATGTCACCATGAAAACACACAGAGTTTCTATGTCAGCACAAAGCAAGAGGAGCATTCATTTTTATGATCCTCGAGTTTAACGTGAACATAAGAGCAACAAAGCAGCTACCAAAATCTCTTTCTWCATTTTGTCTTTGCCAAACCAGTGTGGGAAAATCAAGCTTATTCATGGAATAAATTATTCTTTGGAGTAATATAGCGCGGGGTTTTTTTCCAAAAGGGCCATATGTTTTCCATAAGAAACTACAAATTTGCCTCAATAAACTAGTAGAGCATGAGGAAGCAACAGATTTTTGCCTATGTTCTATATTATTAGGAGGTGTTTAAAGTGCAAACTGACAAAACAAATGTTTTCTGAATAGAGAGAAAAAGACAAGGTTTTCTCTATCACATTTTATAGGCATTGCATAAATCATAATTTACTTCTTTTGGATAATTGTTCCTATAATTTTGTAAACTTATGACAGATGTGCTGATGAAAAATTATGCCCATCATAGARAATTTGGAAAGAATCCTAGGCTGCCCAATTATGCAAAATTTATAGCTCATGTAAGGGACACCTACTGTTTTAAAGAGAAAAGTGGGAATTGAAATTTTCCACAAAGGAAGTTCTGTCTGCAAGATTTAGTGGAGCTGGGACTTGAACAAAACATGTTCAGTCAGGGTTTTTTGTTTTGTTTTGTTCTTTTCTGACACTTGTTTTGTCAAAGCAATTAATATTAAGTGCTGGAGTAGTTTGGATCCAAGCATAGGCATTTTATTCATATTCTCTGCTCAATATGCGCTATATAAAGAAGAAACMTAATGAAAAAAATAGGCATATTTCCAATTGTTTTGGTTTTATTTTCTTCCTAAAGAGAATAAAACAAAAAGTGAGGAAGGAAAGGAAGTTTGAATGCTATGTCCTAACTCAAATTTCCTTCAAAAAAGTCAATTTTTGCTAGTTTTTGAGAGGAAGCTGCAACCTGACCAAAATGAGGTATAGATCATAATTATCAAGAACAGTATGTGAAAACTTTCTAAGTTCTATTCTTCAAGTTAAAATTGGCCACTTGATAACTAAGTGTATATTCTAGGGCTTTTCTCACTTGCAAGTGCATTAGTATTTTATTGTAAATTTCTACTGTGCAATCTATTTAATAAGTGATTTATTATAACAYTGTTGTAAATTTTAATATGTTATTTTTATTATATACTTATTGCCAACAGTGCATAAGGGTCTCTGGACACACTCATGCATTTCCTTCAGAATGACCTGTGTTCTAAATATGGGTGTTCTGGAGTATAGATAGTACCATGAACACACAAAATCAGTATCTGGTATTCTTTTCAATAGTCTAAATGCATTCTAATTACAGAAGTATAGTAAAGATTATAGAAAATTTATTTTGATTGAAAATGCTTACATTTAAAGTTCTTAATTACAGCCACTGCCTATCTATTTCATGGTGTTCCATGAAATTTAATTATTTTTTTCTTACCAGTTAAGCTATCAAAATTTTTTATGTTCTGAATTAACACAGTAGTAATTTTATTTGACTTTTCTGTATTTCTTTAGATGCACCACAAATATTTCTAATTAAGTAATGGAATAGCATTTTAAAAATCTTATTTACATTATAGTCTATCTAAAAGAGAAAGGTAAATTATCTACATGAAAAGTGAGACATAAATAAATGGAGACATTTATCTACATAAAACTGACATTTTATCAGCACTTTTTATGAATATTAGAGATATAGAAGGACACATTTTGAGAAGTAGAGAGAAGGGATATTAAGGAAATAAAAGGAGAAGAGAGAGGAAGGGATATAGTCAAAGCAGAAGTTGTGTGATACAGGATGCAGCTGAGGGTGTACTCACAGTTACATTGCAATTTTATAGKTATTTCCAAAAGTAAAATCAAGATTACACATACCATTTAAGCATGTGCATATAAAATGTAGTAGTTACTAGTATTCAATACACTCCTAGCAATTTGACTGAGATAAGGAGCAGTTTAACATCTCTGTACAACTCTATGCAGAGTTGCAAGCAGCCCACAAGGATCATTGGGGCTCCTTGTYCTGCACAGGACCATCCCAAATTATCACACTATGTGAAGAGTTCAGCAAATGTATGGAACCCAGACTTAACTGTATTACCCAGYTCTGAGCAGACTTGAACTTGGATTTTGGAAAAGCGGAAAAATATTCTATCTATTCAGCCATGTAACATAATAGTAAGAGCTACTTTCACTTTCTTCATTTGAAGCTGTTTTAAATGGAATAGATTGCACACTGGAATACATGATTCTGTATTTTAATTCTTMGAAAGCACACCAAAAAGAATGTGGATATATCTGGCCTGAATTCTTTTTTTCAAGAACAGTTTCTCTATTAAAGACCGGGCTTTTTAATTTATTTTTCTTGGTTTTGTTGCTTTGAGCAATTTTCAGTTTGTTTGTTTATTGGGAGGTTTTTAACAAGGAAAGTATAATGTAATGAGTTGAAGGCACATTTGGGATGATTACATTTTAGTTTCTACTCCAATAATTATGAAAATATTTTTTGCAAACCTTAATAGCTTCTGCAAGAAAAGACTGGGACAACTTCACTCAGAATACAACATAGCTCAGTATTTGACCATAGAGTGATAATAAAGGAAATAAAATCAAACATATAGAAACCTTATCTTGTCTCAGAAAAATAATTCATCTTATGAAATTTAAAAAGAATTGTGCAATGCCTTCAGTAAGAGAGAAAGATCTAATCTTTTTTGAGCGCTTTAGGATAAGATTAACTATGAAATTCCAAATATAAAATATATTTGGCAAAGAAGGTAAAGCTCCCTAGATGTTCCCCTTAGTAAAGCTCCCTAGATGTTCCCCTTAGCTTTTTTAATGTTATCACTTCATTGTTGCTTTCTTCATTGTGCTTGCTTCTGTAAACTGTATTGCAAGATACTTGAAGTTTTATAGTGACAAAACATCCTCCTAAGAGTTAGGCATTGCAATGAAAACTTCATCTATGTGAAAATGCCTAGAATAAGGCAATACATTCATGGTTTATTTATTTATTAAGCCTCATTATATGTATTTGGTGTAATATGTATATATTTGATTCTATTTCATGGAAACATAGAYTATCTGAAGTTGGAAGGAACCCATATGAATCATCAAGTCAAACTCTCTGTTCCTTCCAGGACTACCTAAAAATAACTATGACTACAAGCATCATCAAAATGCTCCTTGAATTCTGACAGGTTTGGTGCCATGAGCACTTCCCTGGAAAGCCATTTGCARTGACTGACCATCCTCTTAGTGAAGACCATTTTCTAATGTCAAGTCTGAAAGTTCCTGACATTCTATTTCATTGTGTCCTAAATTCCATAAGGATCTGATATGTTACTATTACATACTGTTATTATCTGTTATCATTTGAAAATTACTTACCTTTGAAAAAGTAAGAGAGATATTTATTCCTATTTCATTCCTCTTGAACCATCAGAAGCCAGTGGTGATGTGAATGGTAATGGTTAGCCGTTCTAATGACTGTGCTGACAAGTAAGCTACTTGTGACATCCATCAGTAGCACTGATGTGATACTGCAGTCTGAGTCAAGGTCTCCTCAAGGCTRCTTTGAGTTGTTCTTGTCTGAAAACCTTAACTTTAGAATCAGAGAAATCATGAAACTGGAGATGAGAACATAAAAGTAACAAGCATGTTATTTATCTAGTTGTACCTTCCCTTTCTTTTTTTCTCTTCTTATTCCTATACTTTTGAAAGTGATTCTCAAAACATCCACTGCATGTATACATTAAGAACAACAGAGGGACAGTCTTTCTATGCCTGCCTCGCAGACCRTCCTCTTCCCAATATATAACAAGAGCATATTATTATTCTAAGGAGAGACAAGGAAAGAACAAAACAGAAATAAAGTGGTTTTCAAAATGTGAATGACCTAAAAAAATTTAAGACACACTTCAAAAACACATATGGGTACCTTTTATATTTCTAAAAGCTATATCACAAGATGATAGTTAAAATTTTGCAGTGATTACAAACATGCTTAAAGTCATGCTATTTTTGGAGGCTCTAGAAAAACATATGAATAGAAAATGTTCTCTTAGCTTAAATATGCAAGTTGTTTACAGCGAAAGAAGAAGAAGGATAGATACCCGAAATAAAGCTGAAAATATTAGATGGAGGATTTTGAATTTTTAATTCTTCATCTTCAAAGTTATAGTCATTCTTTGGCAAATCCTGTTCATGTGTTTTCTTCTGTTTTTATAACATTATAGATATACTTTTATAGAAACAGTGTATTCATAGCAGTCTTCTCTTGTATTATTGTCTAGCAAAGAAAATTATAGTCATAGTCTCCTTATATGATGCAGTCTTAGAATTTATCTTTTCAATTCATGCTTAGTAATTTGCAATTAACTCCAGGTTGCTATTTAGGAAGATGACCAGTTGCAAATACTCCCACACATGGAGAATGCATGCTATTACTCAGTGAATTAAATGTAGTAAAATGTTTGATTACATTCACTGTAAAAGTGTAGACCACCTTATCTATGCCAATATATTTTCAGAAAAGAAGTTCCTTGCCACTGTTTTCACAGTGGTAGTGGTGAGAGAGTTCCTGCCCTTAAGAACATTCAGAAAAACAACCACCAATGCAAGAGGATGTATTAAATCAGTATCATTCAAGGCTTTGTCATTTCTTCCACTTATATATCACATTTTTTTGACAACATTGTTATAAATCATAGTAATTCTACTAAGATGAAGGAAACGATGACATTCAGTATCAAGAAAAAAACACAGACTTGTGTATTATTTCCAGCAGCTACTTTGAACTTGCTAATTAAGTTTGGTCCTAACTTTCTTGGCTTAAATAATGAGTAATACAATAATTCACATTCTTTTAGTCATCTATTGCACATTCGATTCCATCCCTTTTCCTAAGTTACTATAATTTCTAGATATAGACTTTATTCCTCTTCCACCTCTTCATATTTTACTTTGGCGGGCTAAGGTCCGGTAATTTTTTAAATTTCCACTTCTCATGTGGACATTGAAAATACTGTCAAGACAGATAAGAACAGCACAACTATGCCTGTTAAAAAAATTGAAGGCGATAGATTTTTTTTAACTAGTTCCACATGGCCAAAAAGAAACATATGACAGCAAAGTTATTCAACTGAGACAGCAGCTCTGAATTTTTTCAATCTTTGCAATGTTACTTAGATTCACAGAATCATAAAGTGGTTAGGATTGAAAGGGACCTTGAAGTTCCAACCTCACTGACATGGATAGGGGTGCCACTCACTAGATTAGGTTACTCAGGGCCTCAGTCAACCTTGCATTGAAGACTTCCAAAGATGGGACATTCACAACCTCTCTGAGCAAGAAATTTGTCTAATCAAAACCTGTTCTCTTTTAGTTTATAACCATTGCAGCTTTTCCTGTCACCTATCATCCACATGAAAAAAATCCCTTTCCTTTCAAAGGTCATCTTAGCTAACCTAACCCCCCCTACAATCATCTGCTTCATTTTCAACTAGATTAGGTAGCTTAAAACCTTGTACTTKGAATATCATAGTTGAATAATAATAGTAATAGTAATAGAATTATAGTAGTAGTAACAACAACAGGATAAAAAAACTGAATGCAAATGTTGGGTCAATTTATAGTTACATTATGGCTGGATTTTAGTACAAGTGAATTGGAATAACAATTACACTGACTGATGCTAAATGAGCCTCTCTAATCAACAGTAATGCTGCTCAGTTAATGTTTGTGTTCGTCCTAAATTGTTCTGGCTAGAACACACACATTAGAATATTCAGGTAAATACAGGTATATGTGTACTAGCAAGAAATAGTTCATATTCTGTTGGCCAGAAGGAATTTTAAACACTGTTCCTTCATGGCATCTCCCTCATTATTAGTGGTGTGTGTGTGTGTGTGTGTGTGTGTGTGTGTGTGTGTGAAAAATAATAATAATGCAACACTGAAATTGCAATGAAAACCAACATAAGAATTACTATAAAAGAATAAATTATCTTTGCTTTTTGTAGTTGGTTTTTTTTTTCTGTAATAGCTGTCAACGATGATGTTCCTCTGCTTATTTTGCGACAAGTGACAGAAATACTTATAGTAATGACTCACTGTAAGTGGGACTAAACATCCTGTTAGCTCAGAAATTACAATAGGATTACACAGAGACTGGGGGACGGGAGGTTATAAATTTATGTAGTTTACACAAAATTTATTTTTGAACAGTTTTTTTAAATTCTTCTCAAGACAAGTTAAGGTGTGAAAGATACCACTGCATTAGCAGGAGTAAAATTGCTGCTACCATCCTCTTTTTACTGACATGCACTCAAGAATACTGTGTTTAAAAGCCTTTAAAAGCTCAAGCCAGGAGGGAGTTGCCACGATTCACCCTACAGCCATATGCTTAGTGCAGGTTCAGGCTAAAGAGTTCAAGTGTTTTCTGTGATGTAGGATTTCACCTCACAGATGAACACAGATGTCTCTCCTGATTAGCATGCACTGTTGTCTTGGAAAGAGGAAAAGTCTATAAGATAAAAGATACACTTAGAATATGAATTAAATATTGATTTAGGTTGGTAGAAACAGGTAACCACACTCAAATAACAACTGTTCTTTACCATTTCTAAGGGTTTTGATCACTTGGTTGCTAGGAGAAAACATCTAAACTGCAATCCAGATTGGTAATTTAGCATTGCAAAGCTGATTGACATCTCCCTGAAACCTAAGTAACTTCCTTGAAAGACTCTATTATCTTTCCTTGTCTCATCAGAAGTCCAACCCAACCACATGTTTCTGAGATCAAAACATATTCTATTCTTAACAAAAAAAAAATGCAGTTTATTTCTGGGAAAGTTTATCAATCAACCTGAAAAAYGAATGAAGAAATATCATTCTAGGAAAAGAAGAACAAATGTGAACTGAAGGAAATTAAAAATGAAATGCAGGAAAAGGGTTTGATCTTACGCTTCAGTTAAACTGTGGGAATATGTTTGGGAAATGTGACAACAAAGACATCTTTCAGCATTATGCATATAGCAATAATCCCATTCATTACGCTGAAAATCAGGAATAGATAGCCAATCTACTATTTCTACTCAAGAGAAAGCCGTTGTTGAGAATGTCAGATCCACATAACCTGTTCCCTGCAGCATGTATTGATAAGAACTCAAAAAATCTGAAATTCTAAATGGCATGACATTCTCTCACAATRCAGTATTTTTTTTCCCTTTTAAAATAAAGCTTATATCTTTCAGCCAACTGTAGCTTTAGACCTACAGCATCATGAAACCATGCTAAACAAAATATGGRTAGTTACATCAAAGGATAGAATTGGCTTGTCTAAAAACACTAGATATGTTTTAAAAATGGGCCAAATAAATTTCAGAAAATAATTCAGAGATTTGGATTTTCGAGAAACAAACTAACTAGCTCAATGACTATAGGAACTATTTGCCTTTCTCTGRATCAGTCTTCCCTGTTTGCTTGAATTTCCATAGAATGATATCAATACTTAGTAATATCTCTACTTGCCCATGGATTTTTTTTTCATTGAATGTTATAGAATCATTGAATTACTTGGCTTGGGAGGCATCAACCCCCTGACATGGGAAGGAACATCTTTCACTAGATCAGATTGCTCAGAGCTTTCTCCAGCCTGGCCTTGAGCACCTCCAGAGATGGAGTATCCACAACTACTCTAGGCAACATTTTCCAGTATCTCACCATCCTCAGAGGGAAGAACTTCCTGTGAGAAAAAAGGCACATTTTAGATAAAGAGGTAAATAACTATTCTTTCAAATCAGCTTCATCTTTAGTGTTGGATTTTAATTTGCTGTCTTTTTTTGTTGTTTTTTCTCTTCATTACATTTGTCTCATTACATTCTCTTCATTACATTTGATAATTTTTCTGCATTGCTGTATTCCTAACTTGGCTTTATTATTTCCCCATTTCTCTGCATTACAGATTTTCTTTGAAAATGTCAAAATTATTTAAAAATCAGAGGAATCAGTTCTCTGCCTTTCTATAACAGATCTACTTGCTAAATACAAACATATTTATTATTCTGGAAAAAAGAGCGTTAGACACCTTCTTGAGTTCTATCTCTAACAAAACATATTTCATTAAAAAACATACTGTATATACTGTATAAACAATTGRATATTAGCCAATCTTAGCCTAAAACCTTGAACAGTATAGCAGATTTCTCTGCTGCTTCTCCTTTTTATTTCTTTACCAGAGCCATGTAAATATGGTTTCCTGGTTGGTTTTGGTTCTTTTTGTTAAGAATAAAGCCTGATCACTAYTTTGTAAAGAAAACTTTCTCCTGAACAATAACAAAGAGAAAGAACCTAAAGCATTTCTCCCTAACAAATTTGGGGGTTTTTTGTGGTTGTATAATTTTAATTCCTGAAACTTTCTATTTTCTTGGACATAGAAAAATTTTATTGCAAATTTTCTAAAAGCTGAATGCAAATTTCATTTCAATTTCATTTTTAAGTCAAAAGTAGGGAAGAATCTCTTAAAAAGTTGATTAAAGTCTAGAGAAACAATTGGTCTTTTTCACCACTCTTCTGTTTGTTTCAAATATCTATAGTCATGGATTATCCATAAGGGAAGAAGGGTCTTACTTCTTGCAAGTGAAAAATAATTTTGTGTTTAATTCCATTTCAGATGTGTCAGTTCAATCACTGAGAAAATGTTCTCCAAGTAGTACAATTTTTAACGTTCTAGCGCATCTTTTATTGGGTGCTAACGTATAGTCTGTGCACAAGTGTTTGTCTGTACATTACACCTTACTGCGAAATTCATCCCCACAGAATTTTCAAGACAGAAATTTTAGTGGTGCATTTTGTAATGTTACTCCACAAACTTCTGGTTCTTCCAGCTTTGTGACAAAAAATATTTTAATCCCGTGAAAGGTGACTGTAGGTATTTTCTTATCAGGTAAATATAGGTTGCTTAAAATAGACTCAATGGCTTATATTCATCATGATTGGATTGCCAGTACTTGAAGTGAGCTACTGTTTTGAGTTGTTCAGAATAACTTTATACTGTATGTCAGTGCTTAATCACTAGCCACTAGCAGCCTGAATCAGCCCCTTCTGAACTCTTCCATTTGACTATTGATGAAATGTATCTTCTGGGGCAAGCATAAGAGTGGAGCAGTTCCAGCTTAAGAATGTGATAGGAAATAGCTCTACAATCAGCTAAGCCTTTGACTGTAAAAGTAATTTATCAGGTTTGAAATTTTGTTGCCCTTCAGACGTGGTATGGCTGAGTTGACCTCCTTTTTCATGAGTGACTTAAAAATTTCTCTGTTGAACTTCTCGTGGCTTCTTCAAACAAACAAATAAAAGACCTGACCTTCTGCTGAAAGTGGCATGTTACTGGTCAGTCCAATATCAAAGTGCTTATCAAAGACTTCAGCCAGAGACAGAAAATAATTTTCTACAAATATCTGCAGTATCTGTAGTTCTTTCATCTTTCCAAAATGAATTGAGATGGACCTCTGGCTCCCAGAATGCTTTGAGAAATGGATTGTATGAGCTATTTTATAAGTGAAGTATGTAAATGGCTGGCAGTCTTTCTTCTGATCACTTTGAGAAATAAGTAGCAAACTGAATGTACACAGCTGCCATTTCTTTTCCTACTCAGACTTGTGACAAATGTCATGTTTCAGGAAGTATATCACAATAAAAAGTGCTGTTYCAGCATGTGGCCACTGAGTCTGAAATTGTACAGGGTGGAATAATGCAGGAAAGACTGTTTTAAAAATAGTTTGTACTTTTGATTTTCTTACCCCTGACCATAAAAAATGCTTAAGCACAATGTTGAGTAAAATTAATTCACTGTTCAATAGTCATTTTCAGGCTTTGGGTCTCAATATTGGTGAGGTGCACAAAATAAAACATAAGAGGCAACACTTTCAGGGTTGTTCTGGAAATTCTTTTTAGTTTATAATGCATTATACTTCCAACAGTGTTGAAGTTAGGACCTCAGTAGCTGACTCATGTCAACTAGGCATGAGCTAAAAAATTAAAGTTGGGTCAGAAAGCCTGTAGTTAAACAAGAGAGGGAAATTAYTACTTCAAATGTTTCATTCCAATTAAAACCTCCACCAGAAATAAAAAGAAGCTTTTAAAAGGATTTGAATGACAGAAAATAAAAAGCTTTTCTAAATAAAATTATAAGAATAAAAGTACTATTCATTGCCTACAAACTATGTAAAATTTATTTGTCTTATCCTTGCTATTTGACTAAAACCAAGATTATTTTATTATTTCACAATTTTGAGTGCTGTCTAGGTCTGACTAGCTGTACCCTTCTTAAGGAAAATCAACTTGGCTTAATCCTGAAAAGGCTTAGAAGCTCCTGCAGTTTTGACTATCATTAATACTCACTGAAACAGAAATAAATCATAATGTGAATTTTCAGCACCTTTAAGGAAAACACTTATTARGGCTACATATTAGAAGCCTTGCATTCTGAAATTTATATATGGCGCRGATGAATCAAAAGCTGTCTTTATGAGGACATAAATTGAATACTTCACTGATAGAAGAATAATTATAAAACACATWCGAAAACTCTGAAAGGAGCAAGAGCTAAAGCAGTGAATGAAAGAAAAAAGCATGCAGGAAAATATTTGTGGGAATGCAGCCGGCTGGCATAAATAGTGGTTTAGCCTCGGTAGCTTGTACAGGAGGCATCAACCTGAGACCATAGGAAGCAGAAATCTTAATGTTTTGAAAAAATTTTCGGTGAGATTAACAAAAAATGACTGTACTGTACTGGTAGTMATGAGATTTCACTTTCAGAAGAGTGAAGATACTGTGAAAAAGGTTCAGAAAYGTGAGCTCAGAGTCTGGGGATTCAACATAAGTCTTCTTTCTGTTGAACTTCTCACTTCAGGAAAGGTATGAGGCAACTGAAAGGATATCCAAAGAGATTAATGGTCAGCACCTTTYACCTGTGGTTGAATGATTTGATTAGTCTACAGACACCAGGAAGGGATGAGAGTATGAAAGGAGTTTYCAGCTATGCAATAGGTTGTAAAGAGGTATATGTATTTTGTTCTCTGTTCCACAAGGGAAAAGGACAGGCATGGTAGGATAAAACATGACAAGGAAAGAAATTAAATAAAATAATAATAATTTTAAGAACTACAACAACTTGCAGAAAGCAAGGCATTGGATTAATTTTAGAAGAAAATGAAGACAATCATCAGGCTAGAATAGCAGTGAAACAAAATGCCTGTGAAACTTGCCAAGTCCACTATAGCTGGAAGAGAGAGTGAAGGTTTTCTGAGACAGAAATTGAAGYAGATGACCTTCAGGCAACATTTGTGAATATTTTTATAGGTTTAGATGTTTTCTCCTGATAAGAGAAAGAAAAAGATACAACAAATCATRCATAGATTTCAGTGGTTTTGTCCTCCGACCCAGCATAGTAGAGGGCTCTTAGTAATCAAAGCAAATCTAAACTCTTGACAGGAAAATAAGAAAAATTTCTTCTTGAAATGCTTCAAGAAGCATTCAAAACTTTCAATATTTTTTTAGACAATAGGCGTATGTTAGTCTGCTCTGAGCTTCTTTTCAATTATGAGCTCAAAGTAAGAAAAAAATTTGGGCATTTTTTTCCCTTTCACTGTAGGAATTCAGTATAACAACTAAATATTCAGTCAGTAATTGTGAGAGCTCATTATGATAGAGAGAAAATCTAACAAGCATTCATTACAATTGTCTAAAAGAAATCTTTGTTGCTGAAAAGTTTTATATAAGTATTAAAGAAGGAAATGTCTAAGTCAGAGACTCAACTATCAATTATTTTCTATTGAAGGACAAAAGCAGGCAAGTCTATTTAGGAATACAAAGTAAGAGTAATTTCCCCATGCCCCACCCCTTTATTTGGGAAAATGCAGTCTTGTTTCTTTCAATAAAATTTAAAAATAAAAAAAGAAAGCAAGAGATTTATTATCTCAAGAGCATCCTGAAAATGAAGAAAAAATTACTTTTTTTTCATCAGCAAAATCAGGACTAAAAAGCCATGGTCTCATCTGGATTTTGTGTAATCATTTATTGCCTAAGATATTTGGAGAAGCTTTATTTTACCGTGCTGGCTCCATCTAGCTCAGTCTAATAGCAAAGGCTTCTTAATAATCCACCCAAATTCTGTCTAGGAAGTTCTTGGAAGTGTAACCTTCAATATCAGACTTCAAAATCAGTTCTTCTTCAGTGCATTATGAGAGACAGGCAAAATTTTAAAATTTAAAAGATTTGAAGCCAGATGATAGCATCTGAGTTGAGATAGGTAATGCAAATAGCAGGGCTTAAAAATCAGAGGGAATAGCAAATCAGTGGGGAAAAAAGACGTACAATAATCAGTAAGGGGCCAGATGMACAAGCCAAAGTCTTCAAACAGTACAAAGATAATCAGAAAAAAAAAAGAGTAAAAAGTCTTCATTCACTGTCTAGAATGCATTATCTCTGTTGAAAGGAGAAGGCAAGCATCTCCCCACATTTACATAAAGTTCCTGTGTCTGTAGYAGTAGTAGCAGTAAAAATACACCAAAATGGAATATATGAGAATATGTAATACAAACAATAATCATATTAAAAATCAAAAAACAAAATTTTTAAAAAGATTGTTTGCAATATCTAGTACCTAAAACTGAGAGGCAATTCTGGGGTTGAAAATGTCATTCTATTTCTTGAATTTGCAATCCTTATATTGTGAGTTTACCAGTTTAGCCTTTTTTCTTACCTACTATCRAAGTCCAAACCCAAATATTTTAATAATTTATTACCATTTGTCATCACACAGTAGAGAGGGCAGGAGGAAGGTGAAGTTATTAAAGCAATAGGTACCTGTAAGAATGAGAATCAGAAAAATATAACACTGGAGAACAATGAAACAAGAAAAATAAACTAAAATGGTCGATAAAATCACTCTGATTTGGAAAAAAAAGACCTTTCCTGAAATCTGAGGGACCTAAGGGATCCTTTACTCAATACTAAATGATCTATATCCTTTTTTATGTTTTACATAAAAGTATAACTTGTTTATGGATGTTACTAATATTATTTTAACAAAAAATATTTTGTAAATGAAACATTATGCCATGAAAGGCCCAGAATCTTGATTCTCTACTGAATCCACTTAATTATTTGTGTCTTTCTTTTGTTCAGTCCTTCAGAGCTCAGATAGGGTTGAAAAAGTCTGAGTAAAAAAATGGCAATAATTAATTATTTTCAGAAATTTCTTACTATTCCATAGATCAATTCTGTCATCTTCTTGGAAGGGAATTTTATGTGCGTGTGTGTGTGTGTGTGTGTGCGAGTGTGCATGGAAGAATAAACTGTTTGCTAGAGCATCTTCTTTTAAATGCAGTAGTTTAAAATTTCACCTGGTTTTGATTATTATCAAAATGGCAATTTGGGGATCCAATAAAATGTAAATTAACACAATACTATAATTATTTTTTATATGTGAATTGAATTTTTATTTACTTTACACAAATAGTTTTGGATGCCACAGTAATGACACCAGTCTATTGATTCAAGGTGCACATACAAAGGTGATCCCTAGCACAAATGCAGGCTGGGGGAAGAATGGATTGAAAGCAGCTCTAAGGAAAAAGACTGAGGAATGCTCAAGATAACCCAGCAAGGCAGACTTGCAGGTCAAAAATCCAACCTTATCCTGAGCTGCATCAAAGAGGTGTGGTCAGCAGGGCAAGGGAGGTGAGACTGCCCCTCTGCTTTGCTTTGGAGAGACCTTGCCTGGAGATCTGCATTCMGCTCTGGCTGCAACACAAGGACATCAACCTGTTGGTGTGACAGTAGGGCCACAAACATGATTAGAGGGATGGAGCAACTCTCCTAGGAGAGCTGGGCTGAGAGCTGGGCTATTCAACCTGGAGAATAGAAGGCTTCCAGAAGAGAAGCTGCCTTCCAGTACCTAAGCAGGGCCTACAGAAAACCTGGAGGCAGACTTTTGTCAGAGGCATGTAGGGACAGGACAAGGGAGAATAACTTTAAACTAAATGGGAGTATGTTTAGATTAGATGTTAGGAGGAAATTCTTTCTGGTGAGAGTGTTGAAGTATGAAAACAGGGCCCATAGAAGTTGTGTCCCATCTCTGAAAGTATTCAGGAACAGATTGGACAGGGCCTTGAGCAACCTGGTCTCATGAAAGGCATCCCTGCCCATGGCATGGAGTTTGGAGCTAGATGATCTTTAAGGTCCCTTCCAATCCAACTCATTCTATGACATTGGCATGTAATAATGGCTATTATTACATTATATAATATATAGAATTATGTAGTTTTATAAGTAAATTACAATTATAATAAATGGTCCATTGTGTCCATCTGTACTGATGTCAGGATTTGAAAAAAAAATGGGATTTTTCATTATTTTTCTTTTATTCTCCTGTTTTGCTTTTCTTGAATAATCATAAAATTATTTAGAAACAAGTGATAAAATAGATTGCAATAATCATATTGGACTTAAAACTGTACTACTTAAATGGTGAAAGACTTAGACCACTGGTTATTCYCTTAGTAGGAAGGAATATTTTGGTCCCACTGAAGTCAATAGTAACTTTGCWATTCCTTTCAGGTACAGCAGGAAGTCTCTTCTAGTCTTGCAGTGCTTGCCCAAGTCCTATGACATAAACATTATGCCAACCAGACCAAAATTTTTTAATTATTAATTTTCTATTTGAAGAGAGAGCTTGGTTTTTTTCTTCTTCCAGGTCAGAAACATATTTCTTTGGATATGACAGATCTTAGGCCAAACATATTGCGCATGGTAAAATGCAATAGAGGAATTAAATCACTTTAACCTTGGAAATCATTTACCGCTTTTGAAGGTGATAAAGTCAATGCTAAACCCATTGTAAGTATTATCCTAATGCATTTCTGGCACAACTTCATCTAATTTTCAAAATCATATTGTATAGCACGTTCTCTCCTTGAATATTTACTTTTCCAAAAAAAAAAAAAGTGTTCAAGTCCAAAATAAATTTTACTCTTTTTTCCATATATGTTTTTTTAGGGAAAAAAAATCCCTTACACATATTTTTAKAGATTTGAGGGAAAAAGGTTTCTTAAACTAGGTCTCTGAATACAAAACCTACAAAAATCCAAAAGCTACTTCAGTTTATCAGTTTGTTTAATCTTCAGCCTTATTGTCTCAAATTCACATTGTCTAATGGAAACAGACAAGAAAAAATTTACTCCAGTGTATGTGATAGGTCCCAAAGAAGAGTGGAGATGGGGAAAAAGAAAAAGGCAAAAACCTTTTTTTTTTAGATTTTTCATTCACATATTCTGTAAATAATAAGAGATGGACAGAGATGAAATCTCCTTATCCATCTTTACAATTACCCTGGGTATATTCCATATATTTTGTTGCATGTGTCACGGTTTTGATAACTATTCATTTAAAAGTTCTTGTAGTTGGTTGGTTCTTTGAAGCAGTGACATTTTTAGTTTCTAAATAACATTATTTTAGACATAATTTTTTAAAAAATGTATTTATTTGCTCTTTTCTATATGACTTAAGTGACAAGAGGAGGTTGCTTGTTTAGCTATTTGTCTTCATGAGTTTGCTCTAATGTCTAGCATTTACTTCAAAATATTTTAATCTAAACTTCCTTTTTCTTCCTACTATAGATCTCAAGTATATGGWGACTTCATTTCTCTAGATACTGCATACTGATTCTCATTGCCTATTATAAATAGTAATCACTTTTATACCAAAGAGACCAAAAATGTCTTTTTCATTTTCCTGTCTATTTTTTAAATCTCAGCAAAGAGTCACAGTATGCTTTTTATCATTATTATTTCCAAGAGACTGCTAGATATGATTCTGTAAYGATTGCCACTATTTAGTGCTTTAACTGCAGTTACTGTAACTCTAGCCACCAGTCTCTCTGGATTACTGAAGACTAAATGACTTAGGACTGTTTCACTTCCCTTGAGCTATTTTAGCAAATAGCTAAAGGGGTTGAGAAAATAGCTCAAGGCGTTGAAAAATGTCTCCTAAGAACTCTCTTAGATTCTGACATTAAGTCAGTTTSAATTTTAATATCATCACTTATTTAAAGATAATAGGTATTTCTAGAAAACTGAACACACAGGATTTTAAWTTTTTTTTTAAACACCRGTGTTGAAGAAAATAGTCCAGATATAGATACACTGCAGTAGGTTCCCCAAATCAGTGTACATAAAAACTAATTAAAAAATGAAGGGAAGCACTATTTTATCATAAGACGTGGTAATACTGGACAGAGTTCACTGGTGCATGGAARGAAGCCACAGTCACATAGGGCCCAAAGAGCAAAGAAATACAAATGTTTCAAGAGCAATTCAGAAAATTTGTATGTTAGAACTGTATTTCTTTGGGTTTCACATGTTTGATTCAAGGTATATTCATACATATAAGAATTTATGTATGTTCTGCTGAATTATAGACATTTTACTGAATTCACCTACTGACATCATGCACTTTCTTTACATGACGGAAGCAGGTAAACATCCAGAGAACCATTCAGATGCCACATGCCCACAGCTTAACATCTGCTTGAAGCACTGAACAAATTATTGAGTCCTTGTAGACATCCACATAGCCTGAATTCACTAGATAATTCTAGTGTGCACTGGAAAAAAAAGCTGAACACAAGTGCTTCTTCTGAGGAGGCCTACTGCAAAGCATTGCCAGTCAGGAGTGTACTGTCTGCGCTACACTAATGCCTTAGGTATGTGTAGGGGAAATAACAGATCAGCAGCAAAACAGAACACAGATTAGCTGCCGACAATTTTACTTCTTTGTAACACAGCTGCGGAGCGACACCACGGGGTAGCAGGAATCTCAGCAGCAACGTCTAAGAGGCTTTTAAGATTGGGAGAGAGTCAAATAAGTTGGCCTGGAGTGATGTGATTAATGAGRTCCTCTGCATATAACCATCTGACTTAGAAAAGCAGTTCGCAGTGAGGTTGTAGCAGCAGTAGTGCCTGACATGGGAAATATCCAGCATGGGCATCCCAAAAACTGTAGATGTATGAGCCCATGGTGGAACTTCGGCATGACCTGTCATGGAGTTGTCTGATAAGACAAAGTTTTCTTTTCCTGTGGATATTGGGCCACTGAATTTCAGCATTACTAATCAGTGGACAAGAAGGCAAAAATAAACTTGATTTTCACAGTGGATATGACATAAATTCGGACAGGGAAAGCACTGCCCCAGTTTTGGAAAAAAGAATTCCTATCCCTCCTGTGTGACTTGGTTGTTTCTTTAAAAACAGCATTTATAAATGTTAAAAAATTGAAAGCCATTCTCCCCTGCACTGTTACTGTATGCCCTTGCTAAACATCCCTCTCCAGCTCCATTTTAGGCCCCCTTTAGATATTGGGAGGATGGTATAAGTTCTTCCCAGGACTTTCTTTTTCTCCTGTTTCATGAGATCTGGTGGCTGGATGGGCAGTGTTCTCTTTTGTCTGTCTCCTCTCTAGATATGTGAGTGACTACCTTCCTTGAATTCTTGTAATAATAAMCTCCTTTCATTTAAGTGTCCAGGTTTTTTCTCATACAATTTATTTGCATCTCTTAATTAGCCATTCCCAGACTGTGCAACTTTAATTTCTCTCTAGTTAATTAAAAACAACAAATAAACAACCCCCCCAAAACCAAACAAAAAACCAGCCAGCTAGTTTGCTGGACATGTCTTAGTCTCTGGGTTTTCTGCTTCCTTGCTTTGGCCATTTCTCATTTAGCCAGTGTCATAGACCTCTCAATAGGTTGTTTCCAGAGTTGTCCAATTCAAAATAATTCAACTATAAACATGAATGGGAATAAAAAGCATTCAAAGTGGGTCTCCCTCAATGCTTATCAATGCCAGGTTAGTTAAAATTTCCCTTTTCAAGACAGTTATTCTACTTTTCAATATTTCTTCAAATACTTGACAGTCAGTATGAGTGGGTGTGCCTTATAAAAGACCATTTTCTTCCCTCCCTGCCTTACTTTCTTTCTTTCTTTTATTCTTTTCCCCTCCCCTTCCTCACTTTTATTATTTGTTCTGATCTGGCAGGACCAGAATAAAAATTTCAACTGTCCCCAGCCAGCTCTACTATGTCTTCACCTCCCTAAAGCTGGTTCTTATATTTTGAAATTTGACRTGTTCAAAAGGCTGTAATCATCTTATTAAATGAAAAGAATTTCTACAAGTATGCAATAATTATCATCTACTTCCAGTCATAGATATCTAGTGCCCTTTAAAAATACTTTATTCTTCTATAAAAGGCATCAGACTTATTAWAATATATTCCAAAGGCAAAAGTTTGTAGGTTTGTAACATCTTCAACTGCATGAGAAGAAATTTTCTTAGCCTGAACACATCCTCAAATGTCTAAAGAAATCTATAAAYTCAATAAATATCATTATTTTTAATAATAATATGTTTTCAGTGTCATTCTAGCCATCTTTTTTACTTCCTAAATTCTACTTTAAGTGAATYGTTTATTATCTACATGTATACAAAATTTTCTTTCTCAATTACTAATCATAATCTTAAGTGTGCCAGTCTCCACAGAACTTGTAATATGAAACTTATCAGACGGAATTCACACTAGGAACACAAATTTCTTGAGATGAAATGATTTATGTTACACAAATAGGAAGAAAGCTCTATGCAGAATTATGATTAAAACCTTTAAATCATTTTCTCCACCTCTCTTCATAAGTAGCTTTGCAATTTACTGTCTGTCTTGGTTATGTTCCCAGCAGGTTATTAACAATTAATTAGCAATATATCTCAGATGCTCTCTGCGCTACTGTACTAATTGCATGGCACCAGGATGCGACTCCACTTGGTAAATAAACTGTAGCCATAACCATTTGTTTCTAGATGAGACATATGCACAGTTTACATGTATTTTTCCTGTTATATTCGGGTCTTTACTCATATGTCCTGCTAGGAGACAGAAAGACTATGWGCTTTGGGTTAAACTATTCACTGTTCCACAACATACAGAAAATTGAATMATTTTGCTTGTGTCATACCCCTCTCATTTCTTCCTTGAAGTGTTTTTTTTCTCCCTTTCATTTTCATTCTGTATCAGGAATCTTGTTCTTTGCATTAAAAAAGAAACGAGGAAAAGTGATCTCCCAAGCAACTGCTGGATGATTAAGATAAGGCCACAAAACTGCAGATTCTAAGCAGGGTCAAATGAAAAGACACCAACAAAGTCTAAAGCAACCAGATGTTTTTCATACACCACATAAAAATATAAGTAAATGCTATACATATGTGCTCAAYAATAAAAGCTTCTCTGCAACATCCACCCCAAAATAACATTTTTTTACAGAAGGGAAATAGCACAAAAGAATAAACTTCCTCTTTTTTTCCTATTAAATTATCATCATCCTTTCTTCTATATCTTTTAAGCTATATAAAATGAGACCAATTTTTTGTCTCTTTAGTAACAAGAATAGTTGAAATAGATGCAAATGGTATAGAACTGGATATATGCAACCAATGCTTAAATTGAGTCSAAAAGTTGATTTGTATATATCTCTTCTGTTAAGGTCATCCGAYTACAATAAATATGATCAGTTTAAGTAATTAATTACCTCATTATAAAACATTGAATTTATTTTAGTTTCATCTATCATACATTTAACACATTACATTTTTCCTTATGATATTTATTCATTGGTCACCTTCAACTCATGTTTTGCCTCCTAAGGAATTAAATTGTATTAATTTAGTTGATATCATTATCAAACCCTTAATACTTCTAAATAATAAAAATGAGAGATTTAAAGAAAGGAAAAATACTTRGATATGAATGCTAGTATTCCAAACCAACATGAGCTATGTTAACTTGCATGCATCTTTAAAAAAATCCAGAAYATCYCAAAATAAAGAACACCCAGAACATCCGAATAAATTAAAAAGCCACTCATAAAAAAACCCCATAAATACTAAATACATGAAGTTACAAAAAAATTTGACATCTGACACCTGAACCTGAAATACAGAGAGCACMCAGATGACTCTTGTGACTCTTTTATCAGCTTACTCCTCTGTTGACCTGTTTTTTGTATTTAAAATCAAGTGTAATTAGCCATCCTTTTTTTATTAATGAAGAATTTTAATTTCCACACTTGTGCCTCAGGCCTTTGACTTTCATGCTAGATCTGTTCTTCTGGAAACATTATAGGCTTTCTGCCCAAAGTACACAAAAGAAGATCAACAACTTCAAATACATTTAAATGTCTTAGCACTCTAATGTGTCCAGGAAAGTAGAATTGAAAATAGAATCTATCACTGAAGTGTTTTAAAAATCCTATAGCACYTGGGAATATTCCTACATGACTTTCTAAAGAGTGACAACATTCAAAGTAAACAAGTATCTTGGCAATCATGAAACCAGATATTAAACAGATTTTTCTGAATTTCTTATTTCTTTTTAGTAATTTGTACTTTGTCATGATTTTCTGCACAAATAAAGCTGCTTAATTGTTACAAGGCTTTTGAGAATAGGATTTAGACTTTCRTTTTCACATCCTGGTCTCATGAGAAGCCCATGGAAGTTCAATTTCAATATAATTTGAATAGATTTATGAGGTAAAATCCTACCTCCACTGACTTCAAAGATGACAGGATTTCACCTGCAGCTTCCTCAGTGATTTTATATTGTCCAGCACTTTTTTTGGCAGTAACACAGCACATTTCTCCCAGATCCTGTAAGCAGAGTACAGAAATCTTAAAGAAAGCTAACATTTTAGTGATTATTTGCAGCTGTTTTGCAAAGTCTCTATAGAAAGCAACCATATAACAAGGCTTTCACATTAACATCTTCCCAGAGTCAACATCCTAATGTAGCCTCAAAAGCAGCCATGGATTAATGCTATTTATTCCCTGAAGGTCTTTTTTGTTTTACTTTTTCTAGTAAAATTATGTGCTTAGCAAATTTTTCATAGCATTGCAATTAACCATGTAAGTAATTGTACTTGATGAAATTACTAAAGAAATATTGGAACTTGCCAACTGACCAGGTTCTAAAAACCAAGATGTCCACTTTGCTTAAATAGAATTAACTTTTGATCTCCAAGGCAGATTGAGATGACATTGAAAACCCATGTTCTGTTTAAAATGTTATTAATGTTTTTGTTTAACTTATGTAGAAATTGAAAACTTATTCTTTTATAGTGTATTACTTAATATTGGTCAAGTTTGAATTAAAAGCAAATTTCCCTCAAATACTTTTTACAGAAACAGTACGGGGGGAGGAGCTGCGCTGATAATCATGGAAGAAAGGATAATACTTCTCATTTTCTGTAAGAAGGTTATCATCTGCAAATTTTATAAAAGAATTAGTGAAAAAAGTTTTCATCTGTCCATTTCATCTTTGATCTCTATCTGGAGGGATAAATGCTTCCTTAAGGCTGAACACATCAGCAAAATATTTTTTGGTTCTTGGAGTTGTTCTAAATTTCCTCTGGAAGTTGTTATCTAAAAATTGTAACACCAGTCCAAATAGTTTATGATACATTCATAATTCTGCKTAGAAGAAGGCAAGGATGAAACACAACAATTATTATTTGTTTTCCTAAGTGTATTTTTACAGCCTAATTCTAGTAAAGGGAAAGGMATGTCTGAAGCCTTTATTTCTTTGCTAGATGTGTCACTTACTGCTGATGAACATTCAGAGGGTCACAAAGTTTAATTTATTATTTTTTGTATATAAATACAGGTATTTGAATCCACATCCAGACAGATAATTTAATGACAAGCTAATAGGTGACGAGGCATAGTAGCACATTTTCATTTTGAAGGAGACACAATTTACTCTTAGTTAGTTCTATCAATGCAGTTTTTCAAAGTGCTTCCCATTTTAATTAAGGAAYATATTTTCGCATGGTCTGGGAGTAACAGCAGCATTCTGTTCTGCTAACAGAAGGATCAAAATTGTTGGCACTTAATKCTACTCCTCTCAGTTCCATAGATTTCCAGCACAACAAAATGGTTTTATGAATACAGGGTAATTCCAAATAGTAGTCCAAATTTTAGGCTTGATTCAGTAATCTAGACACAACTATATACTGCCATATGAGACCCTTTACCTTGTCAGAGACATCTACATAGAACGGAAAAATTAGATGCAAGTCCATGAGGACCATGTATTTCAAACACTGGTAGCTTAGAAGAGTAAATGTCATGATCTGACTATATCAAAAAATAAAGCATGTATTTAGCATCCTTTTAAGTGCATTGGAACATTGTCACTCTTGTTCCACAGCCAGTCTGGTCTTTAATCACCTGTGGACAGGCRAATTGGATTTTGTGTATGTGCAGCTGGATACCCTTGGGGACGTTTCAGATTTATTGGCAGAAGCTCTCTTGCCGGGACAACTGCACCTTCCAACCCATCACTCTGTTGACTGCACCACCACTGACTGTAACACAAGAAGTCTGCCTCCCATAGAAGAATAACGATTTGAGTGATTTGATCATATGTAGATGTCATTGTTTAAGACATCAGTCTGAGGTCTATCACCTGCCTTCTGGCTGCCAGGCCGAGAAGACACAAATCTCCCACAAGTTATTACATCTCCCCACATTATTACATTAACATCAGTTGTGTTGGAGCACCTTTCATGAGTGCTGAGGTCTCCTTAGCCTATCTCATGCAGTACTAGGCACAGTTTTCAAAAAGCATTTAGACAATGCTCTCAGGCACATGGCATGATTCTTGGGGTTGTCCTGTGTGGGACCAGGAGCTGGACTCAATCAGGGTCCCTTCCAACTCAGGATATTCTATGATTTTTTTTTGTGTGCTACTAAATTGACTGCTACAGTGAGATAAATTTAGGTGACCGAACCTTCTAGCATTATACAACTTGTACATTGTTCTACTGGCTTAAATCCTAACTTCAGTTTTTTTGCTTACAAGATAGAACAGTATTTCAAAGAATTTCAGGCAATGTTCAAGCCACACCTATATTTAATGCTGTTTAGATTTAGTAATGTAACATACACCGTCCTCTGAGGTAAACTGTATTGCAATAGAATAGGGAACATAACAAAAAGAAAATATTAAAACAACTCTATTAAAAATTAAAAACTGTTTTTAGATATATTATTTTGAAAAAAACCTTTGAAATCTTATTATCTATAATCACACAAAGTTAATGTGAACTTTTTATTGAAGATTATAATAAGTAGCCAACTTAGCAACTAACAAGCAACAGCCACAGGAAGCCTGTATGGAACAGGGAGATTCTGATTAAATTCAAACCGAAAGAAAACATGCAAGAGCTGAAAGCATGGACAGATGACCCAGGATGAATAGAAATACTGTGAGCATCAAGGGACTATTTTCGGAAAACCAAAGGACATCTAGAGTTGAATCTGATGAGAGACGTGAAAGTCAACAAGAAAGGATTCTAAAGTATATAATCTATATATATGTATAAAAATACAAAAAGAAAGACTATGGAAAATATGAGTCCACAGCAGTATGGGAGAGGACCTAGTGACAAAAGTAATGGAAAAGAACCAAGTATTTAATAAATTCTTCAAGCTATTCTTAACTGGTAAAGCCAGCCTTCTGGAATCTCAGGTTTCTGTAGCCAGAAGGAAGGTTTGGAACAAAGAGGACTTACCCTTTTTGCAGGAAGATGACCTTGGGGAACATTTAAACAAATTTGACTAATGAGCTCAGTGGGATGAACCCACAAGCACTGAAGGAGCTGGCTTTGTGAAATAGATTTGGGAATGATGTTTAATCTAACCAATAGCTTTCTACAATCGTATGAGTGATGTGGATGTGGAGACAATTGTAAAGGTTGTTTATGTTAATGTCAGCAATGCCTTTGAAACTTTCTTCTGCGAAATCTTCACAGATAAGCTGATAAAATATGGACTACACAAATGGACAGTGAAGTGGACTGAAAACTAGAAGAACTTTCAGGCTCAGAATATTGTGATCAACCATGTAAAGAGCAGATTAAACCCAGTCACCAATGTTGTAGCCCAGGTGCTGGTACTGGTTTCAATACTTAAAGTATTTTATTTACATTGTGAAGCTATAATGAATTTTTTATATCAAAACAATTATTGTTAAATGAAGAAATATCATGTAAGGAATTTTGACAAGGTTTTTATAATAACCTATATTCTGCAAATTCTACTTATCAGTCATTAAAATGGTCAGACATCATTAAAATGATTTTCAAAAAAAACTGTTTACACACTTACCATTTACTATTTAAAAAAATCATACCAWGCAACTTAATTAATAACTATCAGCTGATGCAGATAGGGGAAAATTCACATCATACCAGGTATTTGAAAAACTCACTAAATTTTTTCTGTATGTTAAGTTCTGTACAATAGTCTGTCTGTAGAAGACAATCATGTTTTATTTATGGTTAAAAGCTCAGTGTAAGAAAGCAAATACTAGTATTTTTCTACATTGCAACAATGTTCTCAAGGTGTTTAAAATTACTTTCCTTCAATAATTCAAATATGAGATCTCATCCCTTTACTTTTTTTGGAGATGTATTATGTTGAGTATGAAACTGAAAGCACACCTGAAAACAAAAGCATAACCTTCTTAGTTTTTGACATCTTTAGGAGCACAACTGTTTTTATTGGAGAGAGGAAAAAAAGTTTTCTTTGAGTAGAAAAGGCAAATTTTGTTTTATTTGTTCCTGGCTCTCATGGGTAAAGCAGTGAATGGACTGAGGTTTATGACACAGTTTCCTAAGCATATATTCCTGTAAGGATATAGATATAAGTATTTTTGAAGTCAAATCCCAATGGAAAAATATGTCAGAGGATATTAGAAACAGGCGGCTCTTGTTCATACTTGATTTTCAAAAAAAAAAAACCAACCAAAACTCAACAAAACCACACAAATGCAGCAAGTTTAAAAGTCAGATATATTTTTCTTTTTCCTCCTCATAATATCTAACACTATTTTTTAATATGAAAGTTCAATGTATTTTGACACTTATCCTCTTATTATTTACCCAGATAAAGAACAACTTCACCAAGATCAATAGTCCTATTACTTTAGAATCTGAAACATATTGTACCCCATAAAAGATATTCAACTACATACATTGGGCACTAATAGTTAAATACACATTATAAAAATTGGTTAGAATACACTGTAGAAGGCAAGAAGAGTAATTTTTGTGAAAAATAAAGTGTTTACTTTCACTGTCAACCTTACAGTCACAGCACTGTGTGTTCTGCTAGCCTGACAGTGGAAAGAATTCACTGGTTTGTTCAGATCGGGCAACTGTTACTAGAACTTCGTGTTGCTTTCACAAAGAGATTATCATGAATGCAGGTTTCAGTTCTACCAGATTGCTTGTGAACAGGGAAATAAGGCACATACCTGTACCTGGCTTGTACTTTCTGAAATGAATTGATAGCTTCCTAAAAGAAAGAGAAAAGCAAATCAAATCCGTAGGATATCAGCTACGCTACAAGGCAGTGTGCAATTTTGGTGCCTGGTGTTATTTCTATTGTATTTCAAAAATGTTAAGTACTTAGTATTTTGTCTCAGCTTCACAGGAAGCTAAGGGAGAAAAGTTAATGATTTGGCAATAAAGAATAGAGCACCAGATATTATGGTTTGAGTGCAGAAATTTGCTTTCTGTAATCTAATAAATCATGCTGTTCATATGTTATTTAGATGCCAGTAGATCTCAGAAAGACATGGAGCTCAGTTGGATGTGGCTGTAACACTAGGTTTATCAGGTTTGATTTAGTAATCTTGCCTCTAAATTCTATGAACTGATCTGGGGGGACCTCCAAAAGCCAAGTCAATGTTTGTCAGTTGTTCTCATAGACCTTGAAGAACAGATCAAGAGAAGTGTGGAAGAGGATGAGGCGGGAAGTGGGACTACTGTCTGATCTTCAATGAAGACAGATTTTGAACAGTGGTGTTAATCTCTATGTCCAGATTTTTTTACATGAACGATGAGATAGGATGAGATTTCTCTTGATATTTCTAGGTCCTCAAAAATTAATCACACACAAGAAGGGAAAAGAAAAAGAAGAGGGAGAGGAGAGGAGAGGAGAGGAGAGGAGAGGAGAGGAGAGGA